>CM069145.1:52546546-52986546 GCA_035221665.1 Okamejei kenojei
CTTCCTGTCCTGGCCAGAGACAGCGGTGACCTATTCAATCATATGACAGTGACCCATTAAGATTCATTATCATATATATTTCCCTCAATGTGTTATAAAATATCTTGGCTTCAATTTATCTGATTGGCACAGTATCTTGGTGTCAATTCCTTACCGCACTTTAGACTTTAGAGACGCAGTGTGGAAACAGGCCCTTCGGCCCATTGAGTCTGCGCCGACCAGCGATCCCCCCGTACACTAGCATTCTCCTACACCAGGGACAATTTACAATTTTACCAAAGCCAATTAACATACAGGCCTTTGGAGAGCGGGAGGAAACCGGAGCACCCGGGGAAAACCCACGCAGCCACAGGGAGAACGTACAAACCTCATGCAGACAGCACCGGTGGTCAGGATCGAACCGGGGTCTCTGGCTCTGTGAGGCGGTAACTCCACTGCAGCGCCACCGTGCCAGCCTTGTGCTGCTGAACATGCTTTCAGCGGAATGTCGCAGCAATTCATTTTGTTCAACAAACCATCCTCTGAGCTCAAAGGGGATTTAATTAAAAATTAAGTGGCAAACAGAAAAAAACAATCACTTAACTATGCAGCAAACTGTAACACCACACTTCACTGCAACATCAGAATTGCTTAGTTTAACATTGGATATCTGCTTTGGAACAATCAATGTAAGCAAACTTTCCAAAATTCAATAACTAGAAAAAATTAAAAAGTGTGTTACAGATTATTACTGAGATTTTACAGATAATTTGATATATTTATTGTTTGCAGCTATCTAAGAGAGGTCAGTCACCATTGTTAATGGCCATGAGCTTTGAACTTATGTAAGCAAGAGTGAGGTTTGTTATCAAGGGCTCCTGGAACTGGTTACTGCAATATTTCGTACAAAGTCCAATGTTAGTTTCAACTGCATTTAGTTTTTTAATTTAGTTTGGCGATGCAGCGTGGAAACAGGCCCTTCGGCCCACTGAGTGCGCGCCGGCCAGCGATCCTCACACACATTAACGCCATCCTATTGTAGGGGCGGAAATCGCTGTCAAAACATGGGGGGGACACAATTTCTTGGCGCATGCACGCGCGCACACACGCACACACGAGGCTTCGGCTGTGGGCCCTGTGGATGGTAACATCGGGAGCTGACCTAGTTGGTGACTGACTCTGAACTCCAGCAACAGCAGCTTCGTCCACCCCGAATCGTGGGGCTTGAATCGGCCCGTTAACGGGGACTTTCATCATCCGGCGCGGCGTAAAATCTGCCGGCGAGGGCTGCAGCATCGGGAGCCTCGATGCAGCAGTTTGATTTTACGCCGCGCCGGGCAGCGATGAAAGACCCCGCGAACAGGTCGATTCAGCCCTTAGAAAGCATCACCGCTGTCTCGCGGAAAGCCGAGATTTTAAGGTTTTTTTTCACCGGATTACAAAACATGTGATGGATTGTCCCCTACCTCTCCAAACATGTAGGGGACGTGCCCCGCACCCCGTTCCCCCCCATGTCCCCCCCACCCCACTCCCAGGATTTCCGTCCATGATCTTACACCCGCTAGGGACGATTTACAATTTTACCTGAAGCCAAATAACCGCCAAGCCTGCACGTCTTTGCAGTGTGGGAGGAAACCAGAACACCCGAAGAAAACCCACGCGGGTCACGGGGAGAACGTACAAACTCCACACGTAAATACAGACAGCACCCGTAGTCAGGATCGAACCCAGGTCTCCGGCCCGGTAAGGCAGCAGCTCTACTGCTGCGCCACCGTGCCACCATTTGGAGAGTTTTTAAAATAATTTTCCTCTTAAGCCCGTCAAGGTTTCACAATTCCATAATTTCTCAAGACATATCCATACTTATTTTAAGTTAACGTTTTAAAGTAGCAGCCTCCTCGCAGCCCCAGAGAGCTGGGTTTGATACTGACCTTGGGCGCTGTTCTTGCATTCTCCCTGTGATCACGTGGGTTTCCTCCACGTGCTCAGATTCCATCCCAAATCCCAAAGATGTGTGGATTTGTGGGTTATCTGGCCTTTGGTAAATTGCCCCAAATGCGAGAGAGTGGTTGCAAAAGTGGGGTGAAACGTGAAACAGGCCCTTCGGCCCTCCACGCCCGTGCCGACCAGTGATCCCCCCCATACACTAATACTACCCTACACACTCGAGATAATTTAATTTTTTTTTTTTACTGAAGCCAATCAACCTACAAACCTGTGCGTCTTTGGAGTGTGGGAGGAACCCGGAGCACCTGGAGAAAACCCACACAGGTCATGGGGAGAACATGGGGAGAAGCTTCTTCTTCTTATCGAGTCCACACACAAGATTACAAGTTGTTCAGCCAGAGCTGAACACACTTCTCGGCATCTGCGTACAACGGTGCCTGTCTTGTCGCTTCTTGTGCGTGGCGGTGGGAAGATTGGTGGCCGCGACGCGAACGCTCTTTCCTTGACCCTCATTCGCTTAGCTTAACCTTCCCCTCCCCTTCCCAGCTCTCCCACAGCCCACTGTCTCCGCCTCTTCCTTTCTTTTTCCCGCCGCACCCCACCCCCACATCAGTGTGAAGAAGGGTCTCGACCCGAAACGTCGCCTATTCTTTTGCTCCATAGATGCTGCCACACTGGTGGCAAAAAACAGGAAAGCAGACTATTATCTAAATGGTAGCCGATTAGGAAAAGGGGAGATGCAGCGAGACCTGGGTGTCATGGTACACCAGTCATTGAAAGTAGGCATGCAGGTGCAGCAGGCAGTGAAGAAAGCGAATAGTATGTTAGCTTTCATAGCAAAATAATTTGAGTATAGGAGCAGGGAGGTTCTACTTCAGTTGTACAGGGTCTTGGTGAGACCACACCTGGAGTATTGCGTACAGTTTTGGTCTCCAAATCTGAGGCAGGACATTATTGCCATAGAGGGAGTGCAGAGAAGGTTCACCAGACTGATTCCTGGGATATCAGGACTGTCTTATGAAGAAAGACTGGATAGAATTTAGGAGATTGAGAGGGGATCTTATAGAAACTTACAAAATTCTTAAGGGGTTGGACAGGCTAGATGCAGGAAGATTGTTCCCGATGTTGGGGAAGTCCAGGACAAGGGGTCACAGCTTAAGGATAAGGGGGAAATCCTTTAAGACCGAGATGAGAAAGACTTTTTTCACACAGAGAGTGGTGAGTCTCTGGAACTCTCTGCCACAGAGGGTAGTTGAGGCCAGTTCATTGGCTATATTTAAGACGGAGTTAGATGTGGCCCTTGTGGCTAAGGGGATCAGAGGGTATGGAGAGAAGGCAGGTACGAGATACTGAGTTGGATGATCAGCCATGATCATATTGAATGGCGGTGCAGGCTCGAAGGGCCGAATGGCCTACTCCTGCACCTAATTTCTATGCCTCACCCGCTGAGTTACTCCAGAACTTTTGTCGACCTTCAACTTTAATTCAGTTCAGTTTCACTTAATTTAGCTCAGCATTAGTTGATTAGCAGTTTAAACCTAGTTCAGCTAATTTCAGTTTAGTTTAGTTTAATGTAGTTTAGTTTAGTTTACTTCAGCTCAGCTTAATTTAGCGTAGCATAGTTTAGCTTACTTTAGCTTAGTTTGGTTTAGTTTAACTTAGTTTAAGCTTAACTTAGTTCAGTTTAGTTCAGAGATACAGTCGGAAGAAATGGGCTCTTCGGCCCACCGAGTAAACGCAGACCATTGATCACCCATTCCAGAGAGCCCGGTCACGTGCAAACCCCACACAGACAGCACGGTCCGAGGTCCGGATCGAACCCGGTTCTCTGGCGCTGTGAGGCGGCAGCTCTCGGTGCATACTGACAGAAGGCCTGCAAATATAGAAACATAGAAAATAGGTGCGGGAGTAGGCCATTCAACCCTTCGAGCCGGCACCGCCATTCAATATGATCACGGCTGATCATCCAGAATCAGTACCCCGTTCCTGCTTTCTCCTCATATCCCTAGATTCTGTTAGCCCTAAGAGCTCTATCTAACTCTCTCTTGAATACACCTAGTGAATTGGCCTCCACTGCCTTCTGAGGCAAAGAATTCCACGGATTCACCACAGATCCAAGGGAAACGAGATAGTGCTGGAAAACTGTACTATGTAGAAGATCGGCCACAATCCTAATGAATAACTAGCAGTTCGAAGCATCAAATGGCCTCCTTATGCTCCTGTGGACATTCTTCCAAGTTCATAACAGACACTTATTTTCTGGATAAAGTCCTATTGTTGCATTTAGTAATACATTAAATTTGCAATAAAGTTTATATTGCATTTTGATTTCATTCCAAGAATGTTTAAGGTTTTGAGGGCAAAGCTTTGATGGATATTCTATTCCTCTTTATTTCAGATACAATGGATTATTTGTTAAATTGGTTAAGAGTTATCCTGACCTTAATCTGAGTTTCAGTTGGTCAGAGGGTACAATCGCACAGGTTCACGTGTGTATGTGGCCATTGGACTGATATGCATCCTGTTCAACGCTCTCTTCCCCTCCAACCTATTCAGCAAGTCCAAGTCCTGGCATGTTGGCCTTAATAACAAGAGGAATCGAATATCGGAGCAAAGAGGTCCTTCTGCAGTTGTACAGAGCCCTAGTGAGACCGCACCTGGAGTATTGTGTGCAGTTTTGGTCCCCTAATTTGAGGAAGGACATTCTTGCTATTGAGGGAGTGCAGCGTAGGTTTACAAGGTTAATTCCCGGGATGGCGGGACTGTCATATGCTGAGAGAATGGAGCAACTGGGCTTGTACACTCTGGTGTTTAGTAGGATGAGAGGGGATCTCAGTGAAACATATAAGATTGTTAAGGGCTTCGATACGCTAGAGGCAGGAAACATGTTCCCGATGTTGGGGGGGTCCAGAACCAGGGGCCACAGTTTAAGAATAAGAAGTAAGCCATTTAGAACGGAAACAAGGAAACACTTTTTCACACAGAGAGTGGTGAGTCTGTGGAATTCTCTGCCTCAGCGGGGGGTGGAGGCAGGTTCTCTGGATGCTTTCAACAGAGAGCTAGATAGGGCTCTTAAAAATAGCGGAGTCAGGGGATATGGGGAGAAGGCAGGAACGAGTACTGATTGGGGATGATCAGCCATGATCACATTGAATGGCAGTGCTGGCTCGAAGGGCCAATTGGCCTACTCCCGCACCTATTGTCTATTGTCCATTTCCTCTCTTCCTCCCTTTGCAGCTAGTTAGCAGTTACTGTGGCTCAGCTGGTAGAGCTGCTCCCTCACAGCGCCAGAGACCCGGGTTCGATCGTGACCTTGGGTGCTGTCCTCACCTCCGATCCGAAGGTACGGCCCTTTATTCTGAGTAGACAGTTAACCTACCCAAAGTCTTTGGGATGTGGGGGGAAACCAGAGCATCCGGCGAACACCCATGCGATCAAGTTCAAGTTCGTTCAAGTTACATTTATTGTCACATGCACCAATTGGTGCAGTGAGATTTGAGTTACCATACAGCCATACGAATAATAAGAACACAATACAAGATAGAATTGAACATGAACATCCCCCGCAGCGGGATCAACGTTTCCCACTGTGAGGGAAGGCAATAAAGTTCCGTCATCTTCCTCTTTGTTCACCCGGGGTCGGGATAGAACCTGCAAACTCCACATAGGCAGCACCCAGAGTCGGGATAGAACCAGGGCCTCTGGAGCTGTGAGGTAGCAACCACTAGCAGCTGTGCCACTGTGCATCCCAATGTAACAGTGTTCCCTCTGGAAGTAGTCTATACACAGGAGACAAAAGGGGCAGCAAATGTTGCAGCTTTGAGAGCTGCTGCCTCACAGCACCAGTTCGAACCTGACCTCGGGTGCTGCTTGTGTGGAGTTTGCACGCTCTCCCTGTGACCGCGCGGGTTTTACTCCGGGTGCTCAGGTTTCCTCCCGCGTCCCAAAGACATGCGGTTCTGTAGGCAAATTGGTCCACCGTAAACTAGCCCCCGGTGTGTACAGAGTGGATGAGAAAGTGGGATAACATAGAACTGGTGTGAACGAGTGATCGGTGGGCAGCTTCCGCAAGTGGGAGAGTCTCGGCCCAGAGGGGAAAGTCTCAGAATAAAAAGATGTACCTTGAGAAAGGAGATGAGGAGGAGTATAGTTTCTTATAGAAACTTACAAATTTCTTAAGGGGTTGGACAGGCTAGATGCAGGAAGATTGTTCCCGATGTTGGGGAAGTCCAGAACAAGGGGTCACAGTTTAAGGATAAGGGGGAAGTCTTTTAGGACCGAGATGAGAAAAAACATTTTCACACAGAGAGTGGTGAATCTGTGGAATTCTCTGCCACACAAGGTAGTTGAGGCCAGTTCATTGGCTATATTTAAGAGGGAGTTAGATGTGGCCCTTGTGGCTAAAGGGATCAGGGGGTATGGAGAGAAGGCAGGTACAGGATACTGAGTTGGATGATCAGCCATGATCATATTGAATGGCGGTGCAGGCTCGAAGGGCCGAATGGCCTACTCCTGCACCTAATTTCTATGTTTCTATGAATCTCTTTAGCCAGAGGGTGGTGAATCTGTGGAACTGCCTGCTGCAGACGTGACGATAAAGAACCATTGAGACGGCGGTGGAGGTCAGGTCATTCGGTAGTTTTAAAGCGGAGATTGACAGGTCTTTGAATAGTACAGGTGTCAGGGGCTCTGGGGCGGAGGCAGGGAAAAGGGGTTGAGAGGCAGAGATAGATCAGCCATGATTGATTGAATGGTCCCGAGCCCCCTGCTCCATTCCCTTTACACGCACGACTACCAGTGTCATCTGTAAATTCGCCAGAGACACCACAGCGATTGGCCACAGATGCTGAATATTCAGCCTGCAGAAGAGAGATAGAACACCCGATTGAGTGGGTGCCGCGACAACAGCCTCCCTCTGGGGCCCGGGGTTGGCGCCACGGACACGTCAGAGAGGACCCGGCGGCGACAGTGGAGAGGTCGGTGCGGCGGTCAACGATGGCGCCGAACGACAGACGAGGACGGACCACGCGGGGGTGAGGATGCCACTACCGAGGGGAGGAACAAAGGGGACCATCGTGAGGGAGGGGGAAGAGCAATGGAAGAACCGGAGTGGGGGTTGGGGGGGGGGGAGAGGTGCTGTGAGGGAGGAGGAGGGGGGTGAAGAACAAAGATAGACCTGGCGCGGATAATTTGTAACTATGTAAGTGCCCTTTGTGTGGTGACTATTTGCATACCTTGGGTCCGCAAGCAAAGAATTCCACTGTGACTCGCCACATGTGCCAATAATTCATTCATTCAACATCAACAGAACCAAAGAACTAACTGTTGACTTCAGTTGACAGGACTCACCCAGTCACTCCCTCTTCTCCCCTCTCCCATCAGGCAAGAGGTTGAGAAATGTGAAAACACACACACCTCCAGATTCAGGGACAGCTCCTTCCCAGCTGTTAGCAGGCAACTCCTCTGCTTCTTCTTGCAACAGAAGGTAGTTGAGGCCAGTTCATTGGCTATATTCAAGAGGGAGTTGGATGTGGCTCTTGTGGCTAAAGGGATCAGGGGGTATGGAGAGAAGGCAGGTACGGGATACTGAGTTGGATGATCAGCCATGATCATATTGAATGGCGGTGCAGGCTCGAAGGGCCGAATGGCCTACTCCTGCACCTTTTTCTTTATGTTTCTATGTTTCTATGTATGGCGTGCACAGCCTAAAGTTGTAGGACAACTTATTCTATTTGTGCACGCCAGGTTAATTGCATTCGTTGAAACAGGGCGGACCACGTGAAGATTGCAATCTCCCGCCCTGAATCATCCTCTCACCAACTGTCCCAGTTCAGAGCAGTCCTGACCTCCCATCTACCTCACTGGGTCCATCGGACTATTTTTGATCAGACGTTACTGGCTTTACCTTGCACTAAACGCTATTCCATTATCATGCGTCTATACACAGTGAATGTCTCGATTGTAATCACGTATTGTCTTTCAGTTGACTGTTAGAATTAGAATTAGAAAAAAAGTTTATTCTCATTTGAACCTAGGTTCAAACGAGATTACGTTTCTGCAGTCGTACAAACAAGAAAAAACCCAACACACAGTAACACATTTTACATAAACATCCATCACAGCGAATCTCCAAACACCTCCTCACTGTGATGGAAGGCAAAGTCTTGTCTCTCCCCTGTTCTTTTATTCTTCTCCCGATATTAAAGCCCCCGGCGTGTCTCAACCAGAAACGTCACCCATTCCTTCTCCCCGGAGATGCTGCCTGTCCCGCTGAGTTACTCCAACTTTTTGTGTGTATCTTGGGCCAAAGTTAGGTTGCAGTGTAAGAGCTCCCATTGTACAGTAAATGTGTCATTCAATGGAAACACGTGCCAGACTCGAAATTATGATGTATACACTGTTGAAACACAGAAACAAAGAACTGCGGATACCGGTTAATACACAAAATGACACAGAGTGCTGGAGTTAAGGGCCTGTCCCACTCTCCCGAGTTATTCACAAATTCTCACGAGTTTTCCCCTTGATTCAAACTCGCAGAATGTTCGTAACAAGTCCGTAGGAGGCCTTAGGAGTCCGTGGATATATTGTAGCGGCTCGTTATGCCAGCCGTAGGTTCCCGGGGCTTTTGATTTAAACTTGTGGACATTTTTCATCAGACTAGAAAAAACATCCTGACTTACCTGATGCCCCGAGTACCTACGACTGGCATAACGAGCCGGACTCCGACGGCCTCCTACGGACTCGCTACGAACATTCTGCGAGTTTGAATCATATAACCATATAACCATATAACAATTACAGCACGGAAACAGGCCCTCTCGGCCCTTCCAGTCCGTGCCGACCATTTGTTTTCCCCTAGTCCCATCTACCTGCACTCAGACCATACCCCTCCATTCCCTTCACGTCCATATACCTATCCACTTTACTCTTAAATGTTAAAATCGATCCTGCCTCCACCACTTCTGCTGGAAGCTCATTCCACACAGCCACCACCCTCTGAGTAAAGAAGTTCCCCCTCACGTTACCCCAAAACCTCTGTCCCTTAATTCTCATGTCATGCCCTCTTGTTTGAATCTTCCCTACCCTCAATGGGAAAAGCGTATCCACGTCAACTCTGTCTATCCCTTTCATCATTTTAAAGACCTCAATCAAGTCCCCCCTTAACCCCCTGCGCTCCAAAGAATAAAGACCTAACTTGTTCAACCTATCTCTGTAACATAGTTGCTGGAACCCTGGCAACATTCTAGTAAAACTCCTCTGTACTCTCTCTATTTTGTTGACATCCTTCCTATAGCTAGGCGACCAAAATTGTACACCATACTCCAGAATTGGTCTTACCAATGCCTTGTACAATTTTAACATTACTTCCCTACTCCTATATTCAATGCTCTGATTTATAAAGGCCAGCACACCAAAGGCTTTCTTTACCACCCTATCTACATGCGATTCCACCTTCAGGGAACTATGCACAGTTATTCCTAGATCCCTCTGTTCCACAGCATTCCTCAATTCCCTACCATTTACCATGTACGTTCCTATTTTGATTTGTCCTGCCAAGATGTAGCACTTCACACTTATCAGCATTAAACTCCATCTCCCATCTTTCAGCCCACTTTTCCAAATGGCCCAAATCTCTCTATAGACTTTGAAAATCTACTTCATTATCCACAACACCACCTATCTTAGTATCATCTGCATACTTACTTATCCAATTTTCCACCCCATCATCAGATCATTGATGTACATGACAAACAACAGTGGACCCAACACAGATCCCTGAGGCACCCCACTGGCCACCGGCTTCCAACCTGACAAACAGCCATCCACCATTACTCTCTGACATCTCCCATTCAGCCACTGTTGAATCCATCTTGCTACTCCGCCATTAACACCCAAAGATTGAACCTTCTTAACCAACCTTCCATGGGGAACCTTGTCAAAGGCCTTACTGAAATCCATATAGACAACATTCCACTGCTTTACCCTCATCAATTTCCCTAGTTACCGCTTCAAAAAATTCAAGAAGGTTTGTCAAACATGACTTTCCAGGCACAAATCCATGTTGACTGTTCCTGATCAGACCCTGTTTATCCAGATGCTTATATATATTATCTCTAAGTATCCTTTCCATTAATTTGCCCACCACTGACGTCAAACTAATAGGTCTATAATTGCTAGGTTTATTCTTTGAACCCTTTTTAAACAATGGAACAACATGCGCAGTACGCCAATCCTCCGGCACTATTCCCGTTTCTAATGACATTTGAAATATTTTCTGTCATAGCTCCTGCTATTTCTACACTAACTTCCCTCAATGTCCTAGGGAATATCCTGTCAGGACCTGGAGGACTTATCCACTTTTATATTTTTCAAAAGTGTCAGTACTTCCTCCTCTTTGAATCTCATAGTTCCCATAGCTTCTCTGCTTTTTCCCCTTAACTCACAGAGTTCAATATCCTTCTCCTTGGTGAATACCGAAGAAAAGAAATTGTTCAATATCTCCCCCATCTCTTTTGGCTCTGCAGATAGCTGTCCATTCTGGTTCTCTAATGGTCCAATTTTATCCCTCGTTATCCTTTTGCTATTAATATAGCTGTAGAAACCCTTTGGGTTTACTTTCACCTTTCTTGCCAAAGCAACCTCATATCTTCTTTTAGCCTTCCTAATTTCTTTCTTAAGATTCTTTTTACATTCTTTATACTCCTCTAGCACCTCATTTACTCCATGCCTCCTATAATTATTGTAGATATCTCTCTTTTTTCGAAACAAGTGTCCAATTTCCCTTGAAAACCATGGCTCTTTCCAATTTTTACTGTTTCCTTTCAACCTAACAGGGACATAAAGATTCTGTACTCTTACAATTTCCCCTTTAAATGTCCTCCATTTCTCTTCTACATCCTTCCCATGAAACAAAGTGTCCCAATTCACTCCTTTAAAATCCTTACGCATTCCCTCAAAGTTAGCCTTTCTCCAATCAAAAATCTCCACCCTAGGTCCAGTTCTGACTCTCTCCATAATTATATTGAAACTAATGGTATTGTGATCACTGGTCCCGAAGTGCTCACCAACGCATACCTCCGTCACCTGACCTGCCTCATTTCCTAACAGGAGGTCCAGCACTGCCCCTTCTCTGGTCGATACCTCTATGTACTGCTGCAAAAAACTATCCTGCACACATTTTACAAACTCCAAACCATCCAGCCCATTTACAGAATGTGTTTCCCAGTCTATTTTTGGAAAATTGAAATCTCCCACAATCACTACCTTGTGCTTACTACTAATATCTGCTATCTCCTTACATATTTGCTCTTCCAATTCTCGCTCCCCATTTGGCGGTCTATAATACACCCCTAAAAGTGTTGCTACACCGTTCCCACTTCTCAGTTCCACCCAAATAGCCTCCCTAGACGAGCCCTCTAATCTATCCTGCCAAAGCACTGCTGTAATATCTTCTCTGACAAGCAATGCAACACCTCCCCCTCTGGTCCCTCCAATTCTATCACACCTGAAGCAACGAAATCCTGGAATATTTAGTTTCCAATCACAGCCCTCCTGCAACCATGTTTCACTGATTGCCACAACATCATATTTCCAGGTGTCAATCCAGGCTCTAAGTTCGTCCACCTTACTTACATTGCTCCTAGCATTAAAATATACACATTTTAGAAACTCACCATCCCTTATTCTCTGTCTATTATCTTTTTCATCTTTCACGCCTACATTTTGGATCCGAGTGCTTCCCTTCTCTGCCTCTTGCCCCACACCCTGACACCTAGCCCCCTCTACCCGAGTCCCTCCCCCCAGCCTTTCTAGTTTAAAGTCTCCCCAGTAGCCTTTGCAAATCTCCCTGCCTGGATATTGGTCCCCCTCGGGTTCAAGTGCAACCCGTCCTTTGTGTACAGATCATGCCTTCCCCAAAAGAGGTCCCAGTGATCAAGAAACTTGAATCCCTGCCCACTGCACCAGTCCCTCAGCCACGCATTTATCCTCCACCTCATTTCATTCCTACTATCACTGTCACGCGGCACAGGTAGTAATCCTGAAATTGTTACCCTATTGGTCCTTCTCCTTAACTTTCCCCCCAACTCCCTAAATTCTCCCTTCAGGACCTCGTCACTTTTTCTGCCTATGTCATTGGTACCTATGTGTACCACAACATCAGGCTCCTCTCCCTCCCTTATCAGAATCTTTTGGACACGTTCTGACACATGCGAGACCCTGGCACCAGGGAGGCAAACTACCATCCGGGTCTTCCGACTGCGTCCGGGTCTCCCGACTGCGTCAAGGGGAAAACTCGGGAGAATTCGTGAATAACTCGGAAAAGTGGGACAGGCCCTTAACTCAGGCTAAGCAGCATCTCTGGAGAGCATGGATAGGTTACGTTTCACTCCAAAGACGTACAGGTTTGAATTTGCTTGGTATAAATATAAAATTGTCCCTAGTGTAGAGTAGTATTAATGTGAGGGGATCGCAGGTCGGTGCTTTACATCTTCATCAGAGTTTGGGAAGATTTGGCCCCATTCCCTACTACTGTAAGTGAACGAATCCAGTCTTCAAGTTCAAGTTCACGTGAGTTTATTGTCATGTGTCCCTGATAAGACAATGACGTTCTTGCTTTGCTTCAGCACACAGAACATAGAAGGCATTTACTACAAAACGTCTGGAATTTTTTGAGGATGTGACAAGTCAAATGGATGAAGGGGTGCCAGTGGATGTAGTGTATCTAGACTTTCAGAAAGCCTTTGATAAGGTCCCACACGGGAGACTGGTGACTAAAATTAGAGCACATGGTATTGGGGGTAGGGTGTTGACATGGATAGAAAATTGGTTGGCAGACCGGAAGCAAAGGGTAGGAGCGAACGGGTCCTTTTCAGAATGGCAGGCAGTGGCGAGTGGAGTGCCGCAAGGCTCGGTGTTGGGGCCGCAACTGTTTACCATATATATTAATGATTTGGAAGAGGGAATTAGGAGCAACACTAGCAAGTTTGCGGATGACACAAAGTTGGGTGGCAGTGCGAACTGTGAAGAGGATGTTAGGAGGTTGCAGGGGGACCTGGACAGGTTGGGTGAGTGGGCTGATGCGTGGCAGATGCAGTATAATATAGATAAATGTGGGGTTATCCACTTTGGTGGCAAAAACAAGGGGGTAGATTATTAACTCAATGGGGTTAGGTTAGGTAAGGGGGAGATACAGCAAGACCTGGGTGTCCTTGTACACCAGTCACTGAAAGTTGGCGTGCAGGTACAGCAGGCAGTGAAGAAAGCTAATGGAATGTTGGCCTTCATAACAAGAGGATTTCAGTACAGGAGTAAAGAGGTTCTTCTGCAGTTGTATAGGGCTCTGGTGAGACCACATCTGGAGTATTATGTACAGTTTTGGTCTCCTAATTTGAGGAAGGACATCCTTGTGATTGAGGCAGTGCAGCGTAGGTTCACGAGATTGATCCCTGGGATGGCGGGACTGCCATATGAGGAAAGATTGAAAAGACTAGGCTTGTATTTACTGGAGTTTAGAAGGATGAGAGGGGATCTTATAGAAACATAAAATTATAAAAGGACTGGACAAGCTAGATGCAGGAAAAATGTTCCCAATGTTGGGTGAGTCCAGAACCAGGGGCCACAGTCTTAGAATAAAGTGGAGGTCATTTAAGACAGAGGTGAGAAAAAACTTTTTTACCCAGAGAGTTGTGAATTTATGGAATTCCCTGCCACAGAGGGCAGTGGAGGCCAAATCACTGGATGGATTTAAGAGAGAGTTGGATACTCTAGGGGCTAGTGGAGTCAAGGGATATGGGGAGAAGGCAGGCACGGGTTATGGATAGGGGACGATCAGCCATGATCACAATGAATGGCGGTGCTGGCTCGAAGGGCCAAATGGCCTCCTCCTGCACCTATTTTCTAAGTTTCTAAAACAAATCAATGTGTCCATATACCATTATATAAATATATATACACATGAATAAATAAAGTGCTAAAGTGCAAATAACAGATAATGGGTTATTAGCCATTAGTGAAGAAGCCTCGCTAGGCGCATGCGCGTCATACTTCAAAGCAGCGGCGTGAAAACACAGAAAATAAATAGCCGAAGTAACATAGTAAGGCTCGTAGAAGACTAGAACTACCAGATAATCTCTTAGATTATGAGGGTGGGAGCGGAGGGCACGTAATCCCTCAATGTCACTCCTCATAAAATAAGGATCAAACTTCGAACTGGTAAGTTCTCATTTAATCTTACCATTTTACTTCGGAGTCATGTGAGTGACTACGTGAAGATTTCAAAGCTCTGTGTTTGCATGCCGCAGATGCACTCCATACGACAAGCTGCTTCAGTTGACACAGTAGTAAAATAAAGAAGATATTGAACATTGCATGAATAATTCAATAACGATTTTAATAATAGCAAACAGAGTAATGACCCCTCTGTCCCAGGGGGACATTACACACAATAATTGATATAAACAAAGCAATAAAATTAAATGGAACCCAAAACAGCAGGCCCAAACCGTGGCACTGCCTGAACAGGTTTATCATAAAAACGAGAAAAAGTTGACTCTCTAGACCATCCTGCGGCCGCGAGGATTTGATGTAGCGGCACGCCCTGAGCCTTCGCCGCGGATGTAGACGCCGCCCTGGTGGAGTGAGATTTAAACACATCCGTGTCGACTCCCGCATAATTGAGAACCTGTTTCAACCATCTAGAAATAGTTTGTACTGACACTTGCTTATATGGGTTTTTGTGACTAATGAGCAGTCCTGTCTCAGAACCTCTGAGACTCCTTGTTAACGCAATATATTGGGTTAAATGTTTAACTACACATAACAGTTGGTCAACAGGATATGCTTTAAACGTCACCTTGATTCCTGACCTTCCTGGTCTACTTTGTTTGATTAAATCACAGACATAAAATGTAATATCATCTTGAGAGAAATGCATTTAATATATTCTTAACGTGCAATGTTTGTACACGTTGTGCTGAAACCAAAGCTATTAACATAACCACTTTAAGAGTCAATTTTTGCAAAGATAAGGACGCAATTGGAGCCCATTGCCGAAGCAGTATGAGAACTAGGCTGACATGCCAGATTGCTGTGTATCTGGGTCGAGGAGGGTTTTTGTTAAAAATTCCTCTCATAAACCGGGATACTAACGGATGAGACCCGATAGGTTGTTGTTCTGAAGACTGTTCTAAATAAGAGGACACAGCACTGCGAGCAGTGCTAATAGCACTGTAACTGAGGTGCTCATCAAAATGCAAATTAGCAAGGAACTCCAACACATCACATATACTAGCAGTATCATACGATATATTAGATTGTACACAGAACAGTTCCCATTTCTTAATGTGCACGAGGTATTGGTTTTTAGTGCTATTTCTCCAGCCTTCAGTGATAATCTCCATGGTCCTGTTCGATAATCCAAGCCCTTGGAATGGTCTGGTCAGAACCTGCAGACCAACAAATTGATATGGTCATGTAATGGGTGACTTTCTCCTGTAACCGGATGCACCAACAAATGACTGCTGCTGGGAATGCGCATGAATGGCTGTGCCATCATTCTCAGTACCAAGGGGAACCATGGTTGTGTTGGCCAATCTGGGACCACCAAAACTCCTTTGGCGGAGTCCCGCTCTATTTTGGTGAGACATTTCGCAATCAGGCAGAATGGAGGAAACGCATAAAAGAATGAGTGTCCCCAGTGTAACGAGAACGCATCCACAGCTACTGCACCTGGATCTGGCTCCCAGGAGACATATTTAGGCAACTGGTGATTCAGTCTGGATGCAAAGAGGTCAATATCTGGCAATCCAAATCTAGCAACAATGGTTTGAAATATGCTGACATTCAACATCCAGTCTATATTGTCATTAAACTTTCTCGACCTAAGGTCTGCTACCACATTATCTATGCCTGGTAGATAGATGGCCGAAACCCAGATGTTCCGTGAAATACACCAATCCCAGATAGTATTAGCCAAGTTATCACATAACACAGATCTAGCTCCTCCCATATGATTAATATATGCCACAGCTGTGGTGTTATCAATCTGGAGTTGAACGTGGAAATCTGACATGGTGGAGAAATATGCTTTTAGCCCATAAAAAGCACCCAATAACTCCAGATAATTAATACCATGTGTGTGAAGAAGCAAGTCCTCTTGCTCAGTCCGTCTACCCCCACAGCTAGACTCTGTGTCTGTAGCCCCCCCATCCGAGAGCGCTAACATCAGTCTGTAAGATCACTGAAGGTTCGTCCACCAAAATGTGATTGGTGGCTTGGCTAACATGAACAATCCACCACTGCAATTCTGCCAGAACCGTGGTGGGTAACTGCATAACCCAATCAAAATGACCTGCATTGTGTTTCAATGCTTGTTCTCTTGCTCTTTGCAAATGTTGATAATGCAAAGGCCTGAACTGTACTGCAGGAAAGGCTGCTATCAATTCCCCAATGACCTTTGCAACGTCTCGGATGGAAGGATAAAGGTTTTGTGTAAGACCAATAGAGACATTAACAATAGATGCCAGATGATCTATATCGGTGAGACCAAGCGGAGGCTTGGCAATCGTTTCGCCGAACACCTCCGCTCGGTCCGCAAAAACCAACCCGACCTCCCGGTGGCTCAGCACTTCAACTCCCCCTCCCATTCCGTATCCGACCTCTCGGTCCTGGGCCTCCTCCACGGCCAGAGTGAGCAACACCGCAAGTTGGAGGAACAGCACCTCATATTCCGCTTGGGAAGTCTGCATCCTTTGGGCTTGAACATTGAATTTTCTCAATTCTGTTAGCCCTTGCTGTCTCCTCCCCTTCCCACCTCTCCCTCAGCCCTCGGGGCCTGGCAATCCCTCTATCTCTATCTCCCTCCCCCACCCACCCTAATCGCACTAGCTTCCCATTTTCACACCACAAACAGCTTACAATGGCTTGTTCCCTTTATCATCGATACTTTTTTGCATATCTTTCATTCATTGTTCTTTATCTCTCCACATCACTGTCTATATCTCTCGTTTCCCTGATCCCTGACCAGTCTGAAGAAGGGTCTCGACCCGAAACGTTGCCTATCTCCTTCGCCTCTTAGATGCTGCTGCACCCGCTGAGTTTCTCCAGCTTTTTGTGTAACCCCAGAGACATTAACAATATCTATTACCTTGGCTGCTGGTAATGTAACTGTCATATGAACTGAATCAAGAAGAAACCCCAAATACTCAATCTGTTGGGTTGGCTGTAACTTGGACTTAAGTGGATGGACCAAAAATCCCAATGATTCAAAGAGATTCTTGGTTGCTGTAACAGAGTCTGCAGCTGACTCTTTAATGTTGCCAACAATTAAGATATCATCTAAATAGGCCATAACAATGTGATTGTGGGCCCTCAATAGCCCCAGCACAGGTTTCACCAATTTAGTAAATAACTTAGGTGCTGAACTTAATCCATTAGGCAATGCTTTATATTGCCACAGCTGTCCCATCCAATTAAATTTCAAGTACCTTCAATAATCAACATGAATTGGCACCGAATAACAGGCATCTTGTAAATCAACGGTGGCCATATAACAACCCTGGGACATCAGCTACTTTGCAGTAACAAATGTGTCCATTTTAAAATGCCTATAGGGAACTGAAGTATTCAATTGAGTGAGGTGCAGAATTATTCTACAACCACCATCTTTTTTGGGTCTGGGAAAAATATTAGACACAAATTGTTGATGATGATGAACTGCTTTTTCAAACACACCTTTACGGGACAAATTCTGAATCTCCACATTGACTTGCTCAGTCTCGTGAACAGAAAACACCAACACTTTACTAGGCTTACGCTGGTGAGATAGATCTATCCCTGAGATAAACTCAATGGTGGACCCCGACACAGTATTTAGAATAAACATATCAGACGTTATACAGCACCATTCCTGATAAAACTATTGTAATCGACCTCCAATAGGAGGTTGCACACCAGAATTTGTAACCTGAACACAAAGTCCCTGTACCTCTGCCGGTGGTTTGGAAAACTGTTGTCTGGCCGTGTTGGGGTCATAGGCAACGTGACATGGTGGATACCCTCGTTGCCACCCTGGCCCCCCTCTGCTGGGCCCAACACCTGGATCGGACCTCCGGTAAACGACCCCCGGCTTCCGAATAAACGGGAGAGCTGTGGCCGGCCTCATTAGCCCCATGGTTTTCGCCTCCTCGTCAATATCCCGAATTTGTTTTACGAGATCGGAACCAAAGAGGAGTTCAGGCGCCTGGACGTTGGTCGCCTTACAGAGCGCAGCAAATTTTGGTTCAGGGTCGGCCTGATGGCAATTTTCCGAATGCAGTTGATCTCGAAAAAGACGTTACAGATCATACCCAACATGTCTTTATGTAACTGAGTTAACACGGTCCCTCGGACCACGGTGCCAAATGCAGTGATCGTGGCCGCCACCAGTTTGAGGACGTGCTGATAACGAACCTCCTGCCCCCTCATGGAAGGACTCATGGGTGCCCACGTAGCTGGGTTCACCATTGGCACTTTTAACGACGCACAGTTTACAGGTGTTTTATATTTGTTACTTGTCTCTTGCATGACCGATTGTTGTAGCTGGTGAGAAACTAATTGATATTAGTTGCTAGGTAGTCCTCCATCGCCTCACCAGTTCCCTCCGGAATAGCAAAAGTCATTGCTATGTCCGGTACACCCGGAGCAAGGCTCTTGTGCTCTGGTGTTTGCACATAAGCAGGGACACCAGACATAGGGTCAGCTGCATCCTGCCCCGCATCTCCCATTTGATAATCAAGGGAGGCATCCCCCAGTCCTATAATAGGCGCTGGAAGGAATTCCCCATGGCGGTATTCAAGGTAATCCTCTTCATAAGGTCCCTGCTGCTCAACTGCTGAGGAATCACTGTGGCCTTAGCCCTTGCTGTATTAGAACCTGGAGCATATTTTCCATTTGCTGCATTCTGCCCCACATCTTTTTATTAACTGGGGGAGAATCACCACCGTCATCAGACAATACTGGCCTGTTGGTTTTCCTTTTGGCCTTCCTGTGGCTCTCAGCAGCCTCAGCCTGTTGAGTTTCAGGCACTGTCCTGGAACCACTTTCAACAGGTGCTACCGGTGAAACGGCCCCCGGTATCGGAACCGGAGGTCCCGTTGTTATCTCCCGACCCGATCGAGAATGCGACTCTTCGCAAGACACACACTTAGAACGCACCCTCCGTCCGGACCGATCCATCTCCAACTCCAACTGACTTCGCGAGCCAGCTTTACGGAGCTAAATACCCTGCAGGAAAAGTTGTTTAACACGTACCTGCAAAGTTTCTACTTACCCGCTGGTGGAGCTGCGCCCTCCAGCCCGTTGAGTGCGACATGCGCGGACGTAATGATGCGCATGCACCTGGCGGGGCTTCTTCACGTAGTCACTCACGTGACTCCGAAGTAAAATAGCCTGATGGCTGTGGGGAAGTAGCTATTCCTGAACCTGGTCGTTGCAGTCTTCAGGCTCCTGTACCTTCTACCTGAAGGTGGCAGGGAGATGAGTGTGTGGCCAGGATGGTGTGGGTCTTTGATGATGCTGCCAGCCTTTTTGAGGCAGCGACTGCGATAGACAGCGACTGTCTTGGTGTGGAAACAAAGAACTGCGGATGTTGGTTTATACCCAAGACAGACACAAAGTGCTGGAGTAACTCAGCGGGCCAGGCAGCATCTGTGGCGAGAAAGAATGATCGGTGATTTTCCGGGTCAGGGCCATTCTCCAATCTAATGAACGAAAGCCATCAGTTCTCTCCAGGGACACTGCCTGACCTGTTGAGTTACTCCAGCACTTTGTGTCTATCTAAAGTCCAGTCTTGGTACAGTTCATAAGACCTTAAGACATAGGAGCTGAATTAGGCCATTCAGCCCATCTAGTCTACTCCGCCATTCCATCATATAACCATATAACCATATAACAATTACACACGGAAACAGGCCCTCTCGGCCCTTCCAGTCCGTGCCGACCATTTGTTTTCCCCTAGTCCCATCTACCTGCACTCAGACCATACCCCTCCATTCCCTTCACGCTCATATACCTATCCACTTTACTCTTAAATGTTAAAATCGATCCTGCCTCCACCACTTCTGCTGGAAGCTCATTCCACACAGCCACCACCCTCTGAGTAAAGATGTTCCCCTCACGTTACCCGAAACCTCTGTCCCTTAATTCTCATGTCATGCCCTCTTGTTTGAATCTTCCCTACCCTCAATGGGAAAAACGTATCCACGTCAACTCTGTCTATCCCTTTCATCATTTTAAAGACCTCAATCAAGTCCCCCTTAACCTCTGCGCTCCAAAGAATAAAGACCTAACTTGTTCAACCTTTCTCTGTAACATAGTTGCTGGAACCCTGGCAACATTCTAGTAAATCTCCTCTGTACTCTCTCTATTCAATTTTAACATTACTTCCCTACTCCTATATTCAATGCTCTGATTTATAAAGGCCAGCACACCAAAGGCTTTCTTTACCACCCTATCTACATGCGATTCCACCTTCAGGGAACTATGCACAGTTATTCCTAGATCCCTCTGTTCCACAGCATTCCTCAATTCCCTACCATTTACCATGTACGTCGATTTGTCCTGCCAAGATGTAGCACTTCACACTTATCAGCATTAAACTCCATCTGCCATCTTTCAGCCCACTTTTTCCAAATGGCCCAAATCTCTCTGTAGATTTTGAAATCTACTTCATTATCCACAACACCACCTATCTTAGTATCATCTGCATACTTACTCATCCAATTTTCCACCCCATCATCCAGATCATTGATGTACTGACAAACAACAGTGGACCAACACAGATCCCTGAGGCCCCCACTGGTCACCGGCTTCCAACCTGACAAACAGCTATCCACCATTACTCTCTGACATCTATTCAGCACTGTTGAATCCATCTTGCTACTCCGCCATTAACACCCAAAGATTGAACCTTCTTAACCAACCTTCCATGGGGAACCTTGTCAAAGGCCTTACTAAATCCATATAGACAACATCCACTGCTTTACCCTCATCAATTTCCCTAGTTACCGCTTCAAAAAAATTCAAGAAGGTTTGTCAAACATGACCTTCCAGGCACAAATCCATGTTGACTGTTCCTGATCAGACCCTGTTTATCCAGATGCTTATATATATTATCTCTAAGTAGCCTTTCCATTAATTTGCCACCACTGACGTCAAACTAATAGGTCTATAATTGCTAGGTTTATTCTTTGAACCCTTTTTAAACAATGGAACAACATGCGCAGTACGCCAATCCTCCGGCACTATTCCCGTTTCTAATGACATTTGAAATATTTCTGTCATAGCTCCTGCTATTTCTACACTAACTTCCCTCAATGTCCTAGGGAATATCCTGTCAGGACTGGAGACTTATCCACTTTTATATTTTTCAAAAGTGTCAGTACTTCCTCCTCTTTGAATCTCATAGTTTCCATAGCTACTCTACTCTTTCCCCTTAACTCACCGAGTTCAATATCCTTCTCCTTGGTGAATACCGAAGAAAAGAAATTGTTCAATATCTCCCCCATCTCTTTTGGCTCTGCAGATAGCTGTCCATTCTGGTTCTCTAATGGTCATTTTATCCCTCGTTATCCTTTTGCTATTAATATAGCTGTAGAAACCCTTTGGGTTTACTTTCACCTTTCTTGCCAAAGCAACCTCATATCTTCTTTTAGCCTTCCTAATTTCTTTCTTAAGATTCTTTTTACATTCTTTATACTCCTCTAGCACTCATTTACTCCATGCCTCCTATAATTATTGTAGATATCTCTCTTTTTTCGAAACAAGTGTCCAATTTCCCTTGAAAACCATGGCTCTTTCCAATTTTTTACTATTTCCTTTCAACCTAACAGGGACATAAAGATTCTGTACTCTTACAATTTCCCCTTTAAATGTCCTCCATTTCTCTTCTACATCCTTCCCATGAAACAAAGTGTCCCAATTCACTCCTTTAAAATCCTTACGCATTCCCTCAAAGTTAGCCTTTCTCCAATCAAAATCTCTACCCTAGGTCCAGTTCTGACTCTCTCCATAATTATATTGAAACTAATGGTTTTTGTGATCACTGGTCCCGAAGTGCTCACCAACGCATTCCTCCGTCACCTGACCTGCCTCATTTCCATAACAGATAGATCATGGCTGATCTATCTTTCTCCTAACCCCATTCTCCTGCCATCTCCCCATAACCCTTGACACCCGTACTAATCAAGTATCTGTCTATCTCCGCCTTAAAAATGCCCAATGACTTGGCCTCCACAGCCGTCTCTGGCAATGAATTCCACAGTTCACCACCCTCTGACTAAAGAAATTCCTCCTCATCTCCCCCCGAAAGGTACATCCCTTTATTCTGAGGCTGTGCCCTCTGGTCCTGAACTCTTTCACTAGTGGAAACATCCTCTCCACATCCACTCTCTCTAGGCCTTTCACAAATCGATTTAGTTTATGTTTAGGTTCGGTGAGGTACAGTGAAAAATGTTGTTTTTGCCTGGTACAATCAAATGAAACTCCTATAGAGTAAAGGGAAGATTCCAACATCTGCAGTCTGAAGAAGCATCTGGAGCCTAATCATCACCTATCCATGTTCACCAGACCTGTTGAGTTATTCCAGCACTTGGTTTTGTTTTGTGTGTAAGCCAGCATCTGCAGTTGTTTATTTCTATGGGGAAGATGCAGAGTGTAGAATATAGTTCCCAGTTTTGCTGCGCATCAGTTCCATAGACAAAGTTCAATGTCCGCAATGGGGTAGTGGTGAATCGGACGGTACCCTAGTTTATGGAAGACATGCACTCATGATTTGACCTTTAGTTTTAGTTTTAGTTTTAGTGATAGATACAGCATGGAAACCGACCATTCGGCCCACAGAGTCTACGCCAACCATCGGTCACACATACATCGGTACCATGTGACCACAGCTTCGCATCCTGCACACTAGGAGCAATTAACTCGTCTCAGGAGTGTGGGGGGGGGGGGAAACCGCAGCACCCGGAGAAAACCCAGGGAGAACGTACAAACTCCATACAGACGGCACCCGAGATCAGGATCGAACCCAGGTCTCCGTGAGGCAACTGCTCTATCAGCTGCAACACCATACCGCCCTTGCAGAGGATCCTTGAGTCTGACCCCATTTCCCTCTCTATGCACAAGGTTAGAGATGAAAAGGAGGCAAAAAGGCGTCAGGTAAGGAGAGAAGAATGAAATATCAAGTGAAGTTCAAGTTCAAGTGAGTTTATTGTCATGTGTCCCTGATAGAACAATGACATTCTTGCTTTGCTTCAGCACACAGAACATAAACGGCATTGACTACAGAACAGATCAGTGTGTCCATATATCATTATATAAATATATACAAACATGAATAAATAAACTGATAAAGTGCAAATAACAGATAATGGGTTATTAGTTATCAGAGTTTTGTCCGAACCAGGTTTAATAGCCTGATGGCTGTGGGGAAGTAGCTATTCCTGAACCTGGTCGTTGCAGTCTTCAGGCTCCTGTACCTTCTACCTGAAGGTAGCAGGGAGATGAGTGTGTGGCCAGGGTGGTGTGGGTCCTCGATGATACTGCCAGCCTTTTTGAGGCAGCGACTGCGGTAAATCCCCTCGATGGTAGGAAGGTCAGAGCCGATGATGGACTGGGCAGTGTTTACTACTTTTTGTAGTCTTTTCCTCTCCAGGGCGTTCAAGTTGCCGAACCAAGCCATGATGCAACCGGTCAGCAAGCTCTCTACTGTGCACCTGTAGAAGTGCGGGAGAGTCCTCATTGACAAACCGACTCTCCGTAGTCTTCTCAGGAAGTAGAGGCGCTGATGTGCTTTCTTGATAATTGCATCAGTGTTCTCCGACCAGGAGAGAGATGTGCACGCCCAGATCTTCAGAGATGTGCACGCCCAGGAATTTGAAGCTCTTGACCCTTTCAACCATCGACCCGTTGATATAAACGGGACTGTGGGTCCCCATCCTACTCCTTCCAAAGTCCACAATCAGTTCCTTGGTTTTGCTGGTGTTGAGGGCCAGGTTATTGTGCTGGCACCATATGGACAGTCGCTCGATCTCTCTTCTGTACTCCGACTCATCCCCATCAGTGATACGTCCCACAACAGGGTGTCGTCAGCGAACTTGATGATGGAGTTCGCACTGTGACCGGCTATGCAGTCATGAGTATAGAGTGAGTACAGCAGGGGGCCTGGAGGTGCTCCGGTGCTAATTGTTATATAAAAGTATAAAAGTATATATAAATATAAAAGTAGAGGAAAAGATCTAGGTGTAAGGGGACGGTGTTTAGTTTAGTTTAGAGATATAGTGCGGAAACGAGGCCCTTCGGCCCACCGAGTCCGTACCGACCAGCGGTCCCCCGCACATTAACACTACCCTACACACACGAGGGACAATTTTACCAAGCCAATTAACCTACAAACCTGTACGTCTTTGGAGTGTGGGAGGAAACAGAAGATCCCGGAGAAAACCCACGCAGGTCACGGGCAGAATTTACAAAGTCTGTACAGACAGCACCCCTAGTTGGGATCGAACCTGGGTCTCTGGCGCCTCAAGGCAGCAACTCTACCGCTGCGCCACTGTGCTATCCTACAGCTTCTTCCCTCAGCCACCAGGCTATTAAACACTACGACATCCAAATAAGTTCTGAACTACAATACCTGGGGGCACTGGTTTTGCCTTTTTGCACTAACATTGTTTGTTTTTATGTGTTGTATTGTATATCTTTATTATCATTTTTCCTGAGTACTTACATACCCAGAGGAAACGAAAAAAACGTGCTCAGCCAGTGTCCATTCAGTGTCCGGTAAAATATACAGACATTTTCAACCAGTCCCTGCAAACATGTACTGTCCCTGCCTGCTTAAAAGTCTCCACTATTGTCCCTGTACCCAAAAAGGCAAGGATTAGTTGTCTTAATAAGCACAGGCCTGTCGCACTGACCTCTGTAGTAATGAAGACACTCAAAAGGCTTGTGCTGGCCAAGCTGAAAAATATCACAAACTCCCTGCTGGACCCTCTGCAGTTTGCATATCGGGCCAATAGATCCGTGGATGATGCAGTCAACCTGGGCCTGCACTTCATCCTCCAGCACCTAGACCGCCAGGATCCTGTGCAAGGATTTTGTTTGTTGATTTTAGCTCTGCATTCAACACCATTGTACCAGAGCTACTACACTCCAAACTTTCCGAGTTGACTGTGCCTGAACCCCTCTGTCGGTGGATCACCAACTTCCTGACAGACAGGAAGCAGCATGTGAGGCTGGGAAAGCACATCTCGGACCGCACACACTCAGCATAGGAGAACCGCAAGGCTGTGTAATCTCCGCTCTCCTCTACTCTGTCTACACCAATGACTGCACCTCCACAGACACCTCTGCCAAGCTTCTCAAGTTTGCGGACGACACAACCCTGATTGGACTGATCCAGGATGGGGAGGAATCTGCCTACAGACAGGAAGTGTCACAGCTGGCGTCCTGGCGCCATCGCAACAACCTGGAGCTCAATGCTCTTAAGACAGTGGAGTTGATTGTAGACTTTAGGAGAGCTCCCCCTCCCCTCACCCCACTCACCATCAACAACACCACAGTCACATCTGTGGAGTATTTTAAGTTCCTGGGAACCATCATCTCCAAGGACCTTAAGCGGGGGGGGGGGGGGGGGGGGGGGGGGGGGGGGGGGGGGGGCTACCATCGACTCCACAGTCAAAAAGGCACAACAGAGGATGTACTTCCTGCGGCAGCTGAGGAAGCACAATCTGCCACAGGCAATGATGGTCCAATTCTACACGGCCATCGTAGAGTCTGTCCTCACCTTCTCCATCATGGTCTGGTTTGGCTCAGCCACCAAGCACGACACCTGGAGGCTGCAGCGAATCGTCCGATCAGCAGAGAAGGTCATTGTATGTCATGTTGTTACTTGTAGGTGGAGCACCAAGGCAAATTCCTTGTATGTGAATACTTGGCCAATAAACTTACTTACTTACATCTATACTCACACACGCACATATGTATATGGAAGATTGACACAAAAAGCTGGAGTAATTCGGCAGGGAAAGGTAGAGAGAAAGAATGGTTGACCCTTCTTCAGACTAGTCAGGGGAAAGGGAAACAAGAGATATAGACGATGATGTAAAAAAGTGAGTCTGAAGAAGGGTCTCGACCCGAAACGTCACTATTCCTTCTCTCCAGAGATGCTGCTTGACCGGCTGAGTTACTCCAGTTTTTTGTGTCTATCTTTGGTTTAAACCGGCATCTGCAGTTTCTTCCTATATATATATATTTTTTTTTAATACATATACATATATATATATATATATATATATATATATATACATATACATATATATCCTATATCTATTTATATATATATATATATATATATATTATATATATATAAAATAGATATAGGATATATACATGAGGATATATATATATATATATATATATATATATATGAGCAATGAAGTTTTATGCGTTTATTTTTATATTATTCACAGTACAGTGTTTACAGATTCTGTTGTGCTGCTGCAAGTAAGAATTTCGTTGTTCTGTCCGGGACATAAAGTATGACAATAAAACTCTCTCCAGTGTGAGAGTGCAAGGCAGGACGAAGCAGGAGCGGGATCTCTCTGCGAGTTCCCGAGACCTCTTCTTGACTCGGGAGCCGAGTGGGCGCTTTATCCGCGAGCATTCATTCCACGCGGCGGGTCCCAGCTCCGCTCTCCATGCCCCACTTTCTGCAAAAAAACTTCACTTTTTTTCTCCCCCCTCTCTCTTTCTCTCTCTCTTTTCCCAAACGACCGTCTTCCTGTGCCGCTAGCAGCCGGCAATGACGTGGCTGTGTATTGATATGCAGATCTCAGCTCCGGGGCTGCCGAGAGAGGAAATGCTACGTGTCCGGGTGATTTAAAAAAGCCAGAAACCTTAAACGATGCTGCCCCATTCCCCGCCTCTGCCAGGCCAATCTCACCAGGAGTGATACACACACACCACACAGAGACAGACAGAGACACACACACAGGTCACTTGCTGGCACTACGACGACCTTTCAGCATGTCAGGGGATGAGAAGAAGACCAATACGGTAAGCCACCGAGGGAAGGGGTGGGTGGACGAGAGGAACGAATTTTGTAGACCAAGGACTTTTGCAGACCAGTGTCACCTGCGCAGAGGGAACGGCGGCTGAACGCCCCCAGCGTCTCGCCCAATGGAGAAACGAACGGATAATGTGGAGACAGACACCAGAAAAACAAAAGCTGCAGTAACTCAGCGGGACGGGCAGCATCTCCGGGGAGAAGGAGTGGGTGACATGTCGGGTCGAGACCCTTCTTCAGACCGGTTACGGATGAGGGGAAAGAGAGAGATATAGACGATGATGTGGAGAGATAAAGAACAATCAATGGGGAAAAAAAGAGAGATATACGAGCAGAGTGTTTGCTGCTGTTGTACTGGCGAGCAGGCGAGCTAGAGTTCTGCTCAACATGCATTAAGATACTGGCGAGCTAGAGTTCTGCTCAACATGCATTAAGATACTGGCGAGCAGGCGAGCTAGAGTTCTGCTCAACATGCATTAAGATACTGGCGAGCTAGAGTTCTGCTCAACATGCATTAAGATACTGGCGAGCTAGAGTTCTGTTCAACATGCATTAAGATACTGGCGAGCTAGAGTTCTGCTCAACATGCATTAAGATACTGGCGAGCAGGCGAGCTAGAGTTCTGCTCAACATGCATTAAGATACTGGCCAGCAAGCGAGCTAGAGTTCTGCTCAACATGCATTAAGATACTGGTGAGCAAGCGAGCTAGAGTTCTGCTCAACATGCATTAAGATACTGGTGAGCAGGCGAGCTAGAGTTCTGCTCAACATGCATTAAGATACTGGCGAGCTAGAGTTCTGCTCAACATGCATTAAGATACTGGCGAGCAAGCGAGCTAGAGTTCTGTTCAACAGGCATTTTAAAAAAAAAACAGGCAAAATGTGTATAGGAAGGAACGGCAGATGCCGGTTTACGCCGAAGATAGGTAGGCACCGAATGCTGGATTAACTCAGCGGGTCGGTCAGCATCTCTGGACAAAACAAATAGGGAATAGGTGACGGTTCGGGTCGAGATCTTTCCTCAGACTGGGGGTCCCGGGGGAGAGGGAATCTAGAGGTGTTTTTAAAAAAAAAGTTACAGAACAAATCAGAGCCGGCACCGACCACCCAGGGAAGGTGGAGCCCACTACGGTCCATTGTTGGCTGTGGGAGAGATGATAGCGAACGGGGTACGGACAGTGAGACCGGCAGGGTGGCTGCGAAACTAACGGGGTGGCGGGGGTGGGAGAGGGACGGAGAGAGACGGGAGGCAAGGGTTGCTAGCTCTGGTTCCTACTGAGAGCAGCCACAGAGTTGGGGGACACAGCAGGAAGTTTAATAGGCGACCACAGTGCGAATTATATTTGTAAAAGTGGAAAAGGCTCAGCGGTAGAATAGTATTATTGTGATGTGCAGTAAGAAATGGCAGATGCTGGTTTATAACAAAGGCGGACGCAAAATGCTGGCGTAACTCAGCGGGACAGGCAGCATCTCTGGAGAGAAGGAATGGGCGACGCTTTGGGTCGAGACCCTTCTTCAGACTGAGAGTCAGGGGAGACGGAAACTAAAGATATGAGAAGCGACAGAAACAGAAATGAAGTATTGAAGTAGATGCATTAAAAAATGTTCCCCGTGTTGGGGGAGTCCAGAATAAGGGCTGGGCCAGTTAGGACTGAGATGAGGAAAAACGTTTTCAGCCAGAAAGTTGTGAATCTGTGGAATTCACCGCCACAGAAGGCAGTGGAGGCCAATTCACTGGATGTTTTCAAGAGAGAGTTCGTTTTAGCTCTTAGGGCTAACGGAATCAAGGGGTATGGGGAGAAGGCAGGAACGGGGTACTGACTCTGGATGCTCAGCCATGATCATATTGAATGGCGGTGCTGGCTGGAAGGGGCCGAATGGCCTACTCCTGCACCTAGTTCCTATGTTTCTATTATTGTGACGGTGCATATCTCAGTGATGTTAACGCGAATATATGTTTAAGAATAGCCCAATTGTGTTAAAGTGCGTACACACACACAGTATGTGCACAAAGTATTGAAGAAGGGTCCCGACCCCGAAACGTCACCCATCCTTTTTCACCAAGGATGCTGCCTGGCCCGCTGAGCTACCCCAGTACTTTGTGTCTGTCGATCTTCGGTGTAAACTGGCATCTGCAGTTCCCTCCGATGAGCAAAGCCCCAAGTGTACGTGTGTGTGTGTGTGTGTGTGTGTGTGTGTGATGTGCGGGGGTCGCTGGTCGGTGCGGACCCGGAGGGCCGAAGGGCCTGTTTCCGCGCTGTATCTCTAAACAGGTCTAATAAGCACATCGTATTAGTTCTGCCTGCAAGCACGTTCAAAAGTGTATAGCATTTTTTTTACGCTACAACTGACACAAATCTTCGGTTTCCTCTCACCTTGGTACAAGTGTCCCTAGTGTGTGTGTGTGTGTGTGTGTGTGTAGGGTAGTGTAAATGTGGGGGGAATCGCTGGTCGGGGGGGGGGCCTGTTTTCTCTAAACTATCTCTAAAGTAAACTAAACTTGTATCTTGAACCAAACTAAACCAAAACCCGAAAGGTTGACTCTCTCTCGGAGAGAGACTGTGTCGGTGTCAGCGCCCTTATCCAAGTGACACACAAAAGCCGTGTTTTCCGACCAATTCTGGTACAGTGTGTACTTGTCTGGGCTCTGCAGGGTGTTTCTGTGGGGTGTCACTTGTACTGCCCATGCGGAGGGCAACAGATATGGATTGTAAGTCAGGAACAGAAGCTCTTTCATGCGAGCAAACCTTGCGCAGTTGAGTATGAAATCAGACCTTTTCCCAAGTGATGGGGTGGGGGGGGGGGGGGGGGGAGGAGAGAGGTTTCTGGCATTTCATTCCCTGGATACCTAACACAGGGCTCGGATGATGATGCACGCTGCCGCCTGGCAGACTGGTAGAGATGTGCCGTTTCTCTGGGAAGAACCACACTGCCACTTATTGTTCCCAGACGGGAGGCTCCTGTGTTGAGTACAGCGAGTTCAGTGTGGTCGGTGTAATGAGGCAGACCCAGTCTCCTGGCTACCAAAGACGTTTCATTGTAAGTTTTCCCATTTACAGTGCTCCATTCAGACCTCTCATCCTAACGCGCTCTGGTTAGTTTCTCCAGCGCGTTTCACAGTCAATGTTTGCCTTTCCTGTCCGTCTGCCTTCCAATTTATCTCGGTTACAGTCAAGACTCCCCCAACTGCAGCCACAGCGAGACTTTTTTTTTTTTTGTGTGTGACACTTCTGGAGTGAATTTCCACCGCGCGCGATTGCAAATGTTTAGTTGAGATTCATTTTCGAGGAGCAGCGCGGAAGCAGGCCCTTCGGCCCACCCAGTCCGTGCTGGCCGCCGATCGCCCATTCGCGCTGGTTCTACGTTAACCCACTTTCCCATCCACTGCCACTGCACACCAGCGCCAAACGTACACGGGCCATTTAAACTACAATGTCTTTGGGATGTGGGAGGAAACCGGAGCACCCGGAGGAAACCCACGCGGTCACAGGGAGAACGTACAAACTCCGTACAGACAGTACCCGAGGTCAGGATCGAACCTGGGGGTTCTTGACAAAGTGAGACGGCAGCTCTCCCGGCCGCACTACTGTGCTTAAAACTTTGATCTTTATTTTTGTGGATTTGAATGTTATTTATCACTATTATTGTTTAATCACACGAGTGGTTCCAAAGGGCAGGAGCTCAAGGTGCGAGGAAGGTGTTTTAAAGGGAATCTGAATGGAAAGTTTGGTATTAGTTTAGTTTATAGAAACATAGAAAATAGGTGCAGGAGGCGGCCATTCGGCCCTTCGAGCCAGCACCGCCATTCATTGTGATCATGGCTGATCGTCCGCTATCAATAACCCGTGCCTGCCTTCTCCCCATATCCCTTGATTCCACTAGTCCCTAGAGCTCTATCCAACTCTCTCTTAAATCCATCCAGTGATTTGGCCTCCACTGCCCTCTGTGGCAGGGAATTCCATAAATTCACAACTCTCTGGGTGAAAAAGTTTTTTCTCACCTCAGTCTTAAATGACCTCATCTTTATCTGTGGCCCCTGGTTCTGGACTCACCCAACATTTGGGAACATTTTCCCTGCAGTTTAGAGAGAGAGAGCATGGAAACAGGCCCTTCGGCCCATCGAGTATGGGTCAACCAGCGATCACACCACACGCAGTAGGAACTATTTAACCAAACTAATTAGCCTACAAGCCCGCACGTCTTCGGAATGTGGGAGGAAACCTGAGCACCCGGAGAAAACCCACGCAGGTCACGGGGAGAATGCACAAACTCCATACAGACAGCACCGGTGGTCAGGATCAAACTCGGGTCTCTGGCACAGTCTACCTCTGCGCCACTTTGTTACAAAGGTTTGTGAAACAGGCTGCCAGAGAAGGTGGTGGAATCAAATGCCATTACAGTTTTCAAGAACCATTTAGACAGACACTTAAATAGGCAAACATAGAATGATAGGCTCAAAAAGCTCAGCGGGACAGGCAGCATCTCTTGAGAGAAGGAATGGGTGATGTTTCGGGTCGAAACCCTTCTACAGTCTGTCTCTTGAAAAGGAGGCGCAGTCCTCTTTTATACAATTTGGCTTTCTTCCCAACCCATTGTTCATGCGCTTTTGATTGCAACATGCGCCTTAATTTAGTTCAACTAAGAAACTGACAAGTTACTAAAGAACTTCGGCTTAAACTTCGGTTTAAACCAGCGTCTGCAGTTTCTTCCTAAACATACGCAGTGGGCGACTGTCGTAAACTCGCACTTACGCAAACGATTCTGCGCTCTGTGTCCCTGGTGCGATCAAGACAGTTTACAACACACAACACTGTGCGATCGCTCAAGTTTACAAGCCAGCAATGGCAGCGTTGCTTACCCAAAAGGCCGCAAGGTGCAGAAAGTGCCCTGGAAGCAGATGGAATCCGCTGAGACAGTTAATACATTTTTAATTTTTTTTAAATTAAAAGCATATGTACAAATAGTAATAAATGATGAATTGGGTACAGAGTTTTTACACAGCTTCAATTTTTAAAGGTTTTTTTAAAGAAAAGAAATAAAGAAAGAAAGAGGTAGGAAAAACTATAAACTAATAGAAAGAAAGAAAGCAAGAAAGAAAGGAGATTACAAATGTAAAGATTGTGGAGATAGATCCGGGAGATGGTGAGTACAATTGTTCATCCAAATCTAAACTCAAGTTGTGACTTTAATTTTGTGTTAAACCAGTTTACTTTTTTAAAAAATTCAATAAATGGAGATCATATTAAAAAAAATAGTTCTGGTTTGGAAATTAGGACAAATCTTATTTTTTCCAAATGCAAAGTCTCGGTCATTTCCGTAATCCACATTTTAATTGTGGGGGTTGCTGGTTTTTTTCCAAAATTTAAGTATTAATTTTTTCACAATTATTAAACTGTTATGCCCCTGTCCCACTTAGGAAACCTGAACGGAAACCTCTGGAGACTTTGCGCCCCACCCAAGGTTTCCGTGAGGTTTCCGGAGGTTTTTGTCAGTCTCCCTAATGGTCGAAAGTGGTTTCCGCTTCTTCTATGTTCCGGCGATTATTTCAAAAAATTCAAACCGGCCGCGTCTAGAAATAGGTTGCCGTTTTAAAAATCGGTAAGTTTTCTATTCGAAGCCGGTTGCGATGCTAGTTGAAGGTGGTTGCTGGAGGTTGCCGGTAATGGAGGATAAGACCTCCCTGGTGGAATAAAACTGGGTGAAAAAAAGGTCTTACCTTCCACGACCACTTTTGAACATTAGGGAGACTGACAAAAACCTCTGGGAACCTCACGGAAACCTTGGATGGGGCGCAAAGTCTCCAGAGGTTTCTGTTCAGGTTTCCTAAGTGGGACGGGGGCACAATCAAGCAAGTGTCTCTGACATCATAAAGTTTGTGCTATGTTCTGACAATCCTAATATTATTAATTTTGGATCTGGGTCCAGTTGATTATCAGTTGATTATCGATAACTTTAGAGATAATTTTAAAAATGTCCGTCCAAAAATGTTGCATTTTTATACAATTTACAAAAGTGTGAGTTAGGTTGGCTTCTTAGTTAATACTTCTAGTCTTTTTTTAACCAAAATTAATTTTAATCAATTATTTACAAGAATAATATTCACAATACAAAACATTACCCACAACCCCTCCAACATAGTAATACAAATATTCTTAAAATATCAAATATACTGAAAATTGTAACTATATCTTAAATATAGCCAATGAACAGGTAGTTGAGACCAGTTCATTGGCTATATTTAAGAGGGAGTCAGATGTGGCCCTTGTGACTGAAGGGATCAGGGGGTATGGAGAGAAGGCAGGTACGGGATACTGAGTTGGATGATCAGCCATGATCATATTGAATGGCGGTGCAGGCTCGAAGGGCCGAATGGCCTACTCCTGCACCTATTTTCTATGATTCTATTACAATCGTTATCAAAGGTTCATTCCACCCCCCCCCCCCCCACCTTCCTCTCAGTGCCCAGCGCTCCCTGTGATCCTCCAGGGTGCCCGTGGACAGTGCGTAGTCTCTCTCTAGTACCACCCGGGCGCGGACTTAAGCCCCGGAAAAGGGGCAGGCAGCCGACTCGGGCAGCGCCCTCTTCTGCCTGGCGCCGAGACTCGCGGATGGCCAGCTTGGCCAGGCCCAGGAGCAACCCAAGCAGGGCATCTTCAGCCCCTACGCACACGGCGTCCAAAGATGAGGACGGCGGAGGGTGTGAAGTGCACTCAGTGATGGACGCAAAGTGCTGGAGTAACTCAGCAGGTCTGGCAGCATCTCTGGAGAAAAAGGAGCAGGTGACGTGTCTGGTCGAGACCCTTCTTCAGCCTGAGAGTCAAGGGGAGGGAAACGAGAGATGTGAAAAAGTACATAGAACAAATGGATGAAAGATATGCAAGTGTGTCCTTTGATTTGTCCTTCGGCATATCTTCCATTCCTTTGTTCTTTGCACCTTTTCATATCTCTCGGTTCCCTCTCCCCTGACTCTCAGTCTGCAGAAGGGTCTCGACCCAAAACGCTGCCCATTCCATCTCCCCAAAGATGCCGCCTGACCCCACTGAGTTACTCCAGCATTTTGTGTCTTATCTTTGGTGTAAACCGGCATCTGCACATTCCCCCCCCTGCACATCTGTACTGTTCTGTGTTTTGTGTTAAACCCTGAGAGGACTACTCTCTGTCAGCAAAGAGTGTAGGAGCCGGAGGAAACCTATGATGAGCTGCCAGAGCCACTGATTAATGACAAGCCCTGCTCCCCTGCCATTTCCAGTCAGACATGCTTGTCAAGGGGAAGAGGCGCTATCTAGCCATCTCAATGATGACAGGGCACCCCGACAGGTTTGACTGTCCTCCTGATTAAATGTTAGATTTTCATCCGGTGCCCGCCCAGCCTAGTTGTCCAACTAGTTTCACCCGTCCCGATTAATTTGACTGTGTGCCTCATTGTCATCTCCACCCTGGCTACCGATGATCTATTATACAGTTTCCTTGAGCTTCGTCCCCTTTGCTCTCTGGTTTTTACGCCCTACCCTTCCACAACTCTCGTTTCCCTCTCCCCTGGCTCTCAGTCTGAAGAAGGGACTCGAGCCGAAATGTCGCCCGCACCTTCCCCCCGGAGACGCTGCCCGTCCCCGCTGAGTTAACTCCAGCATTTTGTGTCTAAAGCTTCGAGGAAAGATGCTGTGACATTTGCAGTCATTCTCAGGCTGAAATGCCGAGTAGTTGATTCACCAAAATAGTTGATTCATCAAGCCTGAGTTTCCCCACAGACAATAGAATCCAATTGACAGGTGGAGCTTGGATGTGGGTGACCTGTTGGGTGTGGTGTTTCAGAGTTAGTTGCACAATTCCTTCAGGCTGCACTTACAATTAGTCTGGCAACAATCCAAGATGAAGAATTGACTGGAAGTGCTGGAGTAACTCAGCGGGTCAGGCAGCATCTCTGGAGAAAAAGGAGATGCTTCTGGCCGGGACCCTTCTTCAGACTGATTTACAGATGCGTTGTGGAAAGCATTTTTATCGGGATGCGTCACGGCACGGTTTGGGAACAGCTCCATCCAAGACCGCAAGGCACCGCAGAGAGCTGTGGCCGCAGCCCAGACCATCACGCAAACCAACCTCCCTTGCGTTGGCTCCATCTATCTTCACGCTGCCTCGGCAAGGCCACCGGCACAATCAAGGATGGAGGGTCACCTTGGTCACTCCCTCTTCTCCCCTCTCCCCTCTCCCCTCTTCCCTTTCCCATCCGGCAAGAAAAACAGGATTGTGAAAACGCACACCTCCAGATCCAGGACATGTACCTGGACATGTTAGCTTGTGCTAACCACTGACTGGTTAGCACGCAACAAAAGCATTTCACTGAACCGCGGTACACGTGACAATAAACTAAACTAAACTATGAGGAAGAATTGGCCAGCATAGAGAAAGTAGGACAACCCCAATTCCCACCATTTCGATTCAAGATATATGATATGCAAAGGATATGGGGAGAAATCAGGAACGGGGCACTGATTTTATTTGATCAGCCATGATCATATTGAATGGCGGTGCTGGCTCAAAGGGCCGAATGGCCTACTGCACCTATTTTCTATGTTTCTAAGAGTAGTTTCTGTTCTTGCCTCTGAGTTACTCCAGCACTTTGTCTCTTTTTAAAATTTTGTTTGATACATCCCTCATCTATGGACCATATATTCTATTGTTTTTTGGGACAGTGAGATAGTGAGATGGAATAGGGTCTTGCTCCGTATTGGGGGGGGAGGGGGGGGTGCAGTTGTGCCGCTGGTCGAACCGCTGCCTCAGAGCGCCAGAGTCCTAAGTTCAATCCTGACCTCGGGCGCTGCCTGTGCAGAGTTTGCACGTTCTCCCTGTGACCACGAACCCGGGTCTCTGACACTGTAAGGCAGCAGCTCTATTGCTCTGCCACTCGTGGGTTTTCTCCGGGTGCTCTGGTTTCCTCCCACATTCCAAAGACATGCGCGTTTGTCGGTTAATTGGCTTCTGAAAACTAGTGTGTGAAGGGCCTGTCTCTATACTATATCTCTAAATCTAAAACTAAAAAAAGCAAAAAACTAACACAAACTAAGACCTTCTCTCCATCCTTCAACATATTCACTGATGATTATACCCATGTTTGATATTTAGTTCAGTTTAATTTATTGTTGCCACGTGCGTGAGGTACAGTGAAAAGCTGTTTGTTGCACGCTATCCAGTTAGCGAAACGACTATACAAGATTACAATCAAAGGAATAAAGTCCTGGTCTGCCCAACCTCTCCCCATAGCTCAGCCCCTCAAGTCCTGGCAACATCATTGTAAATCTTCTCTGCACCCTTTCCAAATATTAATAACTAGTCACTATCACAGAATCGTGATTCACAAAACAAGAAGCCTAGATTCTTCTCACAGCTAAGCTTCTTTTAAATGTTACACACGGGCCTGAACAGACATGTGCCAAAGAAAACTTGTTCTGGATTCATCCTTTCCAAAGCATATGTCGTATAATGTGGATAAACGTGAGGTTATAACAAGAAGGCAGATTATTATCTGAATGGTGACAGATTAGGAAAAGGGGAGGTGCAACAAGACCTGTGTGTCCTGGTACATTAGGCACTAAAAGTAAGCATGCAGGTACAGCAGGCAGTGAAGAAAGCATTTGGTATGTTGGCCTTCATAGCAAGAGGATTTGAGTATGGGAGCAAGGAGGTCCTACTGCAGTTGTACAGGGGCCCTGGCGAGACCACACCTGGAGTATGGTGTGCAGTTTTGGTCTGTTAATTTGAGGAAGGACATTGTTACTATTGAGGGAGTGCAGCATAGGTTCACGAGGTTAATTCCCGGGATGGTGGGACTGACATATCATGAAAGGGTGGGTCGGCCATTTAGGACTGTGATGAGGAAAAACGTTTTCACCCAGAGAGTCGTGATTCTGGGTTGTGGAATTCTCTGCCACAGAAGGCAGTGGAGGCCAATTCACTGGATGTATTCAAGAGAGAGTTAGATAAAGCTCTTAGCACTAATGGAATCAAGGGATATGGGGAGAAAGCAGGAACGGGGTCCTGAATTTGGATGATCAGCCATGATCATACTGAATGACGGTGCTGGCTCAAAGGGCTGAATGGCCTACTCGACCTATTTTCTATGTTTCTATGTTTCAATTCTGAACTGGACTATTTATCAAAGCTTAATCTCCCGGTTCAGTGCCTGGGGACCATTCTTGCGACAGTTTCTCAGTTTCAATTTCAGTTTAGTTTATTGTCACGTGTACCGAGGTACAGTGAAAAGCTTTTGTTGCGTGCTAACCAGTCAGCAGGAAGACAATACATGATTACAATCGAGCCATTTACAGTGAATAGATACATGATAAGGGGATAACGTTTAGTGCAAGGTCAATCCTGATCAAGGATAGTCCGAGGGTCGCCAAAGAGGTAGATAGTAAGTAGTTCAGGACTGTGCTCTGGTTGTGGTAATAGACAATAGACAATAGGTGCAGGAGGAGGCCATTCGGCCCTTCGAGCCAGCACCGCCATTCAATGTGATCATGGCTGATCACCCCCAATCAGTACCCCGTTCCTGCCTTCTCCCCATATCCCCTGACTCCGCTATCTTTAAGAGCCCTATCTAGCTCCCTCTTAAAACTATCCAGAGAACCGCCCTCCACCGCCCTCTGAGGCAGATAATTTCACAGACTCACAACTCTCTGTGAGAAAAACTGTTTCCTCGTCTCCGTTCTAAATGGCTTACCCCTTATTCTTAAACTGTGGCCCCTGGTTCTGGACTCCCCCAACATCGGGAACATGTTTGCTGCCTCTACCGTGTCCAAACCCTTAACAATCTTATATGTTTCAATAAGATATCCTCGCATCCTTCTAAACTCCAGAGTGTCCAAGCCCAGCCGCTCCATTCTCTCAGCACATGACTGTCCCGCCATCCCGGGAATTAAGGATGATTCAGTTGCCTGATAACAGTTGGAAAGAACCTGTCCTTGAATCTTGTGGTGTGCGTTTTCACACTTGTCTACTTTCACACTTCACGCTTTCACACTTACAACTTTTCTCATGTAAGGTTACAGTTATAAATTTGAGCCAAGGGACTAACATACAAGTTACATGCTGAGATCCTTATTAAATGGGTTGTGCGTGTACTCAGGAATTATTACATTTACATTTTTGGAAGATTGTAAAGACTTTCGTTTTTTCATCTGTCTGCTGCCAAAATATTTTAATTGTCGTACCGAAGGCATTAAAGAAGCAAAGAAGGAAAGTTATATTGCGTGTTGCCACAGGTACAATGTTTTGGTTAGTTTCGTTTAGTTTAGAGATACAATGCGGAAACAGGCCCTTCGGCCCTCCTCCCCCCCCCCCCCCCCCCCCCCCCCCCCCCCCCGAGTCTGCACCGACCAGCGATGCCCGCAAACTATGTTTCCATTAGTGGGAGAGTTTAGAACTAGAGGTCATAGCCTCAGAATTAAAGGACATTCTTTTATGAAGGAGATGAGGAGACATTTCTTTAATCAGAGGGTGGTGAATCTGTGGAAATTCTTTGCCACAGAAGGCTGTAGACGTCAAGTCAGTGGATATTTTTAAGGCAGAGATAGATTGGTACTGGTGTCAGAGGTTATGGGGAGAAGGCAGGAGAATGGGGTTAGGAGGGAGAGGGAGATCAGCCATGATTGAATGGCGGGGTAGATTTTAATGGGCTGAATGGCCTAATTGTACTCCAATTCATTATGATCTTATGACCTTATTAACACTATCCTATACCAGGGACAATTTACATTCATACCAAGCCAATTAAGCTACAAACCTATACGTCTGGAGTGTGGGAGGAAACCGAAGATCTCGGAGAAAACCCGAGTAGTAAAGTCCAATAATTAGGGGATGTCCTGAATGTATTGCAAGTAATCTAAAGCCATGTTTATTCGTGTAATTTTTATTTGTTATAAACGAATTGAACGCACATGGGTCAGAATTTCCCAATGCCATGCGTTGGCTTCTTAGTGTCATAGAGTAATACATTACCTTGTGGCCCAACTTGCCCACACCGGCCAACAATGTCCCAGCTACACTAGTCCCACCTCTCCGCGTTTGGCCCATATCCCTCCAAACGTGTCATATCCATGTACCTGTCTAACTGTTTCTTAAACGTTGGGATAGTCCCAGCCTCAACTACCTCCTTTGGCAGTTTGTTCCACACACCCACCACCCTTTGTGTGAAAAGGTTACCCCTCAGATTCCTATGAAATCTTTTCCCCTTCACCTTGAACCTTTGTCCTCTGGTACTCAATTCCCCTTTTCTGGGTAAGGGATTCTGTGCATCTACCCGATCTATTCCTCTCATGATTTTACACACCTCTGTAAGATAACTCCTTATCCTCCAGTGCTCCAATGAATAGAGACTCAGCCTACTCCACCGTTCCCTATAGCTCAGGCCCTCTGGTCCTGAATACACCTGCGTAAATCTTTTCTGAATCCTTTCAAGCTAGACAATATTTTTCCAATACCATGGTGCCCAGAACTGGTACAGTAATACAAACGCGACCCGGCATGAGTTAGGGTTACGTCCCAAGGACCTTTGCCTAAGTCGGATGCTACGTAAAACCACGGGTGCTGTCTGTCGGGAGTTTGCACGTTCTCCCCGTGACTGCGTGGGTTTTCTCCGGGTGCTCCGGTTTCCTCCCATGTGCGGGTTTGTAGGTTCTGCAAATTGTAAATTGACCCGAGTGTGTGTGTGTGTGTGGGGGATAGTGCCGGTGCACGGGATGACCGGGGGTCGGAGCGGACGCGGTGGGCCAAAGGGCCTGCTTCCGCGCTGCATCTCTAAAGTCGAAAGTCTCAACTTGGATTGTTTCTTTGGAGGCTGAGGGGGAGACCCGATAGAAGTTTATTAAAAAGTTACGAGCGGTTTATATAGAGTGGGCAATAGGAACCTTTCTCTCAGGGTAGAAATGTCAAAGACCAGAGGACAGAGCTTTGAGGTGAAAGCAGGAAAGTAGAAAGGTGATATTATACAAGACAGGTTTTTAATGCAGAGAATGTGAGGTGAGTGGGACGCATTGCCACAGGTTGTGAAGGAATCAGACTCGATAAGATGATCGAACATGCAGGGAATAAGAGGAATTGTGGTGGCCGAATTAGTTTAATTTGCCATCAGTAATAGTTCAGTAACTGGAAGAATGGAAGAATAGTTCAGTAACTGGAAGAATGCCCTTTCCAAAACTCAATTTCTTATTTACATTTCGAGGAACTCACGAGAGGAATAGATTGGGTAGACGCACAGAATTTCTTGCTCGGAGTGGGGGAATCGAGGACCAGACGACATAGGTTTCAGGTGAAGAGGAAAAAATTCAGTAGGAATCCGAGGGGTAACTTTTTCACACAAATTGTGGTGGGTGTGTGGAACAAGCTGCCAGAGGAGGTAGTTGTGGCTGGGACTATCCCAAAGTCTAAGAAACAGTTAGACAGGTACATGGATAGGACATGCTTGGAGGAATACGGATCAAACGCAGGCAGGTGCGACTAGTGTAGCTGGGACATGTTGGCCGGCGTGGGTAAGTTGGGCTGAAGGGCCTGTTTCCTCACTATATCACTCAATAACTCTATGAATCTACTGCAGATATATATTACTGGAAATTACCAGAGATTTCGCAACAGAATTCCCTTCCAGGATTAATGGCTAACAATAGACTCTTCACTAGGGGTCACTTGGGAAAGGAATAAGGGGTAAGCCATTTAGGAGTGAGATGAGGAAAAACGTTATCACCCAGAGAGTTGTGCATCTGTGGGATTCTCTGCCACAGAAGGCAGTGGAGGCCAATTCACTGGATGTTTTCCAGAGAGAGTTGGATTTGGCTCTTAGGGCTAACAGAATCAAGGAACGGGGTACTGATTCTGGACGATCAGCCATGATCATAGTGAATGGCGGTGCAGGCTCGAAGGGCCGAATGGCCTGCTCCTGCACCTATTTTCTATGATTCTATGATGTGACAAATAAATGTATCTTGTATCTTGTATCTTATAGACAATAGACATTAGGTGCAAGAGTAGGCCATTTGGCCCTTCGAGCCAGCACCGCCATTCAATGTGATCATGGCTGATCATCCACAATCAGTACCCCGTTCCTGCCTTCTCCCCATATCCCCTGACTCCACTCTCTTTAAGAGCTCTATCAAACTCTCTCTAGAAAGCAACCAGAGAACCGGCCTCCACCGCCTTCTGAGGCAGAGAATTCCCACAGACTCATTTCAGACTCAAGGTTTTTCACACAGAGAGTTGTGAATCTGCGGAATTCTCTGCCTCTGCAGTAAGAACTATGCCAACAATCAATATTGTAATCGGGCAACTGGTTGTGGTTCAAGGTTCAAGATTAGGGCAACTGTTAGTGGTGGCGGTAGAGTTGCTGCTTTACTACGCCGGAGACCCGAGTTCGATCCCGACTACGGGTGCTTGTCTGTACTGAGTCTGTCCGTTCTCCCCTTGACCTGCGTGGGTTTTCTCCGGGATCTTCGGGTTTCCTCCCGCACTCCAAAAGCGTAACGTTTTGTAGGTTATTTGGCTTTGGCTATAATGTGTAAAACTGTCGCTCGAGAGTGCCCATAATCTTGGTGGGGTGACTGGGACCCCAGGCTTGTCAGAATGTGGGAGGTGGGGGAGAATAGTGGGTCGTAGCAAACCTTTCCCAAACTATGAATTCCACTGCGGCCAGCAGGTTTACACAACACCTAACTGTGTTTGAGTAAGGCGAGATTGCATAATCTGCTGAACATACGACGCGAACAGTGGGTGTATTCAAGGCTGCGTGGTATCGCCTTACAGTGAAGCCTGAAGTCTGCTGCGGGCTGTTAGAAAGAGGGTTTTCAGACACTGCCTCACTGTTTCACACACTTGGCACCCTAGCTGTGTAAAACGTTATGTCAGCCCGCACTGCCAACTGGAACTGTTAGCAAAGTCATTTCTTCTGCGTTCACCGATGCCGGAAAGCAGGGGCCACCTCCGCCACTTGGTCCCTCTTTACAAGTTTGAAGATTGCTATTCCGCTTCTCGTTGATCTTTTCTTCTAGCTGCTTGTAAATCCGGTCACAAAGCGTGCCGTCGTTTCTCAGTCAACCTGACTTCCCTTGATAGGAAGGGAACAGGAGACACAAGAAACATAGAAACATAGAAAAATAGGCGCAGGAATAAGCCATTCGGCCCTTCGAGCCAGCACCGCCATTCAATACGATCATGGCTGATCATCTGAAATCACTACGCTGTTCCTGCCTTTTCCCCACACATCCCTTGATTCCGTTAGCCCTAAGAGCTAAATCCAAGTCTCCCTTGAAAACATCCAGTGAATTGGCCTTCACTGCCTTCTGTGGCAGAGAATTCCACTGATTCACCACTCTCTGGGTGAAAACTTTTTTTCCTCATCTCAGTCCTAAATGGCCTACCCCTTATTCTTAACCAAGGAACTGTAGTTGCCGGAATCTTGCTTTTGACTTTAGGAGGACAGCGTAGAAACAGGCCCTTCATCCTGACAAGTCCGCTCCAACCATCGAACACCCTGTACACTGGCTCTATCCGACACATACTAGGGGCAACTTACAATTTACTGAGGCCAACTCACCTACAAACCCGAAGATAGACACCAAATGCTGGAGTAACTCAGCGGGACAGGCAGCATCGCTGGAGAGAAGGAATGGGTAGACTAGTCTGAAGAATGTCACCCATTCCTTCTCTCCAGAGATGCTGCCTGTCAAGCAGGGATAGTGTCTATCTTTGGAGTAACACAGCAGGTCAGGCAGCACATCTGGAGAAAAGGAAGCCAACCCGACCTCCCGGTCGCTCAGCACTTCAACTCCCCCTCCCATTCCGTATCCGACCTCTCGGTCCTGGCCTCCTCCATGGCCAGAGTGAGCACAGGCTTGGGGAGTCTGCATCCTTTGGGCTTGAACATTGAGTTAACAGAGAGCATATCTTTCATTCATTGTTCTTTATCTCTCCACATCACCGTCTATATCTCTCGTTTCCCTGATCCCTGACCAGTCTGAAGAAGGTTCTCGACCCGAATCAAGATGCTGCTGCACAACTGGAGAAAAGGAAGAGTTGGCGTTTTGGGTCGAGGCCCTTCTTCTGAACTTGCACTCATTATGAACATGCAAACTGCGTACAGGCTGCACCCGTGGTCATGATCGATCACGGGTCCCTGGTGCTGTGAGGCAGCAACTCTACCGCTATGCCACTGTGCCGCCCATTTACATAGACGTCCATTCAGTAGGTAGGAGGTGTTGATATATTTATCAGAGTTCACACAATGCTACTGCAGCACATCGACCTAGCCTTTGACTTTTAAGAGGTGTTGGTACATTGCTGGTACATTTGATATCCCGGCCACTCCCTTCTCCCCTCTCCCATCAGGTAGGAGCTACAGAAGTTTGAAAACTCACGCCTTCAGATTCAGGGAGTTTCTCCCCAGCTGGGAAAGCTAGTGGCACAGCACTGCTGTTGCTGCATTACAGCCTCAGGGACCCAGGTTCGATCCTGACTATTGGGCGCTGTCTGCACAGAGTTTGTACGTTCTCCCCGTGAGCCATGTAGGTTTTCTCCGGTTTCCTCCCACACTCCAGAGACATACAGCTTTGTAGGTCAATTGGCTTCGGAGAAAATTGTAAATCGTCCAAATCGTGTAGGGTAGTGTTTGTGTGCGGGGAGATCGCTGGTCGGTGATCTGAGGGGCCTGTTTCCATTTGCAAACTGTACGGGTCTCACATCAGCTAGAGTAGTGGAACTGAGCTCCCATCTCGCTAAATAGAAACCATTCTTCGGACTTTATTGGACTTCAATGTTTTAGATAATGCCAAGATAAACTAATCGCATCTGCCTGCATGTGATCCATAACCCTTCACTTCCAGCATAACTTAAGCAGCACAGTGCGCAGCGGTGGAGTTGCTGCCTTACAGCGTCAGACACCCGGGTTTGATCCTGACCACGTGAGCTTGTCTGGACGCAGTTTGCGCCTTCTCCCCGTGACTTGCGTGGGTTTTCTCCTCCGGGCGCTCCGGTTTCCTCCCACGCTCCAAAGACGTACAGGTTTGTTTGTTAATACGCTCTGGAAAATAGTAAATTGTGCGTGTGTAGGATAGTGCTGGCGTGCGGGGATCGCCGGTCAGCGCGAACTCGGTGGGCCGAAGGGCCTGTTTCTGCGCTGTATCTCTAATCGAAACTAAACTAAACTAATCTCAAGGACCTTCTGGTCGACCCATTGCAGGAAGGATGGTGATGTTTTGGGGAGAGGGAAGAAGGCTGCCTCAATTAGAAGACGGCCACCAAAAGGCTGCCTCACTTCTGACACCATGTAAAGTACTGTTAACACTGAGTGATAGAACTTCGTAATAAGTACTTTAATAAGAATACATACAGAGACCATAACAACAGGTACTGTTGGCTCAAAGTCGTAGCTCAAAGTGAAAGTATGTTTGCTTACACTCCACTGGACAGCATGGTTGAAACCCAACATGGATTAGGGATCGGGTCCCAAATAGCAAAACCAGAAATGGATCAAATCAGCAGAGTGATTGATCTACAGAGGGTACTACCAATAAGGAGAGGTTGGCCAAGCCTGGATTGTTTTCCCTGTAGTGTCAGAGGTTGAGGGTAGTAGACCTGATATAAAACTATGAGAGGCACAGATAGATAGGGAAGACAGTTCCAACTTTTCTCCCGGAGTGGAAATGTCAAAGACTAGAGGGCATAGCGTTGAGGTGAGAGGTGGAAAATTGAAAGGGGATTTGCAAGGGCGAGTGTTTCACTCAGGGGAACGGTGGGTACCTGCAACGCGCACTGCCAAGAGTAGTGGTGGAGGCAGATACGACAGTGGTGTTTAAGTGGCCTGTATCTGGGCACGTGGGTATGCAGCGATATGGATCATATTCAGGCAGAGAAGACATTTTTGGCACGGACATTGTGGGCCGAAGGGCTCCGTTCCTGCGTTGCACTGTGCTCGGTTATACTGTTTCGATTCTTAACAAGTTAATTTATTTTGTACCTGCGCAAAATCCTAGTTTCAACAATCACTTGTTGTATCTCCTTGCAATAAAAAACAGGTTCAGTTTACAGCATCTGGAATGGACCTAAATCCTGCACTGCTCAAATTAACTCGGGTTGGTCCATGGTGAAAATTAATTCTATGTTTGAAAAGAGACGTTGGCAGAGTGTAAGGTTAAATTTCCTTAATTGCATTCATAATCACCTCCATTCAAAGAAGTTCATTGTGAACGCCTTTTTAAAAGATGCCCGTGACTCTTGACCGAACGCATTTGTTTTGTTCCCTGTTTTAAAAGGTTGCTTGTCGAGTGTTGCATTATCCCACAGCTGTGCCGTCTTGAGTTTCTGGAAAGGAAAATAATAAGGCCACCAAGTTACTCTCGCGTATTCGAGTTTAGCTTCGCGAAACAGCAAGGAAACGGGCCCCTTCGCCCCACTGAGCCAGCCTCGACTATCAATCACCCCTTCACACTAGTTCTCACAAGTTCACTCGTTATAGGAGTAGAATTAGGCCTTTCGGCCCGTCGGGTCTACTCCGCCATTCAATCATGGCTGATCTCTGCCACCTCATCCCATTTTCCAGCATTCACCCCATAACCCTTGACACCCGTTCTAATCAAGAACTTGTCTATCTCTGCCTTAGAAAAATCCACTGATATTAGGAGTAGTATGAGTATATTGCTAATATTAGGAATGTACTATACACACTCCCAATTATACAAAATAAATAACCTTGATATGTATAATTGATAATATTACAAATAATATAAACAGTATCAATTTATCATTAATATTATATATTTTTTATCGTCGTATAAGAGTGTACTTTGTAATTACTTTGTTTCTATAATAAAAATAAAATTAAAAAAAAAAAAAAAAAAAAAAAAAAAAATATCCACTGACTTGCCCTCCACTGCCCTCTATGACGAAGAATTCCACAGATTAACTACCCTCTGACTAAAGACGTTCTTCCTCACCTTTTGAAAAGAGCGCCCTTTAATTCTGATGCTATGACCTCTGGTCCTAGACTCTCCCACCAGTGGAAACATCCTTTCCACATCCACTCTATCCACATCCTTTCATTATTCTGTAAGTTTCAATGAGGTCCCCTCTCAACCTTCTAAACTCCAGCGAGTACAGGCCCAGTGCTGTCAAACGCTCATCATAGGCTAACCCACTCATTCCTGGAATTATTCTTGTAAACCTCCTCTGGACCCTCTCCAGAGCCAGCACTAAATGTTATTCTCTTTATCCTCTATCTGTACACTGTGGACGGATTAATTGTAATCATGTATAGTCTTTGATTCCAATCATGTATGGTCTTTCTGCTGACCTAATGTATTCAAGAGAGAGATAGATATAGCTCTTGGGGCTAACGGAATCAAGGGATATGGTGAGAGAGCAGGAACGGGGAACTGATTTTGGATAATCAGCCATGACCATATTGAATGGTGGTGCTGGCTCGAAGGACTGAATGGCCTCCTCCTCCACCTATTTTATATGTTTCTATGTTACTTCCACACTTCTGTTTTTCTTCTGTTTCATTCCTGCTTGGCACAGTTTAGCAGTGCCTTGCAGTTCACATCTGGGGCTGCAGTTCAAGGCATGTGGAACACCAGCTGAATAATTACAAGGCAAGCAAAGTAGTCATCGGTGAACGAGAAGTCTAATAACATGGCAGTCTCTGCCGCCACACTGCTAACAATAAGCTGCATTAACTTCACACTTATCACACACTTCCTAGTCAGCCGTAAAGTGTGATTCAGAGTGGAATTCCCTTGAGTCTGTACGTTCTCTCGGTGACCGTGTGGGTTTTCTCCGGGTGCTCTGGTTTCCTCCCACATTCCAGGTTTATAAGTTAATTGGCTTCCATAAGTTGTCTCTCGTGGGTAGGACAGAACTAGTGTACGGGTGATGGACAAAAATGCTGGAGCAAATGAAGAAATGCGAAAACCCTTCTTCGCACTCCTTTTCGACCCGAAACGTTGCCTATTTCCTTCGCTCCACAGATGCTGCCTCACCCGCTGAGTTTCTCCAGCATTTTTGTCTGCCTTCGATTTTCAGAGTTGTGTTGTACCCTATGCTTGGAGTAAGTCGGAACCAAAAGTTTCTTCAATTTCTTTCCAAGCACTCACCAACCTATGTGTAAGAAAAACCTTCCTCATACTTTACTCCTCTCACCTTAAAGCTGTGCCCTCTAGTATTTGGGTTTTTTTTCCACCCTGGAGAAAAGGTTCTGACTGTCTACTCAAGTATGGTATTGAAAAATGTCCACATCCTTCATCCAGAATGAACACTTTCAATGGCAAAATATCCAGTAGATCAGTTGCTGCCATTGACCCCAGAGATTCACTCTAATTAATTTCATCAGATTTTAGTTTTGTGTAGAGACAGAGTGCAGAAACAGGCCCTTCAGCCCACCGAGTTCGCGCCGGCCAGCGATCACCCCGTACACTCGCACTATCCTACACGCTAGCGACAATTTACAATTTTTACCGAAGCCAATTAACCAACTAACTCGCACGTCTTTGGAGTGTGGCAGGAAACCGGGGCACCTGGAGAAAACAGGGTCACAGGGAGAACGTACAAACTCCGTACAGACAGCAACCGAGGTCAGGGTCGAACCCGGGTCTCCGGCGCTGTATGACAGCAGCTCTACCGCAGTGCCACAGTGCCGCCCGTGAGTTTCCTCCGGGTACTCCGGTTTCCGCCCACATCCCTAAGACGTGCGGGTTTGTAGGTTAATTGGCCCCGTGTAAAAGATTGCCCCCTAATGTGTGTAGAAAATGGGATCACACAGATCCTGCGTAAACGGGTGATCGCTGGTCGGCGAGGACTCGCCGGGGCGATGGGTCTGTTTCCATGCTGTATCTGTAAACTAAACTGAAAACTAAACTAAACTAATGGTTGTCTCTTGGCTCATAGAGACAACAAGACAACACTAGATTAGTGTAGCCGATGGAACATGTTGGCCGGTGTGGGCGAGTTGGGCCGAAGGGCCTGTTTCCACACTGTATGACTCAGTGACTCTACATAAAGAGGTACAACTACAAGTTAAGCCACAATGATCATCAATAGCTGTCCATTCTGTATTAAGCAGCAAATGAATACAAAATTAGAAAAAAGGTCTTTTCATATGTGGCTTGCATCCACTCAACCCCTTGGCCATAGTCCAATCTTTTTGTGTAAGAGCACAGGCTAAAGTTTAATAAATGTGAAGGGCCATTAATGAACTGTGTTTACTTCTCTTTAATCTGCTGGCGAGTGAGTTTAAACAAACATAAATCCTAAATCATTTATTTCCTGGCATATCCATTCCAAAGAAGCGTTCAGTCAATCTCCCTTTATAAAGTTTATGCCTTACAGCATCAGAGGCCCGGGTTCGATCCAGACTGCGGGCGTTGTCTGTACGGAGTTTGTACGTTCTCCCTGTGACCTGCGTGGGTTTTCTCCGGGTGCTCGGGTTTCCTCCCACACTCCAAAGACGTGCAGGTTTCTAGGTTAATTGGCTTCTGTCAATTGTCCCTCGGGTGTCGTGTTGAACTGGTGTACAGGTGGTCGCTGTGTCGCTGGTCGGCGTGGACATGGTGGGCTATAGGGCCTGTTACAATGCTGTACCTCTAAACTAAACTAATCTGGTGGTGTGTGAGTTTAAACGAGCATAAATCCTAATGAATTTATTTCCTGGCATATCCTTCGCAAAGTAACATTTAATCGATGACCATATGATGTGTCATCTAACACATTGATCAATGGCAGTTGTATATGTTGGGTTCTATTTTTAATTATTTTTCAACAAGAAGAGATACAACTACAGTTCAGTTTAGTTAACGTTTAGTTCAAGGTAAAGTCTGATCAAAGATAGTGCGAGGATCGTCAATGAGGTAGGATGGCTTTTGCAAAAAATGTTTCTGGTTGTGGTAGGATGATTCAGTTGCCTGATAACAGCTGGGAAGAAACTGATAACAGCTGGGAAGAAACTGTCCCTGAATCTGGAGGTGTGCGTTTTCACACTTCTATAACTTTAACCCGATGGGAGAGGGGAGAAGAGGGAGTGGCCAGAGCGCGACTCGTCCTTGATTATGCCTTTGGCTTAGCGTGAGGTATAAATGGACTCAATGGAAGGGAGGCTGGCTTGTGTGATGGTCTGGGCTGCGTCTACAATTTGCTGCAATTTGGGGTGGGTGATTGCAACCTTCACGTGGTCCGCCCTGTTTCGGCGAATGCAATCAACCCGGCGTGCACAATCAAATAAGATCAAATAGAACAAGTTGTCCAACAGCTTTAGGCTGTGCACGCCATACGCAAGAAGAAGAAGCTGCAATTTCTTGAAGTCTTGGACGGAGCTGTTCCCGAACCAAGCTGTGATGCATCCCTGATAAGATACTTTCTATGGTGCATCTGTAGAAGTTGGTGAGAGTTGTAGGGGATTTGCTTCCTAAGCCTTCAAAGGAAGTAGAGGCGATGGTGTGCTTTCGTGGTCGTTGCTTCCATGTGGGTGGTCCAGGAGAAGTTGACGGTGATATCGACTCCTAGGAATTTGAAGTTTTCAACCATCTCTACTTCGGAGCCGTCAATGCAGACCGGGGTTTGTGCACCACTTCACTTCCTCAAGTCAATCACACTAGCGCAGCAGAAAGTGGCTAACAAAAAATACTTGTTGTTTCCAACAGGAAATTCACAAATCCACCAACGTGGTGTATCAGGCGCATCACGTTAGTCGAAGCAAGAGGGGACAGATAGTCGGCACGAGGAGAGGATTCCGTGGCTGCACCGTCTGGCTAACAGGTAGCACGTTAACTCAAACTATTTGGCATCTCACGCCAATCTGTCACGATGCTGGGCCTGGACTCGCCCAATCTCAATTAAATTCCATCTTGAATGAATGAATGAATAAGTTTATTGGCCAAGTATTCACATACAAGGAATTTGCCCGCAGGTGACAACATGACATACAATGGCAGTTACGAATGACACATAAAACATTAAATATTAATAATAAAATATTATCGATTCAACATGTAAATTAAATAAAATACCAGAGCAAAAGGAGGCTACAGATGTTTGGTTATTGAGTAGAGCTAGTACTCGTGGACAAAAAGCTGTTTTTTTTTTGTCTGGCTGTGGCAGCTTTGACAGTCCGGAGTCGCCTTCCAGAGGGAAGTGATTCAAAGAGTTTGTGGCCAGGGTGAGAGCAGACCAGAGATGATCTTAGGACCATAGTTGGTCAGCTTACAACACAATGGTTAAATATTGGACCATATTTTACCTCTGTACCTCTGTACCTCTGTACCAGCCACTAACCTGACATCAGTCTGAAGGAGGGTCTCGACCCAAAACATCACCCATTCCTTCTCTCCAGAGATGCTGCCTGTCCCGCTGAGTTAGTCCAGCATTTTATGTCTACCATTGGTATGAATATTGATTTCTCTAACTTCAAGTGACCCTTACATCCCCTCGCTCTCCTCATCCCTCCCTCACTCTGGTCATCCTACTCGTCCTGTCGATTTCCACTGTCAGTGTAACACATTATCACCTATCCCACAGCCAACAATGGACCATTGTGGTCTCCACCTTGCCTTGATTATCATTAGTTTTGCATATCTTCCATTCAAAACTAATGATACCGTCTACAGGTTTGTCGGGTAGTGTTAAACTAAGGACCGTCTATATCTCTCGTTCCCCTTTCCCCCGACTCCCAGTCTGAAGAAGGGTCTCAACCCAAAACATCGCCTGCATTCCAAGAATGAGTGGGTTAACTTATGATGAGCATTTGTCGACATTGGGCTGTACTCGCTAGAGTTTAGAAGAATGAGGGGGACCTCTTTAAAACATACAGAATAGTGAAAGGCTTGGATAGAGTGGATGTGGAGAGGATGTTTCAAGTCAGTGGATATTTTTAAGGCAGAGATAGATAGATTCTTGATTAGTATACGGTGTCAGGGGGTTATGGGGAGAAGGCAGGAGAATGGGGTTAGGAGGGAGAGATAGATCATTCATGATTGAATGGCGGAGTAGACTTGATGGGCTGAATGGCCTAATTCTACGCTTATTCCTTATGACGCTATGACCTATTTCTTCTCTCCAGAGATGCTGCCTGTCCCACTGAGTTACTCCAGCTTTTTGTGTCTAACTTCGGTGTAAAGCTGCATCTGCAGTTCCTTCCGACACATTGATAAGTATGGTCTGTGACCAATATAAAAGTGATGGAAATACCAAAGATAACGCCCCATGTTCCCCTCCCAATTTGAAGATATTTTCTCCCATTGTTTGCGATAGAAATGCGATATGCATGCATTGCTGTGGGAAGCCCTACAGTGACTGACTGCATCAAACGCAGCTTGCAGCTGCTGCACGGGACGGCGGTGGGAGTTTAGTTTTATAGATGCAGTGTGGAAACAGGCCCTTCGGCCCACCGCATCCGTGCTAACCCTCGAATACCCCGTACACCAGCTCCATCCTACACGCTAGGGGCAATTTACAGATTCCGATCAACCAACAAATCTGCACGTCTTTGGGATGTGGGAGGAAACCAGAGCACCCGGAGAAAACCCACGTGGTCACATGGGAGAACGTACAAACTCCATGGGTGGGTTTTCTCCGGGTGCTCCGGTTTCCTCCCACATTCGAAAGACGTGCAGGTTTAAAGATTAATTGTGCTCTTTCTCACTCTTCCCCCCCCTCCCCCTTCCCCCCCTTCCCCTCCCCCTCCCCCTCTCCCCTCCCCCTCTCCCTCCCCCTCCCCCTCCCCCCCCCCTCCCCCTCCCCCTCCCCCTCCCCCTCTCCCCCTCTCCCCCCTCTCCCCCTCTCCCCCTCTCCCCCCCTCTCCCCCTCTCCCCTCTCCCCCTCTCCCCCTCTCCCCCTCTCCCCCTCTCCCCCTCTCCCCCTCTCTCCCTCTCTCCCTCTCTCCCTCTCTCCCTCTCTCCCTCTCTCCCTCTCCCCCTCTCCCCCTCTCCCCCTCTCCCCCTCTCCCCCTCTCCCCCTCTCCCCCTCCCTCCCCCTCTCCCCCTCTCCCCCTCTCCCCCACAACTCCGTGCAAGTTGAGGCGTTTTGGAAGGAGGCCCAGGATCGCGGGCGTGTATCAGCGATTGCTGACCGCTAGCCTCTGGTGAAAGGCCTGGGGAGTGAAGTGTGAAGAAGCGGGTTGGTGTGACGGAACCAATGTTGAGTGTGCTTGCCCCACCCAGGTCTGTCGGGTGCTGGGAAGACCACCATTGGGTTTGCCCTGGAGGAGTACCTGGTGACCCACGGCATTCCTTGTTACTCGCTCGATGGAGATAACATCAGGCAAGGGCTAAACAAAAACCTGGGCTTCAGCTCCGAGGACCGAGAGGAGAATATTCGGCGTATCGCTGAGGTGGCCAAGCTGTTTGCCGATGCCGGTCTCGTCTGTATCGCCAGCTTCATCTCACCATTCGCCAAGGTAACAGGAACCCACTTGCTACTGACGAACCCCATTAATTTCAATTAATCTCTTTTTGAGGCAGCGACTGCGATAGATCTCCTCGATGGTAGGGAGGCCAGAGCTGATGATGGACTGGGCAGCGGTTACGACTTTTTGCTGTTTTTTTGCGCTCCTGGGCGCTCAAGTTGCCGAACCAAGCCACGGTGCAACTTGTCAGCAAGCTCTCTACTGTGCACCTGTAGAAGTTCGAGAGAGTCCTCCTTGGCAGACCGACTCTCCGTAATCTTCTCAGGAAGTAGAGGCGCTGATGTGCTTTCTTTATAATTGCATCAGTGTTCTGGGACCAGGAGAGATGGCAGCAACTCCACCGCAGCTCCACAATGCCGCCCCAAGAAACAATTCAAAGTAACAAAGTTATAAGAAACAGTTTGACGCTTCATTGGAGTTTGGTTCTTTATGGACTTTTCAGAACTTCTGAAAGGAGAAAGGGATCTGTTTTGGGTGTTTGAAGACTGCAAAGTCGTATAAGTTAAAGACTGCAAGAGTCGTACAACTTGCGATAAGTGTATGCCTTCCACCGTGTGGGCAATCATCTTATCCAACCCCGCGGGGTAACTGTGGTCAATCATCATGACATCAAATGTGTCCTTCCCAGCTGCATGCCTATCGTCGGTTTTCCTGGGTGCCTGGGACAGGGTGTCTGCCAGGTACATGTCCTTCCCACGTTTGTAGATTAGGGTGATGTCGTACTTCTGGAGCTGCAGCATCATCCTTTGTAGCCTGGCTGGAGCAGCGTGTATCCGTTTATTTAAGGGTGGAAACCAGTGGTTGGCGGTCCCTTTAGATTGTCACGGCTTTGCCAAAGATATAGTCTTTGAACGTAACACATGAGGATACTTAAAGGGCACATGGTTAAAGCATGCAAGAGTCAAATAACTTGCGATAAGTGTAATAACTCAGGATCCGCTCATAAGTAGAAGTTGCTTACTATCATAAACACACAGAGATCAACTGCATTGGTGTTGCAAACTCAAGCTCAGCAATGAATCTAACTAGAGGCTGGACTAACAGACGAATTAATATGAGACACTCAACCAGATGACTGTTTGGGCACACAGCGGCATGCAGTAAAACATGACACGATCAGGTCAACCAATACTGACTGATCCACAGTTTATTTGATTATTTTAATTATAGCACAAACGTGTGACTTCATCATGAAAACTCTTGCAGACTGTCACAATAATGTGTTGAAAAGCTGAGGGGATGTCAAAAGTACATAGACTTTAGGCTTCAGAGATACAGCATGAAAACAGGCCCATCGGCCTACCGACCAGAGATTGCCCTAGTACACTAGCACTATCCGACACACATTAGGTACAAATTTTAGCAAAGCCAATTAACCAACTAACCTGCATGTCTTTGGAGTGTGGGAGGAAACCAGAGCACCCAGAGGAAACTCACATGGTCACGGGGAGAACGTACAAACTGGGCTTGTATTCACTGGAATTTAGAAGAGTGATAGGGGATCTTATAAAAACATATAAAATTCTTGGGATTGGACAGGCTCATTGCAGTAGTCTCGATGTTGGGGGAGTCCAGAACCAGGGGTCACAGTTTAAGAATAAGGGGTAGGCCATTTAAGACTGAGATGAGGAAAAACGTTATCACCTAGAGAGTTGTGAATCTGTGGAATTCTCTACCACAGAAGGCAGTGGAGGCCAATTCACTGGATGTTTTCCAGAGAGAGTTGGATTTGGCTCTTAGGGCTAGCGGAATCAAGGAACGGGGTACTGATTTTGGATGATCAGCCATGATCATAGTGAATGGCAGTGCTAGCTCGAAGGGCCGAGTGGCCGACTCCTGCACCTATTTTCAATGATTCTCTGAGAGATATAGACGGTGATGTAGAGAGATGTGGAACGCGTGAATGAAAGATATGGGTAAACGATGACAAAGGAAACAGGCCGTTTTTAGCTGTGGAGTATGGATCAAAAGTTGATGATGTTACTCCTGTATTTTCCAGGATCGTGAAAAGGCAAGAAAAAGCCACGAAGGATCCAACCTTCCATTCTTTGAAGTCTTCGTTGATGCCCCCTTGGACATCTGTGAAAATCGTGACGTGAAAGGTCTCTACAAGAGAGCAAGAGCTGGAGAGATAAAAGGTACAAAAATTTCACTCTCACTAGGAAACATTTGGTTTGCATTTCTTAGAGACGCAGTGGGGAAACAGGCCCGCCAGCCCAGCGACTCCATGCCGACCATCGATCACCCTTTCACACTAGCTCCACGTTATGTTCTAACATGCTCTATGTTAGTAAGAATTTCATTGTACAGATTCAGGACATTTGTCATTGAAATGCGGCTGTTATCAGGCAACTGAATCATCCTACCACAACCAGAGAGCAGTGCTGAACTACTATCTACCTCTTTGTTACATTCGGGCTATCCTTGATCGGACTTTGCTGGCTTTACCTTGCACTAAACGTTATTCCCTTATCATGTATCTTTACACTGTAAATGGCTCAATGGTAATCACGTCTGGTCTTCCTGCTGACTGGTTAGCACGCAACAAACGCTTTTCGCCGTACCTCGGCACACGTGCCAATAAACTAAACTAAACTCTTGACTCTTGATCCACGATCTTTTCCGCTCCTTGCACACTAGGGGACAATTTACGGAGGCCGATTAAGCTACAAACATGCACTTCTTTAGGATGTGGGAGGGAAACTCGGAAAATAGATTGAATGGTGGAGTAGACTCGATGGGCTGAATGGCCCGATTACTGTCCGATGTCTTATAGAAACCAGAGCACCTGAAGGAAACCCACACAATCACTTTGTGTCTTTCTTGACAGTTTGAAAAAGGGTCTGGACCTGGAACATCACCTATCCATGTTCTCCACAGAGGCTGCCTGACCTGCTGAATTATTCAAACACTTTTTGTCTTTTCTTAAAGTCAAAGACTTTATTGTCAAATGTCAAGCTGTAAAAAATTGTGTTATTTAAGGGCGGCAGGGTGGCTCAGAGGTAAATTAGCAGCCTTCCAACGCCAGAGCTTACAGCGCCAGAGACCCGGGTTCGATCCCGACTACGGGTGCTGTCTGTACAGAGGTTGTACCTTCTTCCCCTGGCCGCGTGGGTTTTCTCCGAGATCTTCGCTTTCCTGCCACACTCCGGGTTTGTAGGAGCATAGAAACATAGAAAAATAGGTGCAGGATTAGGCCATTCGGCCCTTCGAGCCAGCACCGCCATTCAATATGATCATGGCTGATCGTCTAAAATCAATTCCCCGTTCCTGCTTTTTCCCCATATCTCTTGATTCCTTTGGTCCTAAGACCTAAATCCAGCTCTCTCTTGAAAACATCCAGTGAATTGGCCTCCGCTGCCTTCTGTGGCAGAGAATTCCACAGATTCACAACTGACTTGGCATAAATGTAAATTGTCCCTAGTGTGTGTAGGACAGTGTTAGTGTGTGGGGACCGCTGGTCGGCGATGACGCGGTGGACTGCTTCTGCGCTGTATCTCTAAACTAAACTAAACTACAAAACTCAGTGAAACACATTGGAAAAAACTAAAACATGGTTTAGATTAGTTTAGAGATGCAGTGCGGAAACAGGCCCTTCGGCCCACCGGGTCCGCGCCGACCTTCGACCCACCGGGTCCGGCCCCCGCATATAAACACTGTCCTACACACTAGGCACAATTTACACACACACACCAAGCCAATTTACCTACATACCTGCCTTTCTGGAGTATGGGAGGAAACTGAAGATCTCGGAGGAACCCACGGGGAGAATGTAGAAACTACAGACGAGCACCCGTAGTCGGGATCGACCCCGGGTCTGCCGGCATGGCAAGCGCTGTAAGGCAGCAACTCTACCTCTGCGCCACCGGGCCGCCCATTGGTGCACTTTATTTGAATGTCCTGGAAGCACTGGAGCTCCACGCCGTCGTTCAGTTCTTGGTGTTTCTTTGCACAGGTTTTACCGGCATCGATTCGGAGTACGAGAAGCCCGAAAGTTCGGAGCTGGTGTTGAAAACAAACCTCACCTCTGTCACTGAATGCATCCAACGCTTGGTAGAGCTCTTGGAAGAGAGGGTATGTGGAATGAACACGCGTACTTGGATGCTCTGGCTGTTGAGGGAGTGCAGCGTGGGTTCACCAGGTTAATTCCCGGGATGGCGGGACTGACATATGAAGAAACAATGGGTCGACTGGGCTTATATTCACTGGCGTTTAGAAGGATGAGAGGGGATCTTATGGAAACGTATACATTTATTAAGGGATTGGACAGGCTGTATGCAGGAAAAATGTTCCCAATGTTGGTAAGGGGGGGGGGGGGTCCAGAACCAGGGGCCACAGTTTAAGAATAAGGGATAGGCCATTTAGGACTGAGATGAGGACAAATGTTTTCACCCAGAGTGTTGTGAATCTGTGGAATTCTCTGCCTCTGAAGGCAATGTAGTCCAATTCATTGGATGTATCCAAGAGAGAGTTAGATATAGCTCTTGGGGCTAACGGAATCAAGGGATATGGGGAGAAAGCAGGAATGGGGTACTGATTACAGATGATCGGCCATGATCATATTGAATGGCGGTGCTGGCTCGAAGGGTCGAATGGCCTACTCCTGCACCTATTTTCTATGTTTCTCGTTCTATGTTAACCCACTTTCTCATCCACTCCCTCCACACTGGGAACAGTTTTACAGAGGTCCAATTAACCTACAAACCCGTACGGCTTCACTGTGAAGCTAAAGACTGTTATTCTGGTGTCACAGTAGCGCAGCAGTAGGGTTGCTGCCTCTCAGCGCCAGAGACCCGGGTTCAATCCTGACCTCAGGTGCTGTCTGTGTGGAGTTTGCACCTTGTACCTGTAACCGTGTGGGTTTCCTCCGGGTGCTCTGGTTTCCTCCCACATCCCAAAGACGAGGGGGTTTGTAGGTTAATTGGCCTTTGTAAATTGCCCCCGGTGTGTAGTAGGATAACTAGTGTGAACAGGTGATAAATGGTCGGCATGGGCTGGGTGGGCTGAAGGACCCGTTTCCATGCTGTATCTCTAAAAAAAAATGTTTACAAATATTTCTACAATAATACTGAAAACTGAAGCTGTGCTCCTATCTACCACACTGGAGACCCTCGGACTGTCTTTAATCGGACTTTACTGGACTTTATCTAGGACTAAATCTTATTGCCTTCATCATGGATTTGTACACTGTGGACGGCTCGATTGTAATCAATGTATTGTCTTTCCGCTGACTGGTTAGCACGCAACAAAAGCTTTTCAATGCACCTCAGTACGCGTGGCAATAAACAAAACTAAATTAAACTATTTAATTCTGTAGGGGGGTCTTTCCGTTTCCCGCGAAAGGGATTCCCCTAGGTTCTATACCTCGGAATTATGGTGGGATATGATAAAAGGTTGAATTGACCAGAGTGTGCTGATGAGAGAAAACAGAAACCAAGATGGACTCAAAGCAAGTCTAAATTTACAGGCTTTATTAAACAATGAGAAATCAAATCTCACCAACACTACATAATACAGAAACTTATGCTTTAAACTAAGACTATGGAAGGAAAACTATCGGGCACGTCGTAAAACTTACTTTAACAATATTATAACAATAAATTAAACTAAACCCCTCTCACTTGGGTTCACCACGCTTTGTCTTCCCCCTCCTCCCCCCCAGCTTTCCCCCCCCCCCCCCACACCCCCACATCATCAATCTGAAGAAGGGTTCAGACCCAAAACCTCACCTATCCATGTTCTCCAAAGATGCTGCCTGACCTGCTGAGTCACTCCAGCACTTGTATGTTTTTTGGTCAACCAGCATCTGCAGTTCCTTGTTTCCTGACAGCTACCAAAAACAATTTAGTTTAGTTTAGTTTAGGGATACAACACGGAAACAGGCCTTTCGGCCCACTGAGTCTGCACCGACCAGTGTTCCCCGCACACTATCAATATCCCGCACACACTAGGGACAATTTGCATTTAGACCAAGCCAATTAACCAACAATCTTGTACGTCTTTGGAATGTGTGAGGAAAAAGAAGGTCTCGAAGCAACCCCACACGGTCACGGGGAGAAGGTACAAACTCCGTACAGACAACTCTCGTAGACGGGATCGAACCCGGGTCTCCGTGGCTGCAAGCCCTACAAGGCAGCAACGCTACCATGACCCGCCGAGTTACTCTCGCACTTTCTGTCCTTTTTGGTAAACCAGCATCTGCCATTTCTGCATTTTGACAGCTACCAGGAGAAAAAAATTATCCAACGTCTATTATCTTTTCTCTTTCCGCATCTCTAGCCGTCCATTCATCCACCCAGTGGTCCGTTCAGTGAAGCTGAATCTGCATCGCTGTGTCATCGATTATTATGTAACAGTGCAATGTACACATCCGCTGAAAGGAGTCATAGTGATACAGCACGGAAACAGGACCTTCGGCCCAACTTGCCCACATCGACCAACATGTCCCAGCTACACTAGTCCCACCCGCCTGCATTTGGCGCATATCCCTCCAAACCTGTCCTATTCATGTACCTGTCTAAAGGTTTCTTAAACATTGCGATAGTACCTGCTTCAACTACCTCCTCTGGCAGCTCGTTCCATTCACCCACCGCCCTTTGTGTAGAAACGTTACCCCCCCATTAAATCTTTTCCCCTCACCTTAAACCTATGGTTCTCGATTCCCCTACTCTGGGCAAGAGACTACCCGATCTAATCCTCACATGGTTTTGTACACCTCTATAAGATCACTAATCCTCCTGCTCTCCAGGGAATAGCCTACTCAACCTCCCCTAAAGCTCAGGCCCTCGAGTCCTGGGAACAACCTCGTAAATCTTCTCCGTGGCCCTTCCAGCTGGACGACATCTTTCCTATAACATGGTGCCCAAAACTGAACACAATGCTCTCAATGTGGCCTCACCAACGTCTTATATAACTGCGAAAGAAGATAGACACAAAATGCTGGAGTATCTCAGCGGGACAGGCAGCATCTCTGGAGAGAAGGACTGGGTGACATTTTTGGTCCGGAACCTTCTTCATAACTGCAAAAGGACCTCTCAACTTCTGTACTGGAAGTTGATCACTGCAATTCCTGGCACTGAAGCAAAGATACGTGTTTAGTTTAGTTTGGAGATACAGCGCGGAAACAGGCCGTTCGGCCCAATGAGTCCGCGCCGACCAGCGATCCCCGCACACTTACACTCTCCTACACACGCTAGGGACATTTTACATTTACACCAGGCCAATTCACCTACAAACCTGTACATCTTTAGGAGGAAACCAAAGATCTCAGAGAAAACCCACGCAGGTCACGGGGAGAAGGTATAACCTCCATGCAGACAAGCACCCGTAGTCAGGATTGAACTCGGGTCTCTGTCGCTGTAAGGCAGTAACTCTGCCGCTACGCCACCATGCGGCCCTCGACTCAATTCTGAAGGGGTTAGGGCTAGGCATAGAGGCACCCAATCGCATTTGTTCAAATGAGGGTGGCACGGTGGCACGCGGTAGAGTTTCCAAATCCAAGGCGTAGCTATGGGCACGCACGTGGGCCCCAGCTATGCCTGCCTCTTTGTAGGACACATCGAACAATCCTTGTACGAGGCGCACCTTGGCCCTATCCCCTAGCTCTACATTGACGACTGCATTGGTGCCACCTCCTGCACCCATGCAGAACTCACTGGCTTCATCCATTTCACCACTAAATTCCATCCGGCACTCAAATTCACCTGGACCATTTCCGACATCTCCCTACCGTTTCTAGACCTCACTATCTCCATCGCAGGGAACAGAATACTGACCGACATCTACTATTAATCCACTGACTCCCATGGCTATCTGGACCACACTTCTTCCCACCCTGCCTTACAGGATTCCATCCCCTGGTGTGTGTAGGGTAGTGTTAATGTGCGGGGATCGCTGGTCGGCACGGACTCAGTGGGATGAAGGGCCTGTTTCCGCGCTGAATCTCTAAACCAAACAAAACTAAATGTACCTTTCACAAGCATGAAGGGGGCATGGTGACTTTCTGTGCCCAGAGTAAGTTAGAAGGCAACTACAGTGCGTTAAGCACTTTCAAGGCAGCCACAAAGTACTTCCACCTGCAGTTACAGATGAGTTATCAGACGGGAACAGGTCTGAAAGGGTGAACATTTATGGCCAGACATTTGTCATTTTTCTGCCAAACTGACGTCAAGGCCTAGATTCCCGTGGGAACTCGTAAGGTCCAGCAATGGAGCAAAAACCTGCAGTAATTATGTAGAACAGTACAGTACAGGAACAGACCCTTCGGCCCACAATGTTTAGTTTAGATTATTTGAGAGATACAGCGTGGATACCAGCCCTTCGGCCCACCGAGTCCGCACCAACCATCGATCCCATGCACACCAAGGCCATCCTACACACACTAGGGAAATTTACATTTGCACCATGCCAATTAAATGGGGAGAAGGCAGGAGAATGGGGTTAGGAGGGAGAGATAGATCAGCCACGATTGAACGGGGGAGTAGACTTGATGGGCTGAATGGCCTAATTCTACTCCTTTTCCTTACGACCTTATGAAACCCGTAAGTCTTTGGAATTTGGAATGGGGGGGAAACCGAAGATCTCAGAGAAACCCCACGCGGTCACGGTGAGAACGTACAAACTCCGTACAGACAGCAGCCATAGTCAGGATCGAACCCGGGTCTCTGGTGCTGTACGCCAGGAACACTACCACGCCGCCATCCCAACATACTGAACACGATGCCAAGACCGGCGGAGAACATGGATAGGTGACGTATCGAGTCGAGACCCATCTTCAGATCATTGAAGGATCCCGAATTGAAACGTTACTTATCCATGTTCTCCAGTGATGCTGCCTGACCCGCTGATTTGCTCCCCATTCAAAAGACCACGTGGGTTTTCTCCTGGTGCTCTGGTTTCCCCCCACATTCCAAAGACGTACAGGTTTGCTGGTTAATTGGCTTCTGTAGTTTGTCCCTAGTGCGTAGGATAGTGCAAGTGTAGGGGTGATCACTGACCGGAGTGGGTTTGCTGGTCCGGAGGGCCTGTTTCCATGCTGTATCTCTAAACTAAGCCAACACCCAATTCCCATCGGAGAGAGGAGGAACAAAACGTCAGCTATCCATGTTCTCCAGAGATGCTGCTTGACCCGCTGAGTTATTCCAGCACTTTGTGTCATTTTGCGCTTGAACAATAAGCTGCATTAATTTAACACTTTTCACCCATTTCCTCTTGGTTAGTGTCTCAGTGTGGTTCACACTAGAAGATGCTGAAGTGTGAATTTTCTTAACTTGGGCTGGTGATTTAGTTTAGTTTAATTAGTTTGAAGATACAGCATGGAAACAGGTCCTGCAGCCCACCAAAGGCCACTCTGGCCGTCGATCACCCGTTCACACTAGTTCAATGCGATCCCACTTTCGCGTCCACTCCCTACACACGAGGGGCTAATTAACCTACAAGCCCGCGCGTCTTTGAGATGTGGGAGGAAACCGGAGCACCCGGGGGCAACCCACGCGATCACAGGGTAGATCGTGCAAATTCCACATCCAGACAGCACCCGAGGTCGGGACCGAACCCGGGTCCCTGACGCTGTGAGGCAGCAGCACCACCAGCTGTGCCGCTGTGCTGCCCCGCAGAATAGGTTCACAATGGCAAGTTCACATGAAGGAAGCAGGCGCTCGGTCAGGGCTTGGTGCTAACAGCAAGTTCTGTGATGTTGCAATTGTGGTTCGCAACTGCTATGATGTGGGGCGTGAAGCTTCCTCTCTGTGAACGTGCTATTTAAGAAAACCGTGATACCACACCAGTGATGTCAGTTCTGGCCTTTGGGATGGTATTTTGTAGCATAACCGTGAACAGAATAACCACCATCATTAATTGGACCGACTCACCACATGGGCACAAGTTCAAGATGATCAGCCATGATCACATTGAATGGCGGCGCTGGCTCGAAGGGCCAAATGGCCTACTCCTGCACTTATTGTCTATTGTCACCTTTAAAGTCAAAATAGTTTAGTTTAGTTTAATTTAGTTTGGTTTGGTTTGGTTTAGTTGTTACTTATGGGCGGAGCACTAAGGCAAATTCATTGTAGGTGGTGTTGTGGATAATGAAGTAGATTTTCAAAGTCTACAGAGAGATTTGGGCCATTTGGAAAAGTGGGCTGAAAGATGGCAGATGGAGTTTAATGCTGTTAAGTGTGAAGTGCTACATCTTGGCAGGACAAATCAAAATAGGACGTACATGGTAAATGGTAGGGAATTGAGGAATGCTGTGGAACAGAGGGATCTAGGAATAACTGTGCATAGTTCCCTGAAGGTGGAATCGCATGTAGATAGGGTGGTAAAGAAAGCCTTTGGTGTGTGCTGGCCTTTATAAATCAGAGCATTGAATATAGGAGTAGGGAAGTAATGTTAAAATTGTACAAGGCATTGGTAAGACCAATTCTGGAGTATGGTGTACAATTTTGGTCGCCTAATTATAGGAAGGATGTCAACAAAATAGAGAGAGTACAGAGGATATTTACTAGAATGTTGCCAGGGTTCCAGCAACTATGTTACAGAGAAAGGTTGAACAAGTTAGGTCTTTATTCTTTGGAGCACAGAAGGTTAAGGGGGGACTTGATTGAGGTCTTTAAAATTATGAAAGGGATAGACAGAGTTGACGTGGATAAGCTTTTCCCATTGAGGGTAGGGAAGATTCAAACAAGAGGGCATGACATGAGAATTAAGGGACAGAAGTTTAGGGGTAACGTGAGGGGGAACTTCTTTACTCAGAGGGTGGTGGCTGTGTGGAATCAGCTTCCAGCAGAAGTGGTGGAGGCAGGATCGATTTTAACATTTAAAAGTAAAGTGGATAGGTATATGGATGTGAAGGGAATGGAGGGGTATGGTCTGAGTGCAGGTAGATGGGACTAGGGGAAAACAAATGGTTGGCACGGACTGGAAGGGCCGAGAGGGCCTGTTTCCGTGCTGTAATTGTTATATGGTTATATGGTATGTGAATACTTGGCCAATAAACTTACTTACTTGAGTTTAGTCTAGTTTAGTTTAATTTAGTTTAGTTTAGATTAGATCAATTTAGTTTTGTTTTAGTTTAATTTAGTTTGGTCTAGTTTGGTTTAGTTTAAAGATCCATGGAAACACGTTCTTCAGCCCATCGAGTCCATGCCGACCATCGATCATCCCCTCACGCTAGTTCCCTGTAAACCCGCTTTCACATCCGCTCCCTGCACACCAGGGACAATGTGCAGGGACCAATTAGCCTTCAAACCCGCACGTATTTGAGTTGTGGAAGGAGCCGGAGCGCTCGGAGGGAACCCACGCGGTCACAGGAAGAATTACTGCAAACTCCACGCAGGCAGACAGTCGCTCCCCTCCTAAGCCTTTGTTTCAACAGCAGCTTTTCTCATTCCAACCATCGCCTCGTTTTTATCTTGTGTCTGCACGCTGCGGATGACGTGATCATGCACAGTGTTTCGCTGACTGGATAGCAGGGCTACAAACGTTGGCGTGGCCACGTTTAGAGTATTGCGTTCAGTTCTGGGGCCCACCTTGTGGGAAAGATGTTGTCAAGCTGGAAAGAGGACTGAGAATTGTTTAAGAAGGAACTGCAGATGCTGCAAAATGAAAGGTAGACAAAAGTGCTGGAGAAACTCAGCGGGCGAGGCAGCATCTATGGAGCGAAGGAAATAGGCAACGTTTCGGCCCGAAACGTTGCCTATTTCCTTCGCTCCATAGATGCTGCCTCGCCCGCTGAGTTTCAATACAGAGAAGATTTACGAGGAAGTTGCCAGCACTCGGGGGTCTGAGTTCTAGAGAGAGGATGAATAGGCTGGGACTTGGTGCGCAGGAGGACGAGAGGGTGATCATATAGAGGTGTATAAAATCATGAGAGGGATACATCGGGTAGATGCACAGAGTCTCTTGCCCAGTGCAGGCGAATCAAGGACCAGAGGACATAGGTTTAGGGTGAAGGGGAAAAGATTTAACAGGAATCTGAGGGGTCACTTTTTCACACAAAGGGTGGTGGGTGTATGGAACAAGCTGCCAGAGGAGGTAGTTGAGGCCGGGACTATCCCAACGTTTATTGCCATTATTATTGCCATAGAGGGAGTGCAGAGAAGGTTCACCAGACTGATTCCTGGGATGTCAGGACTGTCTTATGAAGAAAGACTGGATAGACTCGGTTTATACTCTCTGGAATTTAGGAGATTAAGAGGGGATCTTATAGAAACTTACAAAATTCTTAAGGGGTTGGACAGGCTAGATGCAGGAAGATTGTTCCCGATGTTGGGGAAGTCCAGGACAAGGGGTCACAGCTTAAGGATAAGGGGGAAATCCTTTAAGACCGAGATGAGAAAGACTTTCTTCACACAGAGAGTGGTGAGTCTCTGGAACTCTCTGCCACAGAGGGTAGTTGAGGCCAGTTCATTGGCTATATTTAAGAGTGAGTTGGATGTGGCCCTTGTGGCTAAGGGGATCAGAGGGTATGGAGAGAAGGCAGGTACGGGATACTGAGTTGGTTGATCAGCCATGATCATATTGAATGGCGGTGCAGGCTCGAAGGGCTGAATGGCCTACTCCTGCACCTAATTTCTATGTTTCTATGTTTCTATGTTTAAGAAACAGTTAGACAGGTACATGGATAGGACGGGTTTGGAGGGATATGGGCCAAATGCAGGCAGGTAGGATTAGTGTAGATGGGATGTTGGCTGGTGTGGGCAAGTTGGGCCGAAGGGCCTGTTTCCACAATCTCTCTGATGTCTTTCTGTCTGTCTCTGTCTGTGTCTGTCTGTCTGTCTCTGTCTGTCTGTCTGTCTGTCTCTGTATGTCTGTCTGTCTGTCTCTGTCTGTCTGTCTCTGTCTAACTATCTAACACTACAAAAAGCTTTTCACTGTACTTGAGTTCAGGAGCCAATATTAAACTCTAGGTAAAGCAGATGGCAGCCGAGGGCAGGTTTGAGTCCGGCTCCGCCAGCTGTACCACTGTGCCACGCAGCGAGCCATTGTTCTTTTTCTGGGAGGGGAGCCAGCAGGCGGTGTGACGGATGTTCCCTATTGTTATTCCCAGGGCATTGTTCCTCCAGCCGCCAGCGAAGAAGTGAAGGAACTGTTCGTCCTGGACAACAAGCACGACTTGGTGCGCGAAGCGGCGCGGACTCTACCCACGCTGCAGATTACGCGGGTAAACCCTGCCGTTCCGCCTCTCTGAGGCTTCACTTCAGCGGGACTAGTGATCAATGCAAGATGGACACAAAATGCTGGAGTAACTCAGCGGGACAGGCAGCGTCTCTGGAGGGAAGGAATGGGGGGGGGAGACCTTTCTTCTGACTGTCCGGTGAAGGGTCCTGATCCGATATAAACCAGCATCTGCAGTTCCTTCCTGCACACTGATAAATGCAAAGCAGATTGCTTCAGTCTTTATCGAATAGTCAAGATTCAAGAGTATTTTATTGTCATATGTCCCAGATGGGACAATGAAATTCTTACTTAATAGCGATAATGAAAGTAGACAAAAGTGCTGGAGAAACTCAGCGGGTGAGGCAGCATCTGTGGAGCAAAGGAATAGGCGACGTTTCGGGTCGAGACCCTTCTTCAGACTGACGTGGGGGGGAGGGGGGCAGGAAGAATAAAGGAAGAGGCGGAGACAGTGGGCTGTGGGAGAGCTGGGAAGGGAAGGGGAGGGGAAGGAGGGAGAAAGCAAGGACTACCTGACATTGGAGAAGTCAATGTTCATACCGCTGGGGTGTAAACTACCCAAGCGAAATATGAGTTGCCGCTCGTAGTGCGAATAGTGAAAGGTCTGGATACAGTGGATGCGGAGAGGATGTTTCCACTAGTGGGAGAGTCTAGGAGCCATAGAATAGCCTCAGAATTGGAGGACGCTCCTTTAGGAAGGAGATGAGGAGGAATATCTTTAGTCAGAGGGCGGCGAATCTTTGGAATTCTTTGCCACAGAAGTCTGTGGAGGCCAAGTCAATGGATATATTCAAAGCGGAGATAGATAGATATAATTAGTAGGGGTTATGACGGGTGTCAGGGGTTATGGGGAGAATACAGGAGAATGAGGTTAGAGGGACAGATGGATCAACCATGATTAATAGACAATAGACAATAGGTGCAGGAGTAGGCCATTCGGCCCTTCGAGCCAGCACCGCCATTCAATGCGATCATGGCTGATCATCCCCAATCAGTACCCCGTTCCTGCCTTCTCCCCATATCCCCTGACTCCACTATTTTTAAGAGCCCTATCTAGCTCTCGCTTGAAAGCATCCAGAGAACCTGCCTCCACCGCCCTCTGAGCTGCTCCATTCTCTCATCATATGACAGTCCCACCATCCGGGAATTAACCTTGTAAACCTACGCTGCACTCCCTCAATAGCAAGAATGTCCTTCCTCAAATTAGGGGACCAAAACTGCACACAATACTCCAGGCTGGACTACACATGACGGGCCGAATGGCCTAATTCTGCTCCTACCTCTTATGAATGCAGCACAATTGCTGCATTCCCTTTTCACACCTGCACGAAAATATAAGCCCCTGTTTGCCTGCTGGGTGAGTCTTTGGGTGAAGAATAATCTTGCCGTATTTGGCCAGTCAGTGAGATTTCCTCTTGCAAGAACTAAAGACTTCGGAGAGACTTCAGAGCGCGGAACCAGGCCCCTTCGACCCACTGTGGCCCCCGCCGACCAGCGATCACTCCATGCGCTAAAACTATCCTACACACAAGGGACAATTTACAATTTACAGAAACCATTCAACCCACAAACCTGTGTGTCGTTTGACTGCGGGAGGAAACCAGAGCACCCGGAGTAAACACACATGGTCACGGGGAGAACGTAAAAACTCCATGCAGGCAGCACCCGTATTCAGGATCGAACCCAGGTCTCCGGAACCGTGAGGCAGCAACTCTACCGTTGCGTCACCTGCCTGCGTTTGGCCCATACCCCGCTAAATCTTTTCCTATCTCTCCTTTTGCTCTCCCCCCCCCCCATCGACTTTCAGTCTGAAGGGTCGCCTTGACACGAAACCCTCACCTGCTCCTTTTCTCCAGAGATGCTGCCTGGCCCGCTGAGTTACTCCAGCATTTTTTGTGTCTATCTATAATAGTATCGTTTATAATGGTGTTTTACACAGGGAGGTGGGAGCGCACGGGATTTATCTCCGGGTTTGTTTCTCTTGCAGTTGGATCTGCAGTGGGTGCAGGTGTTATCAGAAGGATGGGCCACCCCTCTCTCGGGGTTCATGCGGGAAAGAGAGCTCCTCCAGGTTCTGCACTTTGGGATGCTCTTGGACGGTAAGTATCACAGACTGCTAAGTCTCCAAACCCTATCAATGATGGCAGTAATCTGCACACCAAACATCACCTACCCTTGTTCTCCGGGGTGATTTCACATGGAATATGTCATAGAGTCATCGAGTGATACAGTATGGAATCAGGCCCTTTGGCCCAACTTGCCCGCACTGGCCAACAATGTCCCAGTTACACTAGTCCCACCTGCCCGTATCCCTCCAAACCTGTCCTATCCACGTACCCATCTAACTGTTTCTTAAATGTTGGGATAGTCCCAGCCTCAACTACCTCCTCTAGCAGCTTGTTCCATACACCCACCACCCTTTGTGTGAAAAAGTTACCCCTCAGATTCCTATTAAATCTTTTCCCCTTCACCTTGAACCTGTGTCCTCTGGTCCTCGATTCCCCTACTCTGGGCATCTCCCCGATCTATTCCTCTCGTGATTTCATACACTAGGGTTAAATAAATACAATAGTTTGAAATAAAATGCTAATATTGATAAGTTGTGAGGATTCAGATGCAGGGTGTGAAATCTCGGCCTCAATGCTACAAAGATCATTTTCCATTTTCTTTAGGTTTTAGTTTTAGAGATCCAGCGCGGTGACAGGCCCACCGAGTCCACAGCGGCCAGCAATCCCCGCACATTAACACTATCCTACACGTCTACCCAGTCAATCAACCTACAAACCTGTACATCTTTGGAGTGCGAGAGGAAACCAAAGATCTCGGAGAAAATCCACGCGGGTCACAGGGAGAACGTACAAACTCCGTGCAGACAGCTCCCGTAGTCGGGATCGAACCCCTGTCTCTAGCGTTGTGCTGCCCTAATGTTGTTCTACTTGATAGCAACTTTCACCAATTCCTCTTGGTGGCTACATTAAATTGTAGAGATTTTGGAGCATTACGGTGGCGCAGCGGTAGAGTTGCTGTCTTTCAGCGCCAGAGATCCCGGTTCGAACCTGACAATGGGTGCTGTCTGTACAGAGTTTGTACGTTCTCCTAGTGACCGCGTGAGTCTTCTGCTGGAGTTCGGGTTTCCTCCCACATTCCACAGACGAACAGGTTTGTAGGTTTAATTGGCTTCAGTAAAATTGCAAATTGTCCCTGGTGTGAGTAGGATAGTGTCACCGAGGAACGCTGGTTGGCGCGAAGTCAGTGGGACGAAAGGCCTGTTTCCGCACTAAACTAAACTAAAAATTAAGATGTGTTGTGAGAATTCAGATGCAAGGTGTAAAATTCAGTCTTCAACACTGGAAGTTGTAAAAGATAATTTTGCAGTTGTTCCATTCTTCTTGATAGCAACAGTTTAAAGTTTTAGACATACAGCATGGATACAGGCCCTTCAGCCAATCGAATCCATGCCGACCCTCGATCACCTGCTCTGTGATATCCCACTTTTCCATGCACTCATTACAAATCTGGGGCAATTTTGCAGAGGCTAATTAACTGGAGTAACTCAGCGGGTCAGGCAGCATCTCTGGAGAATACGGATAGGTGACTTTTCGGCTTGGGACCTTAATTCAGTGACTGATGCATTTACTTCATAACTGTTTACTTCAGACATACAGCTTGGAAACAAGACCTTCGGCCCACCGAGTCCACACCGACCATCAGCCTCCCGTTCACATTAGTTCCATGTTATCCCACTTTCCCATCCACTCTCTGCACACTACGGGAACATTTACTGAGGCTACAAAGCCGCACGCCTTTGGGATGTGGGAGGAAAACAGATGTAGATCAATGGGCCCTTATTTAAATATGTAGATCAATGGGGCCCTTATTTAAATATGTAGATCAATGGGGCCCTTATTTAAATATGTAGATCAATGGGGCCCTTATTTAAATATGTAGATCAATGGGGCCCTAATTTAAAAATATAGATCAACATGGCTCGTATTTAAATATGTAGATCAATGGGGCCCTAATTTAAATATATGGATCAACATGGCCCTTATTAAATATGAAGATAGACACAAAATGCTGGAGTAACTCAGCGGGACAGTCAGCATCTCCGGAGAGAAGGAATGGGTGATGTTTCGGGTCGAGACCCTTACTCAGACTGAAGAAGGGTCTCGACCCGAAACGTCACCCATTCCTTCTCTCCGTAGATGCTGCCCGTCCCGCTGAGTGAGTTGCTCCAGCATTTTGTGCCTTGTCTTCGAGTTTTTAAACCAGCTTCTGGCAGTTCCCTCCGACACGCTTTGAAAGGGACGCAGCTTTGCCCCCGTGGGATGACGGGTCTTGTCGTCCGCAGGTGGACTCATCAACCTGACCGTTCCCATCGTGCTGCCCGTCTGCACGGACGACAAGGTTCGCCTCGCCGGCAGCTCCGCCATCGCCCTCGTCTACTCCGGCCGCACCGTGGCCGTCCTCCAGAACCCCGAGTTCTACCAGCACCGGCACGAGGAGCGCTGCGCCCGGCAATGGGGAACGACTTGCGAGAATCACCCGTACATTAAAGTACGTAACAACCCCTGTGGTCTACAAGGTTCATTCCCGGGATGGCGGGACTGTCATATGCTGAGAGAATGGAGCAGCTGGCCTTGTACACTCTGGAGTTTAGAAGGATCAGAGGCAATCTCATTGAAACATATAAGCTTGTTAAGGGCTTGGACACGCTAGAGGCAGGAAACATGTTCCCGATGTTGGGGCGAGTCCAGAACCAGGGCCTACAGTTTAAGAATAAGGAGTAAGCCATTTAGAACGGAGACGAGGAAACACTTTTTCTCACAGAGAGTGGTGAGTCTGTGGAATTCTCTGCCTCAGAGGGCGATGGGGGCAGGTTCTCTGGATGATTACAAGAGAGAGCTAGATAGGGCTCTTAAAAATAGCGGAGTCAGGGGATATGGGGAGAAGGCAGGAATGGGGTACTGATTGGGGATGATCAGCCATGATCACATTGAATGGTGGTGCTGGCTCGAAGGGCCGAATGGCCTACTCCTGCACCTATTGTCTATTGTCTATTGTCTGTTGTCTACTCATTGGAGACCCTCGGACTATCTCCAATTGGACAAGGCACAAAAAGCTGGAGTAACTCAGCGGGACAGGCAGCATCTCTGAAGAGAAGGAATGGATGACGTTTCGGGTCGAGACCCTTCTTCAGATCTCGAATCTGACCTTCCTGGCTTTACCTTGCAGTAAACATTATTCCCTTCTCATGTATCTGTGCACTGTGGGTGGCTCGATTGTAATCACGTATTGTCCGCTGACTGGTTAGCAAGCAACTCCTTTCCCGTTTCAATTTCAGTTTTGGTTTAGTTTATTGTCACGTGTACCAGCCAGCAGAAAGACAATACATGATTACAACTGAGCCATTTGCAGTGTACAAGATACATGATGTGGGAATCCTTTTATCCTGTATCTGAAAACGCACCCCACCAGATTCAGGGACAATTTCGTCCCAGCATTTTCGATTGTATCGCTGCATGGCAAATTCATTTCACTGTACCTTAGTTGGTGCATGTGACAAATACATTTGAACCTTGAACCTTGTTATCGGGTACCAAACCCATCCTCTCAGCATCTCGGGAGCGGTCCGGACCTCCCGTCTACCTCATTGGAGATCTTCGGGCTATCTCTAATCGGACTATACTGAACTTTATCATGCACTATACGTTATTCCCTTTGTCCTGTATCTGTACACAGGGGGCGGCCTGTTTACAATCATGTATAGTCATTCCGCTGACTGGAGAGCACGAAACAAAAAGGCTTTTCACTGTAACCGGAGAGGATGTTTCCACGAGTGGGAGAGTCAAGGACCAGAAGCCATAGTCCCCGATTCTGTGGAATTCATTGCCACAGAAGGCTGTGCAGGCCAAATCAATGGATGTTTTTAGGCGGAGATTGCCAGATTCTCGATTGGTAAGGCGGTCAGAGGTTATGGGGAGAAGGCAGGAGAATGGGGTTGAGTGGGAAAGATAGATCAGCCATGATTGAATGATGGAGCAGACCTGATGGGCCGAATGGCCCAGTTCTGCTCCTATAACAAATCAACATGAACTTACGAAAACCCGTGTTAAGACACTAACTAAGCAATTAAGAGAGAACTAGGTTTGAATTTTATAGTAGCTAGCTTCAGTTCATTAAATCGGACAGCATGTGAGGGCATGGTGGCGCAGCGGGTGGAGTTGCTGCCGTACTTCGCCAGTGACCCGTGTTTCATGGTCTTTACGGAGTTTGTACAATAACAGACAATAGACAGTAGGTGCAGGAGGAGGCCATTCGGCCCCTCGAGCCAGCACCGCCATTCACTGTGATCATGGCTGATCATCCACAGTCAGTACCCCGTTCCTGCCTTCTCCCCATATCCCCTGACTCTGCTCCAAGCTCTCCCCGTGACCTGCGTGGGTTTCCTCCTGCTGCTCCCACACTCCAAAGCTGTTCCGGTTTCTCGGTTAATTGGCTTCAGTAAAAAACAAATGGTAAACTCTCCCTGGTGTATGTCATAGTGCTGGCGTACGGGGTGATCGCTGGTCAGCACGGTCTCGATGGGCCAAAGGGCCTGTTTCCACGCTGTATCTCTAAACCCAAAGTGTAGTTTCACATGTCAAGGAGAAGTTGTACAGTGTGGAAACAGGCCCTTCGGCCCAACTTGCACACAATGGCCAGCATGTCCCAGCTACACTAGTCCCACCTGCCCCGTTTGATCCATATCCCTCCAAACTGCCCTATCCATGTACCTGTCTAAGTATTTCTTAAATGTTGGGATAGTCCCAGCCGCAACTACCTCCTCTCAAAGCTTGTTCCACCACCCTTTGTGTGAAAAGGTTACCCCTTCAGATTCCTATTAAATCTTTTCCCCTTCACCTTAAACCTATGTCCTCTGGTCCTCGATTCCCCTACTCTGGGCAAGAGACTCTGCGCATCTACCCGATCTGTTCCTCTCATGATTTTGTACACCTCTATAAGATCGCCCCTCATCCTCCTAGTGGGCGGGATATTGAAAACGCGATCCATTAAATGTTGCTTTCCAAACTAACTTTCAGATGGTGAAGGAGAGTGGAGACTGGCTCGTTGGAGGAGACCTCCAGGTACTGGAGCGGATCCGGTGGAATGACGGCCTGGATCAATATCGTCTAACCCCCCTGGAGCTCAAACAGAAGTTCAAGGACATGAACGCTGGTACAAACATCACCTTCTTAAGGGGTTGGACAGGCTCGATGCAGGAAGATTGTTCCCGATGTTGGGGAGGCCCAGAACAAGGGGTCACAGTTTAAGGATAAGGGGGAAGTCTTTTAGGACCGAGATGAGAAAAACATTTTTCACACAGAGAGTGGTGAGTCTCTGGAATTCTCTGCCACAGAAGGTAGTTGAGGCCAGTTCATTGGCTATATTTAAGAGGGAGTTAGATGTGGCCCTTGTGGCTAAAGGGATCAGGGGGTATGGAGAGAAGGCAGGTACAGGATACTGAGTTGGATGATCAGCCATGATCATATTGAAAGGTGGTGCAGGCTTGAAGGGCCGAATGGCCTACTCCTGCACCTATTTTCTATGTTTCTATGTTTCTATGTTTCACGCGCTCTCATCTCCCCTCTTCTCCCATCGGGCAAAAAGTATGGAAGTGTGAAAATGCACACCTCCAGATTCAGGGACAGTTTCTTCCCAGCTGTTATCAGCTTCCCAACTGAATCGTCCTACCACAACCGGAGAGCAGTGCTGAACTACCATCTACCTCTTTGGTGACCCTCGGACTATCCTTTAAGAAAGAACTGCAGATGCTGGAAAAATCGAAGGTAGACAAAAATGCTGGAGAAACTCGACGGGTGAGGCAGCATCTATGGAGCGAAGGAATAGGTGACGTCTGACAAAGGGTCTCGACCCGAAACGTCACCTATTCCTTCGCTCCTCAGATGCTGCCTCACCCGCTGAATTTCTCCAGCATTTTTGTCTACCTCACACTATCTTTGATCGGACTTTACTGGCTTTCTGCTGCATTCACCATTTTGCTGGAGCCATTATTCATATTAAATATTCTGACATTAATTTGAAGATTTGGTCTCATTAATCCCAACTTTGCTCTATTGTCCCGAACCATCATCTACCTCTTTGATGACCCTCGGACTATCCTTGACCAGACTTTACTGGCTTAACCTTACACTAAACGTTATTCCCTATATCATGTATCTGTACGCTGTAAATGGCTCCAATGTAATCATGTATTGTCTTTCCGCTGACTGGTTAGCACGCAACAAAAGCTTTTCACTGTCCCTCGGTGCGCGTGACAATAAATGGAACTACACTAAACCAAAATCGCCAAATTCAGTGGCATTGATATTGCTAAATCAATTATCCTTTGTTCTGAACTAGCCGGACTGTTTTAATAATCTCTTTTCTCTGCTCGATTAAGGCACATAACATTGTCCATAAGTCACTTTATGGTTTTTTACCTCAGTTTCTTGTTCCATGTAGAGTCATAAAGTGATACAGCATGGAAGCAGGCCCTTCAGCCCAACTTGCCCGCACCAACCAATAAGCCCCATCTACACTAGCACTGCCTGCCTGTGTTTGGCCCAGGTCCTATCCATTGATCGGCATAATGGATTAACTCAGTGGACCTGGCAAGCATCTCTGGAGAGAAGGAATGGGTGACGTTTCGGGTTGAAACCCTTCTTCGGACTGCTGCAATAAACTGACATTACTGCACCTGCAGTTGCTCGTGTCTCCTGCCACAGATGCTGCCTGACCTGTGGAGTTCTTCCGGCACTTTGTGCTTTGGGTGCTATGACCGCGTTGAGTTAAGCATGAGGGCAGACGGTGGCGCAGCGGTAGAGTTGCTGCCTCGCAGCGCCGGAGAGCCGGGATCGATCCCGACCAGGGGTGCTGTCTGTACGGAGTTTGTACGTTCCCCCCCGTGACCTGCGTGGGTTTTCTCCGCGATATTCCGTTTCCTCCCACGCTCCAAAGACGTGCAGGTTTGCAGGTTAATCGACATAAAATGTATGAAATGTAAAAACATTGTCCCCAGTGGGTGTGTAGGACAGCGTTAATGTGCGGGGATCGCTGGTCGGCGCGGACCCGGTGGGCCGTAGGGCCTGTTTCCGTGCTGTATCTCTAAACTAAACTGAACTAAACTGGACCAAAGCGAGTTTCCTGCGACAGGAAAAATTTGTGATTAGTGCAGGTGTCAGGAGCTGTGGGGAGAAGGCCGGAGAATGGGGTTAGGAAGGAGAGATGGATCAGCCATGATTAAATGTCGGAGTAGACTTGATGGGACAAATGGCGTAATTCTGCTCCTATCCCTTATGAGCTTATGAATTTATGGAAGGACGTAGGGTTGCCTACATGTTTCAGGTGTGTTAGGCTGTATCGCTCCCTTCTGAGCCATGGATGGAACTGAGCACTGCTGGGTTACAAATTCTACAGAGCGTGATATATGGATGCAGAATTTCTGAGGATATATATAAGTGAAACATATAACTGAGAACCAAATAAGTTTCACTTACTGTATGACCTTATGACCTGTGTAGGAAGGAACTGCAGATGCTGGTTTAAACCAAATACAGACACAAAAAGCCAGAGTAACTCAGCAGGACAGGCAGCATCTCTGGAGAGAAGGAATGGGTGGCATTTTGGGTCGAGACCCTTCTCCAGTCTGAAGATTGGGTCTCGACCCGAAACGTCACCCATTCCTTCTCTCCAGAGATGCTGCCTGTCCCGCTGAGTTACTCCTGCTTTGTGTGTCTGTCTCCATTTGTTAGCTGTTAGTTGGGTGAAAACGAGAAGCTGGTGCGACTTGGGTGGGGGAGGGATGGAGAGAGAGAGAGAGAGAGATCTTATGACTTAAGATAGACACAAAAAGCTGTCTGACCCAAAATGCTGGAGTAACTCAGCGGGACAGGCAGCGTCTCTGGAGAGAAGGAATGGGTGACGTTTCGGTTCGAGACCTTTCTTCAGACAAGTTGGGGGTGACGGTGAAGAACGTGGGAAGCGGCGGATACAGATGTGGCGAGGTGGGAGGGAGACGGGTCGCGGCGACACGAGGTTAGTCGATGCTTACTGCGGGCTCTTCTGGCCTTATCGCCTTACGACCTTTCTCTCGTCCCTGCCGCAGATGCCATCTTTGCGTTCCAGCTGCGCAACCCGGTGCACAACGGGCACGCGCTGCTGATGCAGGACACCAGGCGCAGGCTGCTGGAGAAGGGCTACAAGCGGCCCGTGCTGCTGCTGCACCCGCTGGGCGGCTGGACAAAGGACGACGACGTGCCACTGGCCTGGCGCATGCGGCAGCACGCGGCCGTGCTGGACGAGGGTGTGCTGGACCCCAGCTCCACCGTCGTCGCCATCTTCCCCTCGCCCATGATGTACGCCGGCCCCACCGAGGTCAGTCGCGGAGCCTCTAATTTTGTGGCGTCTTTGCAGTTGCCCACACCCTATCCTTTTGCATTCTCCCCATAACCCCCTGAAACCCCTGATTTCAGTACAGGAGTAAAGAGGTTGTTCTGCAGTTGTATAGAGCTCTGGTGAGACCACGTCTGGAGTATTGTGTACAGTTTTGGTCTCCTAATTTGAGGAAGGACATCCTTGTGATTGAGGCAGTGCAGCGTAGGTTCACCAGATTGATCCCGGGGATGGCGGGACTGTCATACGAGGAAAGATTGAAAAGACTAGGCTTGTATTCACTGGAGTTTAGAAGGATGAGGGGGGGATCTTATAGAAACATATAAAATTATAAAAGGACTGGACAAGCTAGATGCAGGAAAAATGTTCCCAATGTTGGGCGAGTCCAGAACCAGGCGCCACAGTCTTAGAATAAAGGGGAGGCCATTTAAGACTGAGGTGAGAAAAAAAAGTTTTCACCCAGAGAGTTGTGAATTTGTGGAATTCCCTGCCACAGAGGGCTGTGGAGGCCAAATCACTGGATGGATTTAAGAGAGAGTTAGATAGGGGCTAGTGTAATCAAGGGATCTGGGGAGAAGGCAGGCACGGGTTATTGACTGGGGACGATCAGCCATGATCACAATGAATGGCGGTGCTGGCTCGAAGGGCCGAATGGCCTCCTCCTGATTCAATATGATCATGGCTGATCATCCAAAATCAGTGCCCCATTCCTGCTTTCTCCCTACATCCCTTGATTCCATTAGCCATCAGAGCTAAATCTCTCTTGAAAACTTCCAGCAAATTGGCCTCCACTGCCTTCTGTGGCAGATAATTCCACAGATTCACAACTCTCTGGGTTAAAAAGTTTTTCCTCATCTCAGTGCTAAATGGCCTACCTCTTATTCTCAAACTGTGACCCCCTGATTCTGGACTCCCTCAACTTGGGGAACATTTTTCCTGCACCTATGTAGGCGAAGGCAGAAGAATGGGGTTAGGGGGGTGAGATAGATCAGCCATAATTAAATGGCAGAATTGACTTGATGGGCTGAATGGCCTAATTCTACTCCTATCACTTATGACCATATGATCTTATGAATGGTGGAGTGGATGGGCTGAATGGCCTAATTCTGCTCTTATCACGTGAAATTATGAGATTAGCTAACACTATACATAAACATGATCAAACCCATCTTGTAGACTAGATGGGCCAAGTGACATTATTGCTGCTCCTTGAACTCATGAACTTCTGAAGATCAGGGATTGGGAGAAACTGGTTGGGAAATCACCCGCACTCCATCATTTCAAGCTGGCATCTCATACAATGCTGAGAATGTCTTAATACGCATCAAGCCTTATCTTATTTAAGTGCTTCAATGACAATGCAGAATTTTGGCATTCATCAAGAATGCAAATCCAGCAACTCCAGCTGGAGGAAGTGGCACTTGGTTCAAGAGAGAGTAAAAAAAAATAAGGAAGGGTCTTAACGAGGACCCACTGAGTTGCATCCAGCACTTTGTGTCTTTTTCTGTAATCCAGCATCTGCAGTTTCTTGTATCTCGAACCTCCAGTCTTTTGACTTTAGACTTTAGAGATACAGCGTGGAAACAGGACCTTCAGCCCACCGGGTCCGCGCCGACCTGCGATCACCCGTACACTAGTCCTACCCTACACACTAGGGACAATTTGCAGAAGCCAATTAGCCCACAAACATGCACGTCCTTGGAGCGTGCACCGGGAGAAAACCCGGGTACACGCTTAAATTACGAGAAAATTACAGGGAGAACGTGCAAACTCCGTACAGACAGCACCCGGAGTCAGGATCGAACCCTGGGTCTCTGGCGCTGCGAGGCAGCAACACCACGGTGGTGCCACTGTACTGAAGTTACTTAAAATTGGAAAGTTCGGTGTTCATGCTGCTGAATGATGCTGTTATGTGTTGAGAATTCTCTGCATTGTTCTATACCTTGTATCCCTCTTAAGATGACACCGTTCCCCAGCCAACAATGGATCTACTGGCTACAAAAAGCTGGAGTCACTCAGCGGTGTATTTCTAAACTGAACTAAGCTAAACTGAAGTGCTTAGTTGCAGCAGTTGGGTTCTTCGTACACGTGCTAACGTTGCTGCCCCCTTGCAGGTCCAGTGGCACTGCAGGTCCCGGATGATTGCTGGAGCCAACTTCTACATTGTGGGCCGAGATCCGGCCGGCATGCCTCATCCCGTGACCAAGAAGGACCTGTATGAACCCACGCACGGCGCAAAGGTGCTGGGCATGGCCCCCGGCCTCACCACAGTGGAGATCATACCATTCAGAGTGGCCGCCTACGACAAGGACAAGAGGTGCATGGACTTCTACGACCCAGGAAGGTGAATATTGAAAGGCCCTTCTTCTTCTTTCGTGTGGCGAGCACAGCCTGAAGTTGTCGGACAACTTGTTCTATTTGATCTTCCGTTTGTGCACGTCGAGTTGATTGCATTCGTCGAAACAGGGCGGGCCACGTGAAGGTTGCAATCTCCCACCCCAGTGAAAGGCCCGGATAGAATGGATGTGGAGAGGATGTTTCCACTAGTGTTGGAGAGTCTAGGACTAGAGGTCATAGCCTGAGAATCAAAGGACATTCTTTTAGGAAGGAGATGAGGATAAATTTGAATCTGTGGAATTCTTTGCCACGGAAGGATGTGGTGGCCAGGTCAGTGGATGTTTTTAAGGCAGAGATAGATGGATTCTTGATTAGTACAGGTGTCCGGGGTTATGTGGAGAAGGCAGGAGAATGGAGCTAGGGGGGAGAGATAGATCAGCTATGATTGAATGGCGGAGTAGACTTGATGGGCCGAATGGCCTAATTCTACTTCTAGAACTTATGAACGTCAGAAGGTTTCTGATTAGTTTAGTTTGATGTTAGTTTAATGTTAGTTAATGTTCATTCAAGTTAACACTCGATGGGCTGAATGGCCTAATTCGACTCCTATCATATATGACCTCCCTCTACACAGAGACATGCTCTGGAACTCTCTGCCACAGAGGATAGTTGAGGCCAGTTCATTGGCTATATTTAAGAGGGAGTTAGATGTGGCTCTTGTGGCTAAGGGGATCAGGGGATATGGAGAGAAGGCAGGTACGGAATACTGAGTTGGATGATCAGCCATGACCATATTGAATGGCGGTGCAGGCTCGAAGGGCCGAATGGCCTACTCCTGCACCTAATTTCTATGTTTCTATGCTGTCTGACCCGGTGGGCTACTCCAGCACTTTGTGTCTCTTTTTGTAAACCAGCTTCTGCAGTTCCATGTGTCGGGTGTTTTTGGAATCCGACTTTGCTGACTGAGGACAGTTGCTGGTCCTGAGCTACTCCACAATATGGACCCACAAGTATACTCTCACGTATACACACACACACACACACACACACACACACACACACACACATACACACACACACACACACACACACACACACACACACACACACACACACACACACACACACACACACACACACACATGCACGCACACTCATACATACACACAGATACACATGTACATGCGCACACACATGCACACACACATTCACACAACACACACACATACACCCACACACACATGCATGCACACACACACATACCCACACACATGCACGCACACACATACATACACACTGATACACATGTACATGCGCACACAACACACACACATACACCCACACACATCCACACATACACATTCACACACATACATATGCATGCACACACTTACATACACACAGATGCACATGTACATGTGTGTGCACACACACACATATACATTCACACACACCCGTACACACACACATATATATACACACACACACACACACACACACACACACACACACACACACACACACACACACACACACACACACACACACACACACACACACACACACACACACATTCAAGCACACCTCCGGGTGCTCCAGTTTCCTCCCACATTGCAAAGACGTGCGAGTTTGTAGGTTAATTGTAGTGTAGAACTGGTGTGAGTAGATGATGGGTGGTCAGTGCGGAGTGGGTGGGCCGAAGGGCCTCCTTCGCACGGTGTCAGGATGATTTGCTGGTGCCAGATGAGAATTTTAAATGCAGAGTGCATTAATTTTTGTATTTTGTTTCACTTTATTTTTAGACCAGACAGTTTTGATTTCATCTCGGGCACTCGCATGAGGCAGCTCGCTCGGGAGAATAAAAATCCACCTGATGGTTTCATGGCTCCAAAGGCATGGAAGGTGCTGACAGAATACTACTCTTCACTGGAAAAGAGCAACTAATGTTTTCTTCTTTGCAACACAAAAGGCATTTTATGAAAGGCTGCTTCCTTATCCGCTGTCCTTCAGTGTAGTCTCATCATTTCACGATTTTTAATTCTTGATTCAGTCTGATTTACATGTATCAATGTCTTAGTCTCCAAGTGGCGGAGTGCAGACCTAGCTGGAAATTTAGGTCACTTTCATTCCGATTTTTAAAAAAATGCTTATTTATTTCTTTCTTTTAACGTGTTCACATAACTGTAAAGATTGGTCTCTGTTTGTTGGTTTGGTTTTTTTTTTTCGCTGTGGAGTTTTGTTGGGTAGGAGAAGTTTATCGAGGGATGCGGACCAAACGCGGGCAGGTTGGTCTACCTTAGACGGGGCATCTTGATCGGCATGGATGAGTTGGGCCGAAGGGCCTGTTTCCGAACTGCATGAGATGAGGACTCTATATCAAAGGTTTGAAGGGATATGGACCACACGTGGGCAGGAGGGAGAAGCTTAGATGGGGCAGCTTGGTCGACACGGACGAGTTAGGCCGAAGGGCCTGTTTCCATGCTGCATGAGTCCATGACTATGAAATATTGAGAGGGATATGGACCAAACGCGGGCAGGAGGGACCAGCCTAGATGGGGCATCTTGGTCAGCATGGATGAGCTGGGTCAACAACTGTGCCCCATGACACTTCCTGTTGCCATTTACTTCATTTTGGACGTCAAAAGTAGATGTAAACAGTTTCAGATTGTTTTTAACATTATACAAAATTTCTGGCAACACTTTTAAATGATTCTGTTGGTAGACAAAAATGCTGGAGAAACTCAGCGGGCGAGGCAGCATCTATGGAGCGAAGGAATAGGCGTTTTTCGGGTCGAGACCCTTCTTCAGACTCATGTCGAGGGGGGGCGGGGTGGGAGCGGGAAAAAGAAAGGAAGAGGCAGAGACAGTGGGCTGTGGGAGAGCTGGGAAGGGGGAGGGGAAGGAGGGAGAAAGCAAGGACTACCTGAAATTGGAGAAGTCAATGTTCATCCCGCTGGGGTGTAAACTACCCAATTTGTTCCTCCAATTTGCGGTGGTCCTCACTATGGCAATGGAGGAGGCCCAGGGCTGAAAGGTCGGATACAGAATGGGAGGGGGAGTTGTGAAGTGCGGAGCCACCGGGAGATCAGGTTGGTTATTGCGAACTGAGCGGAGGTGTTGGGCGAAGCGATTGCCAAGCCTACGCTTGGTCTCACCGATGTAGAGAGGTTGACACCGGGAACGAAGACTGCTTGGGTCCTTGGATGGAGTCGAGAGGGGAGGTAAAGCGACAAGTGTAGCATTTCCTGCGGTTGCAAGGGAAAGCACCCGGGGAGGGGGTGGTTTGGGTGGGAAGGGACGAATTGACCAGGGAGTTACGGAGGGAACAGTCTCTGCGGAAAGCAGAAAGGGGAGGAGATGGGAAGATGTGGCCAGTGGTGGGATCCCATTAGAAAACCTTTGATTTTTTCCAGCATCTGCACTTCTTTCTTAAACATTAAAATATTCTTTTTATTTGGTGGTTTGTACTTCGTGGAATTACCTCAAATGCTAGCAAAGTATTGTATCACATGGTGTACATTTAGCAAAATCTTGTTTTAAAGGTTGAATAGTTTACCAGGTCCTTTGTGATTGTGTATAATCTATGAATATATATTTCACTAAATAGTTTGCCTGGGTATTTATAATTGTCCATAATGTTCATAGGTTCTAGGACCAGAATTAGGCCATTCGGCCCATCGAGTCTACTCTATCATTCCATCATGGCTGATCTATCTTTCTCTCTCAACCCCATTCTTCTGCCTTCTCCACATAAACGCTGACACCCGCACTAATCAATAATCTGTCAATCTCAGCCTTATAAATATCCATTGACTTGGCCTCTACACCCTTCTGAATTCCACAGATTCACCACCCTCTGACTAAAGAAATGTCCTCATCTTCTCCTTTCTAAAGTTTAGTTTAGTTTAGTTTAGAGATACAGCGCGGAAACAGGCCCTTCGACCCACTGAGTCGGCACCGACCAGTGGTCACCGCACATTAACACTGTCCCACACACACTAGGGACAACGTACACATACACCAAGCCAATTAACCTACAAGCCTGAACGTCTTTGGTGTGGGAGGAAACCGAAGATCTCGTGGAAACCCACATGGTCACGGGGAGAACGTACAAACTCCGCACAGACAGCAGTCGTAGTCGGGATCGAACCCAATCTCCGACGCTGCAAGCGCAGCAATGCAGCACTGTACCGCTGCGCCACCGTGCTGGTCGCACATTCCTTTATTCTGAGGCTATGGCCTCTGGTTCTAGACTCTCCCACGAGTGGAAACATCCTCTCTATATCTACTCTATCCAGGCCTTTCACTATCCGGTAAATTTAATTGAGGTCCCCCCTCATTCTTCTAAACTCCGGCGAGTACAGGCCCTGTGCCGTCAAAAGCTCATCGTATGTTAACCCAATCGTTCCTGGGATCATTCTCATAAACCTTCCCTGGACCCGCTCCAACGCCAACCAGCACATCTTTCCCCGGGCATGGTTGCTGAAACAGCTCACAATACTCTGAACAGGGCCTTATAAAGCCCCAGCATTACAGCATAATCTACAATTATACACAATTACATGGACCGAGCAAACTATTATAATAAAATCTATGTCAAGTACAAGGTATTTCTAGGAGCAGAATTAGGTCATTTGGTCCATCAAGTCTACTCCGACCATTCAACCCTTATTATTCAAGAATCTGGAATCATCGTCCTTCTTAGACATAGAAACATAGAAAGTAGGTGCAGGAGTAGGCCATTTGACCCTTCGAGCCAGCACTGCCATTCGATATCATCATAGCTGATCATCCAAAATTAGTACCCCGTTCCTGCTTTCTCCCCATATCCATTGATTCCGTTAGCCCTAAGAGCTAAATCTCTTGAAAACATCCAGCGAATTAAAAACCACTGCCTTCTGTGGCAGAGAATTTCACAGATTCACAACTCTCTGGGTGAAAAAGTTTTTCCTCATCTCAGTCCTAAATGGCCTACCTCTTATTATTAAACTGTGACCCCTGGTTCTCCTGTGACTCCCTCCTAGATGGGGAACATTTTTCCTGCATCTAGTCTGCCCAATCCCTTAAGAATTTTATATGTTTCTATAAGATCCCCTCTCATCCTTCAAAATTCCAATGAATACAAGCCCAGTCGACCTATTCTTTCATCAAACGTCAGTCCCACCATCCCGGGAATTAACCTGGTGAACCCACGCTGCACTCCCTCAATAGCAAGACTGTTCCTTGCGTTCTCCTCTCATTTGCAGGATCACAGGCAAGTGTGATAATGTCTTCTCTTTAGCCAAATCAAGGCGCGAAATGGAAAGGGTTTGGGGCAATTTCAGGAAGGAAGGATAAACTTCATTACGTGTAACGTCCATCAGTCGGAGTCTCATTTAGTTCAGTTTAATTTATTGCCACGTGTACCGAGGTACAGTGAAAAGCTACAGTGTTGCGTGCTAACCAGCCAGCGAAATGATTACAATCGAGCCATCCACAGAGTACAGATACATCGCCTTTAGCAAGATAAAAACCAGCAAAGTCCGATCACTGATAGCCCGAGGGTCACCAATGAGGTAGATAGTGGTTCCGGACTTTTGAGCAAAGTGGGAATTAAATGGGGCCGAGTTTTCAATTTAATGTCATAATATTTAATATGAATAATGGCTACAGCAATATGCAAAATGGTGAATGCAGCATAAAGCATATTTAACATAGAGAAAACTGCTTAAGCTTTAATCAACTGTATTCATTAGTGCCTTTCTAGTAAATTACCAGAAATATATATTTATTTTCAGAAATGAGTTGGCTTCTACTGTGCCTTAACCAATACGTGCCTTTAATGCAATTCCTGTATGTGGAATTGCTCAATCTCAATATTAATATAATCTTGTACCGTTCCGTGATTAAATGTTCAATAACCAATGTTGTCCGCATCTTGCTATATCGCTTCGTACAATCTGAACGCTCAGAGTCTTTTACACAGGGTGGGGGAACCCAAAACCTGACGACATGGGTTTAAGGTGAGTCAGTTGAGTTTATGGTCACAGTGGTACAGTGAAACGCTTTTGTCGCGTGCTAACCAGTCAGCAGAAAGACATTACATGATTACAATCGATCCATTTACAGTGTATAGATAGATACATGATCGGGGAATAATGTTTAGTGCAAGTTAGAGCCAGTAAAGACCAATCAAAGATAGTCCGAGGGTCACCAATGAGGTAGATAGTTGTTCAGGACCGCTCTCCCATTGTGGTAGGATGATTCAGTTGCCTGATAGCAGCTGGGAAGAAACTCTCCCTGAATCTGGAGGGGTGCGTTTTCACACTTCTATATCTTTTGCCCGATGGGGGAGGGTAAGATTTAAAAGGAACCTGCGGGGCAACCTTTTCACTCGGAGGGTGGTGGGTCGAAGGAACGAGCTGCAGAGGAGGTGGTTGAGGCAGGCAGAATAACAGCATTCAAAAGAAACTCAGCCAGGGCCGTGGACAGGAAACAAGGAACTGCAGATGCAGGTTTACACAAAAAAGACATAAAGTGCTGGATTAACTTGTTTCTGGACGTTTGAGTTGCCGAACCAGGCTGTGATGTGACCTGGTCAATATGCTCTCTGCTGCATACCTGTAGAGGTTCACATACAAGCCTGTCGCAGTCTGTGGCAGTTGTACTGACTTCACATCTTTGTCAGTGTAAGGGACTATTTGGCCTCATTTCCCTCCCGCACCTCCCCCCCCCCCCCCCCGCATCCCATCCCCCCCACTCACCACCAACCCCCACCCTTCACCCCTGATACTGTAAGTGAACAAGTCCAGTCTTAGTGTAGTATCAAGGAACTGCAGATGTTGGTTTATGCCAAAGATAGACGCAAAGTGCTGGAGTAACTAAGGGGGTTAGGCAGCATCTCCGGTGAAAAAGGATGGGTGACGTTTCGGGTCGGGACCCTACTTCAGACTGGAGAAACGTCACCCGCCCATTATCTCCAGAGATGTTGCCTGACCCGCTGAGTTACTCCCGCACTCTGCGTCTATCATAGGTCCAGTCTCGGTACCCTATAGCTTGTGTAGTTTAGTTTATTTTAGAGATACAGCGCAGAAACAGGCCCTTTGGCCGACCAGCGATCCCCGCACATTAACACTACCCTGCACACACTAGGGACAGTTTTTTTTTAAACATTTATAACCAAGCCAATTAACCTGCGACCCTGTACGTCTTTGGAGTGTGGGAGGAAAGAAGAACCCGGAGAAAACCCACACAGATCACCGGGGGGGGGGGGGAATGTACAGACAAGTACCCGTAGTCGGGATCGAACCCGGGTCTCTGGCTCTGTCAGGCAGTAGCTCTGTCACTGCACCACCATGCCGCCCGTGTAACCTCAATAGAGCTTGGGTCAAATACCAGGCAACTGAGCTGTTGGTACATCATATCCATTCATGAACCATGCTGGATGACAAGATCGCTATATGCTGGTACCATGTTAAAACTGTATTGACATTGTGCCAACAGATTGAAGTGTTGTTATTGGATCTAGATTACAGAATGTGCACTAGCTTCTAAAATGGCATGATTTGGTAAGTTTGCAGATAACACATAGAAACTAGCTGCAGCAGGAGGCCATTTGGCCCTTTGAGCCAGCACACAATACTCCACACGCGGTCTGACCAGTGCCTTATAAAGCCTCAGCATTACAGCATTATCTACAATTATATACAATTACATGGACCGAGCAAACTATTGCAGTCAAATCTATGTTAAGTACAAGATATTTCTAGTAGCAGAAATAGGCCATTTGGTCCTTCAAGTCTACTACCACCATTCAATCATGGCTGATTTATGTTTCCCTCTCAACGAGATTGATCCCTGGGATGGCGGGACTGTCATATGAGGAAAGATTGTAAAGACTAGGCTTGTATTCACTGGAGTTTAGAAGGATGAGGGGGATCATATAAAAACATACAAAATTATAAAAGGACTGGACAAGCTAGATGCAGGAAAAATGTTCCCAATGTTGGGTGAGTCCAGAACCAGGGGCCACAGTCTTAGAATACGGGGAAGGTCATTTAGGACAGGTGAGAAAAAACGTTTTCACCCAGAGAGTTGTGAATTTATGGAATTCCCTGCCACAGAGGTCAGTGCAGTCCAAGTCACTGGATGGATTTAAGAGAGAGTTAGATAGAGCTTTAGGGGCTAGTGGAGTCAAGGGATATGGGGAGAAGGCAGGCACGGGTTATTGATAGGGGACGATCATCCATGATCACAATGAATGGCAGTGCTGGTTCGAAGGGCTGAATGGCCTCCTCCTGCACCTATTTTTCTATGTTTCTATGTTTCTAACCCCATCCTCCTGCCTTCTCATTACCCCTGACACCCATATTATTCAAGAATATGGAATCATCGTCCTTTTTTCACTTAGAAACATAGAAAGTAGGTGCAGGAGTAGGCATTCGACCCTTCGAGCCAGCACCGCCATTCAATATGATCATGGCTAATCATCCAGAATCAGTACCCCGTTCCTGCTTTCTCCCCATATCCCTTGATTCCGGCAGTCCTAAGAGCAATATCAAATTTTACTCGGTCACGTGAGTGACTACGTGAAGAAGCCACGCCAGGCGCATGCACGTCATTACGTCCGTGCATGTCGCACTGAATGGGCTGGAGAGCACAACTCCACCAGCGGTAAGTAGGAACTTCACAGGTAAGTGGTTTTGAAAACTTTGCATGGAAGTATTTAAACTCCGTCAAGCTGGCTCGAGCAGTCAGTAGGTGTCGGTGGTATGGAGCGGTCAGGTAGGAGAGTTCGCAGCAAGCGTGGGTCCAGCGATGCAGATTCACAAATTAGATTGGGTCGGCAGATTACAGAGGCAACGCCGGTTCCGATACCGGGTGCCGTTTTACCGACAGCCGTTATACTAGAGAGTGAACTTTCTACACCAGCTCCAGGGACTCAGGAGCCTGAGGCCACTGATAGCTATAGGAAGGCTAAAAGAAAGTCTATCTGAACGGTTTTGTCAGACGAGTCTGAAGAAGAAGGAGACTCCCCTCCAGATAATAAAAGAATGTGGGGGAGGATGCAAAATATGGAGAAGATGCTCCAAACTTTGATAAATCAAGAGTCAAAGGCCCCAGTAATTCCCCAGACAGCTGCTCAAGAAGGCCCATATCAAGAAGAATATGTGGAGTATCAGCAAGGGGATTTCCTTCAAGCGCCTTGTTTAGGACTGGAGGATGCCTCCCTACAGTATGACTTGGGAGAAGCAGGGCAGGATGCAGCTGACCCTGATTCTGGTGTCCCTGCTCATGTGCATACACCAGAGCACAAGAGCCACGCTCCGGGTGTCCCGGAAATAGCAATGAGTTTTGCTATTCCGGAGGGGTCTGGTGAGGCAATGGACGAGTATCTTGCCAACAATATCAATTATTTAGTGTCTCACCAGCTCCAGCAAGCTATGATGCAAGAGACTACTGACAAATATAAGACACCTGTCAATTGTGCATCATTGAAAGTGCCCACGGTGAACCCAGCTATCTGGGCACCCATGAGTCCTTCTATGAGGGGACAGGAGGTTCGGTATCAACACGTCCTCCAACTGGTGGCTGCAGCAATTACTGCATTTGGCACAATGGTCAAAGGGACAATGATTACTCAAACGCAAAAAGATATGTTGGCTCTTTTACGCAATGCATTTTTTGAGGTAAATTGCATCAGGAAAATCGCCATCAGGCCAACACTCAATCAAAAATGTGCTGCTTTATGTAAGGCAACTAATGTACAAACGCCTGAATTCCTGTTTTGAGCAGACCTTGTCAAGCAAATTCGTGAAATTGATGATGAGGCCAAAACAATTGGTTTAATGAAGCCAAGCATCTCAAGGCCACCTATTCGAAAACCTGGTTTAATGTACCGAAGGTCAGATCCAGGTGCTGGGCCCAGCAGGGGGAGGCCAGTGGGGCAACAAGTTTACCCACCAAGACAGACGGGCTACATCCCCAATATGGGCAGACAACAGACTTACAGGCAACTGTAGAGGTACAGGGAATTTTTGTTAACGATAAAGTTTCTGGTGGACAACCTCCTATTGGAGGTAGATTACAATTGTTTTATAATGAATGTATAACATCTGATATGTTTATACTAAATACTGTGTCAGGTTCTACCATTGAGTTTATCTCAGGGATCGATCCACCTCAACAGCACAAGCCTAATAAAATGTTGGTGTTTTCTGCTCCAGAGACTGAACAGGTAAACGATGAGATTAAGAATTTATGCCAAAAAGGAGTGATTGAGAAAGCCATTAATCATCCTCAACAATTTGTGTCTAATATATTCTCCAGACCTAAAAAAGATGGGGGTTGTAGAGTAATTCTGGACCTCACTCACTTAAATTCTTCAGTTCTCTATAGGCATTTTAAAATGGACACCTTCGTTACTGCTAAACAGCTGGTATCACAGGGCTGTTATATTACAACTATTGATTTGCAAGATGCATATTATTCAGAGCCAATTCATGCTCATTATCGCAGGTACAATTTAATTGGATGGGACAGCTGTGCAATACAAAGCATTGCCTAATGGATTAAGTTCAGCACCTAGGCTATTCACTAAATTATTAAAACCTGTGCTGGGGCTATTGAGGACCCATAATCACATTGTCATGGCTTATTTAGATGATATCTTAATTATCAGCAACACTAAAGAGTCAGTTGAAGAGTCGGTTGCAGCAACCAAAAATGTGTTTGAAACATTAGGGTTTTTGGTCCATCCAACTAAGTCCAAGTTACAGCCAACCCAAAATATTGAGTATTTGGGATTTCTTATTGATTCAGTTGATATGACAGTAACATTACCAACAGCCAAGGTTGTGGATATTGCTAATGTCTGTACTTGCCTCACACAAAAACTTTATCCCTCCATCTGAGAAGTCGCTAAGGTCATTGGGAAATTGGTAGCAGCTTTCCCTGCAGTACAGTTCGGACCTTTGCATTATAAACATTTGCAAAGAGCAAGAGAGCAAGCACTAAAAGAGCATGCAGGCCATTTTGATCGGGTTATGCAGTCACCAACCACAGCCCTAGCAGAATTGCAGTGGTGGATTGTTAATGTTAGTCAAGCGACCAATAACATTTTGGTGCAAGAACCTTCAGTGATCTTACAGACTGATGTAAGCGTTCTCGGATGGGGGGCTACGGACACCGAGTCTAGCTGTGGGGGTAGATGGCATGAACAAGAAGGTTTGATTCTCCACACACAAGGAATCAATTATTTGGAATTATTGGGGGCATTTTATGGGTTAAAGGCATATTGCTCCACAATGAATAATTTACACGTTCAACTCCAGATTGATAACACCACAGCAGTGGCATATATTAATCATATGGGAGGAGCAAGATCAGTATCATGTGATAACTTGGCTAACCTGATGTGGCATTGGTGTATTTCAAGGAAAATCTGGGTTTCAGCCATCTATCTACCAGGTATAGACAATGTGGTGCCAGACCATAGGTCGAGAAAGTTTAATGACAATATAGAATGGATGTTGAATTCTGAAATTTTTCAAACAATTGTCACTCGATTTGGGTTGCCAGAGATTGATCTGTTTGCTTCCAGATTAAATCACCAGTTGCCTAAATATGTTTCATGGGAGCCAGATCCAGGAGCAGTAGCCGTGGATGCATTCTCGTTACATTGGGGGCACTCATTCTTTTATGCATTTCCTCCATTTTGTCTGATCACGAAATGCCTCACCAAAATAGAGCGTGACTCCGCCACCGGCGTTTTGGTGGTCCCAGATTGGCCAACACAACCATGGTTCCCATCAGAATGATGGCTCAGCCATTCATGATGATTCCCAGCTGCAGTAATTTGTTGGTGCATCCGGTTACAGGAGAAAGTCACCCGTTACATGACCGTATTAATTTGTTGGTCTGCAGGTTCTGACCAGACCATTCCAAGGCCTTGGATTGTCGAACAGGACCATGGAGGTTATCACTGCAGCCTGGAGAAATAGCACTAAAAAACAATATGTGGTTCACATAAAGAAATGGGAGCTGTTCTGTATACAATCAAATATATCTTATCATAATGCAAGCATATGTGATGTGATATGTAACTTGAGTTATAGTGCCATTAACAGTGCTCGGAGTGCTTTGTCCTCCTATTTAGGGCAGTCTTCAGAACAACAACCTATCGGGTCTCATCCGTTAGTATCCCGATTTATGAGAGGAATTTTTAACAAAAACCCTCCTAAACCTAGATATACAGAAATCTGGGATATCAGTCTTGTTCTCACACTGCTTCGGCAATGGGCTCCAATTACTTCATTATCTATGCAGAGATTAACTCTTAAAGTGGTTATGCTAATGGCGCTGGTTTCAGCACAACGTGTGCAAACATTACAATTGTTACGAATAGATTGTCTGTAGATGACATTACATTTTATGTCTATGATTTAATCAAACAAAGCAGGCCAGGTATGGCAGGAACCAAGGTGACGTTTAAAGCATATCCTGTTGACCAAATGTTATGTGTAGTTAAACACTTAAGTCAATATATTGAGTTAACAAGGAGTCTCAGAGGTTCTGAGACAGGACTGCTCATTAGTCACAAAAAGCCATATAAATGACTGTCAGTACAAACTATTTCTAGATGGTTGAAACAGGTTCTCAATTATGCTGGAGTCGACACTCATGTCTTTAAATCTCACTCCACTAGGGCGGCATCAACATCCGCGGCGAAGGCTCAGGACATGTCGCTAGACCAAATCCTCGAGGCCGCAGGATGGTCTAGAGAATCAACATTTTCACAATTCTATGACAAACCTGTACAGACAGTGCCACGGTTTGGACATGCTGTTTTGGGATCCATTTAATTCATTTGCTTTGTTTTATATCATTGTTTGTAATTTCCCCCTGGGACAGAGGGGTTATTACTGTTTTTTGTTATTATTAAAAATAGTTATTGAATGATTTGAAGCAATGTTCAATATATTATTTATTCACTACTGTGTCAACCAAAGCAGATTGTCGTATGGAGTGCATCTACAGCATGAAAACACAGAGCTTTGAAATCTTCATGTAGTCACTCACGTGACTCCGAAGTAAAATAGTAAGATTAAACGAGAACTTACCAGTTCAAAGTTTGATCCTTATTTTATGAGGAGTTACGTTGAGGGATTACGTGCCCTCCTCTCCCATCCTCATAATCTAAGAGATCATCTGGTAGTTCTAGTCTTCTACGAGCCTTCCTATGTTACTTCGGCTATTTGTTTTCTGTGTTTTCACGCCGCTGCTTTGAAGTATGACGCGCATGCGCCTGGCGGGGCTTCTTCATGTAATCCCTCAACGTTACACCTCAAAAAATAAGGATCAAACTTCGAACTGGTAAGTTCTCATTTAACCTTACTACTATCTTTTGCAAACATCCCGTTAATTGGCCTCCATTGCCTTCTGAGGCAGAGAATTCCACAGATTCACAACTCTCTGGGTGAAAAGGTTTTCCCTCATCTCAGTCCTAAATGGCCTACCCCTTATTCTTAACACGTGACCCCCTGGTTCTGGACTCCCCCCCGACACGGGGAACATTTTTCCTGCAACCAAACAAAATGACAACCAAAGTGGGTGGTATCGCAGGCAGTAAACGTGGTGATAAGGGGGTGGTTATCAAAAATTACAGCAGGACCTTGCTCAGCTGGATTTCCTAGAAGAAGCCGTGAAGAGTGAATATTCATCATTTGTGAGAAATTAAGAAAAAACAACTTTATTTTTTAATTTTTAACTTTTTAAATTTTTATTTATTAGAAAGCAAATGTACAGAAATAGAACCAATGGCATATAAAATTATACAGTTATTGTACAGCGTCAATTTTAGCTTTGAGTTAGAGGAAAAGAAAGGAGAAAAAGCAAGAAAGAGAAAAAGTGAGATGTACAAAGATAGAACCCCTAGACTACCAAAGTAATGGAGCCAAAGAGTGAATAAAAGAAAGAAAGAAGAGAGGAATAGAGAGAAAAAATATGGACAAAAAAAGAAAAAGAGAGAGAAAAGTGGTGACATACCTGCCTCTCATCCCTCCCCACCCACCTCACCCAACCCGTAATTAGATTTAAATCCCAAGTTGTGCCAGAAAAACAACTTTATAATAACCACATTGATTGAGTGAGATTTATTGTTACGTGTACTTGGTATTAACCTGCATGTCATTGGAATGTTGGAGGAATCCGGAGCACCCGGAGAAAACCCACGCAGGTCACGGGTAATGCGTACAAACGCCGCGCAGACAGCACCTGAGGTCAGGATCGAACCCGGGTCACTGGCGCTGTAAGGCAGCAGCAACTCTACAGGTGTGGAGGAGCCGCCTCGTAAAGGCCAGCGACAAAGTTACAAAAGTATTCAATATAGTCCCTCTACCTTTCCCCCCTCCCTCCCAGTCCCTCTTTGTTTACAGTGCCCCCCCCCCCCCCCCCACCCCCACCCCCACGCCCACGACGGGTCCTCTCTGTTACACAGTTAGGAGAAAGGATAGGAAAGGTTTGTAGGGACATGGGCCAAATGCAGGCAGATGGGGCTAGCATAGATGGGGCATTTTGGTCGGTATGGACGAGTTGGACCGAAGGGCCTGTTTCCGTGCTCTATGACTCGAAGTGGAAAACACAAATAGTTCAGGACAACATTTAAAGCATCCTTGGAGGTAGTGATCATAATATGATTAGTTTTAATCTGCAATTTGAGAAGGAGAACGTTAAATCGGAAGTGGCAGTGATTCAGTTGAACAAAGGGGACTATGAAGGCATGAGAGTGGAGCTGGCCAAAGTAGACTGGAAAGGGATCCTAGCAGGAATGACGGTGGAACAGCAATGGCAGGAATTTCTGGGCATAATTCGGAAGACACAGGATCATTTTATTCCAAAAATGAAGAAAGATTCTAAGGGGAGTAGGAGGCAACTGTGGCTGACAAGAGAAGTTAGGGATAGGATAAAACTAAAAGAAACGATGTATAACACAGCAAAGAGTAGACGGAAGCAGATTGGGAAACTTTCATAGGACGATAGAAGGAAACAAAACGGGCAATATGGGCTGAAAAGATGAAGTATGAGGGGCAGCTGGCCAGGAATATAAAGAAGGACAGTAAAAGTTTCTTTAGATATGTTAAGGGAAAAAGAGTAGCAAAGTCAAATGTGGGTCCCTTGAAGGCAGACACGGGTGAAATAATTATGGGCAACAAGGAAATGGCAGAAGAGTTGAATAGGTACTTCGGATCTGTCTTCACTAAGGAGGACACAAACAATCTCCCAGATGTACTGAAGGACAGAAGATCTAAGGGGGTAGAGGAACTGGAAGAAATTTTCATTAGGCGAGAAATAGTATTGGGTAGGCTAATGGGACTGAAGGATGATAAATCCCCTGGGCCTGATGGTCTGCATCCCAGGGTCCTCAGGGAGGTGGCTCTAGAAATAGTGGACGCATTGGTGATCATTTTCCAATGTTCAATAGATTCAGGATCAGTTCCTGTGGATTGGAGGATAGCTAATGTTATCCCATTTTTCAAGAAAGGAGCGAGAGAGAAAACGGGGAATTACAAACCAGTTAGCCTGACTCCGGTGGTGGGAAAGATGCTGGAGTCAATTATTAAAGAGGTAATAATGGGGCATTTGGATAGCAGTAAAAGGATTAGTCCAAGTCAACATGGATTTATGAAAGGGAAATCATGCTTGACTAATCTTCTGGAATTTTTTGAGGATGTGACAAGTTAAATGGATGAAGGGGTGCCAGTGGATGTAGTGTATCTAGACTTTCAGAAAGCCTTTGATAAGGTCCCGCACGGGAGATTGGTGACTAAAATTAGAACAGATGGTATTGGGGGTAGGGTGTTGACATGGATAGAAAATTGGTTGGCAGACCGGAAGCAAATAGTAGGAGTGAACGGGTCCTTTTCAGAATGGCAGGCAGTGGCGAGTGGAGTGCCGCAAGGCTCGGTGTTGGGGCCGCAACTGTTTCCCATATATATTAATGATTTGGAAGAGGGAATTGGGAGAGACACTAGCAAGTTTGTGGATGACACAAAGCTGGGTGGCAGTGTGAACTGTGAAGAGGATGTTAGGAGGTTGCAGGGGCATCTGGACAGGTTGAGTGAGTGGGCAGATGCGTGGCAGATGCAGTATAATATAGATAAATGTGAGGTTCTCCACTTTGGCAGCAAAAACATTATTATCTCAATGGGGTTAGGTTAGGTAAGGGTGAGGTACAGCGAGGTACAGCGAGACCTGGGTGTCCTTGTACTCCAGTCACTGAAAGTTGGCGTGCAGGTACAGCAGGCAGTGAAGAAAGCTAATGGAATGTTGGCCTTCGTAACAAGAGGATTTCAGTACAGGAGTAACGAGGTTCTTCTGCAGTTGTATAGGGCTCTGGTGAGACCACATCTGGAGTATTGTGTATAGTTTTGGTCTCCTAATTTAAGGAAGGACATCCTTGTGATTGAGGCAGTGCAGCATAGGTTCACGAGGTTGACAGTATGGCGGGACGCTCATATGAGGAAAGATTGAAAAGACTAGGCTTGTATTCACTGGAGTTTAGAAGGATGAGGGGGGCTTATAGAAACATATAAAATTATAAAAAGGACTGGACAAGCTAGATGCAGGAAAAATGTTCCCAATGTTGGGTGAGTCCAGAACCAGGGGCCACAGTCTTAGAATAAAGGGGAGGTCATTTAAGACTGAGGTGAGAAAAAACTTTTTTACCCAGAGAGTTGTGAATTTATGGAATTCCCTGCCACAGAGCGCAGTGGAGGCCAAATCACTGGATGGATTTAAGAGAGAGTTGGATAGAGCTCTAGGGAGTGGAGTCAAGGGCTAGTGGAGTAAAGGGATATGGGGAGAAGGCAGGCACGGGTTATTGATAGCAGACGATCAGCCATGATCACAATGAATCATTGGCTCGAAGGGCCGAATGGCCTCCTCCTGCACCTATTTTCTACGTTTCTATGTTTCTATGTATTTCAAAGTGACCAGCGTGGGTTTTCTCCGGGTGCTCCGGTTTCCTCCAACATTCCCAAGAACATAGTTAGATGACGCTTCTGTAAGTTGTAAATTGTCCCGCGTGTGTGTAGCACAGTGCTGGTATACGAGGTGATGGCTGGCCGGCGCGGACACGGTGGGCCGAAGGGCCTGCTTCTGCGCAGTGTTTCTAAGCAAAAGTGGAAAACACAGACAATTCAGTTCAAAATTTAAAACATCCTCTGAGGAGGTAAAGTCATGCATACGGAACGTGCCTCAATGGTAAGAAATGAAGGAAAAACAATCTTACATTATTGGAAAGAGACAGGGGGAAGGAGTAAAGATGTCAGGCAGTAAAATGTAGGCCGCATGAGAGGTCACACAAAAGTAGAAGCTGATATTTAATGTGTCACCAGTTTCACATTTATCTGTTTGTTTCCAAGAACCAGTTTTATTGAACCTGCGTAATTCTCTTCCCCGAATGATACTGATTGCATAATATTATGTGCAAGCCAAATGTCAAAGCTTGGATCCAGCATGTTAAAAATGTTTACTATTTGAGGCAAGAGTCAGATTGGAGTTTTGTGGCATGAGTCGCTGAATCATTTTTGTGACCGTCACCTTCAAGGCTGGTGAATACTCTGAGATCATAGAGACATACAACGTGAAAACAGGCCCTTCGGCCCAACTCGTCCGTGCCGACCAAGACCCCCCCCCATCTAGGCTAGTTCCGTTCGCCAAGCATTTGGCCCCAACACCACCACCTCATTCCAGGCACTCATGGCTAGATGCACAGTCTCTTGTCTTACAAAATTCTTAAGGGGTTGGACAGGCTAGATGCAGGAAGATTGTTCCCGATGTTGGGGAAGTCCAGGACAAGGGGTCACAGTTTAAGGATAAGGGGGAAGTCTTTTGGGACCGAGATGAGAAAATCGTTTTTCACACAGAGAGTGGTGAATCTGTGGAATTCTCTGCCACAGAAGGTAGTTGAGGCCAGTTCGTTGGCCATATTTAAGAGGGAGTTGGATGTGGTCCTTGTGGCTGAAGAGATCAGGGGGTATGGAGAGAAGGCAGGTACAGGATATTGAGTTGGATGATCAGCCATGATCATATTGAATGGCGGTGCAGGCTCGAAGCGCCGAATGGCCTGCTCCTGCACCTAATCTCTATGTTTCTATGTTTCTATGTTTGTCCACTGTAGGGGAATCGAGTTGAAGGGGGAAAAGAGTTAACAGGAGCCTGAGGGTTAACTTTTTCACACAAAGGGTGGTGGGTCTATGGAACGAGCTGCCAGAGGAGATAGTTGAGGCAGCGTTTAAGAACCAATTAAACAGTTACATGGATGGAACATGTTTAGGGGGATATGGGCCAAATACAGGCAGGTGGGACTAATGGAGACGGGGTATGTTGGCCGGTGTGGGCAAGTTGGACGGATGGGCCTGTTTCTATGCTGCATCACTCTATGACTCTATGACTCACCCCCCCCCCCCCCATTTAAACAATGTGCCCCACATTGTTTAAACATTGCCCTCTCACCTTATAGTTATGTCTTTGACATTTCCACCCTGGAAAAAAGGTTCAGACTGTCTACCACATCTACGCCCCTCATAATTTTATATACTTCTCTCAGGCTTCCCCTTAGCCTCTGAAACTCCAGAGAAAGCAATGCAAGTTTGTCCAATCCCTCCTCATAGCTAATGCCCTCTCGACCCAAAACACCACTTACCCGCGTTCTCCAGAGATGCTGCCCGACCTGCTGAGTTACTCCGGCACTTTGTGTCCTCGTGTATGTTAACCAGCATCTGCAGTTCATTGTTTCTACCCTCTAATCCAGGCACCAAGTGGACAGGGTCTGAAGAAGGGACTCAACCCGAAACGCCATCCATTCCTTCTCTCCAAAGATGCTGCCTGTCCCGCTGAGTTACTCCAGCTTTTTGTGTCTACCTTCGGTTGAAACCAGCATTTGCAGTTCCTTTCCCACAGTCCCATATGGCTGCTCATTGCACTCCATCTGTTATTTTTTTCCCAGTCACATGACTAAGTCATATCCATTTACAGATACACTATGGCCCAGCGGTAGACTTGCTGTCTCACAGCACCAGAGTCCCAGGTTCGATCCTGACAATAGGTTCAGTCTGTACGGAGTTTAGTTTAGTTTAGTTTAGTTTAGTTTAAAGGTACAGCGCGGAATCAGGCCCTTCGGCCCACCGAGTCCGCACCGACCAGCGATCCCCGCATACTAGCACTATCCTACACACACTAGCGACAATTTAAACATAGAAACATAGAAAATAGGTGGCGGAGTAGGCCATTCGGCCCTTCGAGCCAGCACTGCCATTCAATATGATCATGGCTGATTATCCAACTCAGTATCCTGTACCTGCCTTCTCTCCATACCCTCTGATCCCTTCAGCCACAAGGGCCACATCTAACTCCCTCTTAAATATAGCCAATGAACTGGCCTCAACTACCTTCTGTGGCAGAGAATTCCAGAGACTTACCACTCTCAGTGTGAAAATTTACATTTATATCAGGCCAATTAACCTACAAACCTGTACGTCTTTGGAGTGTGGGAGGAAACCGAAGATCTCGGAGAAAACCCACGCGGTCACGGGGAGAGCGTACAAACTCCGTACAGACAAGCACCCGTAGTCAGGGTCTCTGGTGCTTTGACGTTGTATTCTTTGATCTTTGTCTATTAAAAATAAAACCATGAGTCGTTAAGCTGGAAATAAATTACAGTGGACCCTAAAACACACGGAGAAATCAACATAATGCGGCTCTTTGGGTTGCATTGATACACACAAGCGTCGTCAGTGTTATGTTGTGATGTGTCCTGAAACGGAATAATGACATTCTTACTTGCGGCAGCACAAGAGATATGTAAACATAGTACTCTGTAACACCCATAATATACAACAGTGTGTGTGTGTGTGTGTGTGTGTGTGTGTGTGTGTGTGTGTGTGTGTGTGTGTGTGTGTGTGTGTGTGTGTGTGTGTGTGTGTGTGTGTGTGTGTGTGTGTGTGTGTGTGTGTGTGTGTGTGTGTGTGTGTGTGTGCGTGTGTGTGTGTGTGTGTGTGTGTGTGTGTGTGTGTGTGCGCGCGCGCGTGCGCCTGCGTGTGTGTGCATGTGTGCGTGCGTGGTTTGAATTCCACTGTGGAACGGTTAAGTAATTACGGGACAATTTGTATTTTTGGCGAGGCATCACAGGTCATCATTAAAACTGAAGGAAAACCTATTTTCACTCTTCATTTATTTTCCAATGATTTTTAATCCAATGCTTTATGCAATTCTATTCAGAAGCTTGTACATCTTTATGTTGGGTTATTTTCTGTAAGTGCTCAAAAATAGTTAAAACCTAGATGCTCCCATTTTTAGGACTTTACTATTTCATAAAGATTACTAAAGTTTAAAAAACAAAGTGTATTCATTGAATTCACAAACCATTCAGCCCATTGAGTCTACTGCGCCATTCAATCATGGCTGATCTAACTTTCCCTCTCAACCCCATTCTCCTGCCTTCTCCCCATAACCCCTGACACCCGTACAAATCAAAAATCTGTCAATCTCCACCTTAAAAATAACACTGACTTGGCCTCCACAGCCATCTGAGTAACTCAGCGGGTCAGGCAGCATCTCTGGAGAACATAGATAGGTGACGTTTTGGGTCGAGACCCTTCTTCAGACTGAGTTACTCCAGTACCTTGTGTTCAGCACTGCTTGGCCCACTGAGCTTCTTTTGAGAGATACTGCACAGAATCAGGACACCGGGTCCATGTCGACCAACGATTCCCCGCACACTAATACTATCCCACACACACTAGGGACAATTTTACATTCATACGAAGCCAATTAACCCGCAAACCTGTACGTCTTTGGAGTGTGGGAGGAAACCGAAGATCTCGGAGAAAACCCACGAAGGTCACGGGGAGAACGTACAAACTCCATACAGACAGAACCCATGGTCAGGATCGAACCTGGGTCCCTGGCGCTGTAAGGCAGATGCTCTCCCGCTGCACCACCGTGCCTCCCTAGAGTTACTCCAGCATTTTTGTGTCTTGTCTGTAGAAGGGTCACCAGGTCCATCAAACCTGCCCCAACCCCTCAATACGATCATGGCTGATCCATAACTCTTCTGTGCCAATTCCCTCTTACCTTCAATACCCTGACCGATCTGTCTACCTCAACTTTAAATATCTCCTCTGACCATGACCCACTGAGATAGAGACTTGCAGAGGTTCGTCACCCTCTGAAAGAAGATGTTTGCTCCTGAGCTGTGCAGTTCCAAGTTCTATCCAGCTCAATTATGGCAACATTGAACATGGTTTAGTTCAGCGATACCGCATGGAAACAGGCCCTTCGACCCAGTGAGTCCGCGCCGACCGACTCATTCACACATGTTATTCCGTTTTCTCATCCACTCTCTGCACACCAGGAGCAGTTTACAGAGGCCAATTAATCTAGATAATCTGTAAATAGTTATGAATGATTCTTCTGGACTTGGTTTCATTTAGAGATACAGTGTAGAAACAGGCCCTTCAGAGCCGACCGGCTGGATAGCATGTACTCTTCTGTAGATAACATGACGTTTTATGTATATGATTTAATCAAACAAAGCAGGCCAGGTATGGCCAGAACCAAAGTAAGCTTTAAAGCATACCCCATTGACCAAAGGCTATGTGTAGTTACGCACCTGAGTCAATATATCGAGGTAACTAAGAGTCTCAGAGGCTCTGAAACAGCAATGCTCATCAGCCACAAAAAAACTCATAAAACGGTGTCAGTACAAACTATTTCTAGATGGTTGAAACAGGTTTTGGATTGTGCTGGAGTAGACACTCATGTGTTTAAATCTCGCTCCACCAAGGCGGCATCAACATCTGCAGCGAAGGCACAGGATGTGCCTCTAGATCAAATCCTCGGGGCCGCAGGATGGTCTTGGTAATCAACGTTTTCCAAGTTTTATGACAAACCTGTCCTGGCAGTGCAAGGTTTTGGGCATGCTGTTGTGGGTTCTGTTTGATTTCTTTTGTAAATTTCATTTGTAATTTCCCCCTGGGATAGAGGGGTTATTACTGTTTTGTTCATTATTTAAATGTTTATTGAATAATTTAAGCAATGTTCAATACATTATTTGTTCAATCCTGTGTCAACTGAAGCAGTGTGTCGTATGGAACTGGATCTACGGCATGAAATCACAAAGCTTTGAAATCTTCACGTAGTCACTCACGTGACTCCAAAGTAAAATAGTAAGATTAAACGAGAACTTACCAGTTTGAAGTTTGATCTTTATTTTATGAGGAGTTATGATGAGGGATTATGTGCCCTCCGCTCCCGACCCTCATAATCGCAAAGATCATCTGGTAGTTCTAGTCTTCTGAGTCTTACTATATCACTTCGACTATAGTCACTGTGATTTCACGCCGCTGATTTGAAGTATGACGCGCATGCGCCTGGCGGGCCTTCTTCACGTAATACCTCATCGTAACTCCTCATAAAATAAAGATCAAACTTCAAACTGGTAAGTTCTCGTTTAATCTTACTATTCACTGGATGTTTTCAAGAGAGAGTTGGATTTAGCTCTTAGCGCTAACGGATTCAAGGGATATGTAGGTATGTTACAAAACCTTCAGCGGTGCTGCAGTTCTGTCGCTGGCCGTGTGCGCGACTTTGGTGCCTTTAAGGGGGGGCGGGGTTAAAATGTGGTTTTTCCCTTGCCATCCGGAATAATATTTTCTCGGAGTGCGATCTATTTCTGGAGATTCATTCCGACTGCCGGTAAGTACATTTTTTTAAAATAATCGCCCGACTATTTCTGCGCTGCAGTACAATAAAAATTAACTCTTAATGCTGTGAACGCCGACAACGGGGACGGATTTTACGTAGGGGACAGGTAAGTGAAAGCTGTTTATTTTTACATATACACTTGCTTGTTTAGGGGACTTTAATCAATATTTCATGTTGCGAAACAGTGATTTATTCCCCATACGAACCGGCAGAATTTTTCCTGCCGACATGGGGTTTAAATTCACCGCAACCGCAACGTTCCAATCCATCGCGTTCCAGAAAATCCCACTCGCAAGCTGATTAAAATGCCCATTAATTTACAGGCATTAAACACTAAATTCCTTCAATTTGGCCTGTAAATTAATGACAATTAGATTAAAAAATCATGTTATATTGTGAATTCTTGTGTGAATGTTATTTGGACACTTAGGCTTTAAAAAAAAGTTAATATTTTCTTAAGAAATGGATAGATGTTTAGATCTAGTAATTGAATTTTGTAATTAGCTACAATTGGGTAACTAACTAATTATATGCTTTAATTTCAGGTCATCCAAGTAAGATTGTTTCATATTAATTTCAGAATGCTTCAATCTATAATAACTGAAAATTTCTTTCAGTTCTCTTAATTTTTAAGAAAGTTATGGGCTTTTGACTGTCCTATATCACAGCTTTTGTGTTAAGTCAATGGAAAGGCAATGGGGAACAAGATGCTAATTTCCGAGTATGAAAATGGCCATAACTTTTTTAATACTGAAGATATGAAAGTGAATTAGGTGTCAAATTAAACTTATTTGCATGCTTTATCTGATGGGATAAATGCAGACTTGATTTTTAAAATCTCAAAATTTTGTAACATTGCTAGGATATGGGGAGAAAGCAGGAAGGGGGTATTGATCTTGGATGATCAGCCGAGATCATACTGAATGGCGGTGCTGACTCAGTGCCAAACGGCCGGCCTACTCCTGCATCCATTTTCTATGTTCCTATGTATTTTTCTTATAACAAATGTCTGAAGAATGACAAAAGGGTTACTGAGAGCACAGGGTGGAAACAAGAAATACAAGTTTCAATTACATTTATTATAACAACTCAGTATCTTTACAGTAGGATTCAAATGCTTAAAAAAAATAAGGACCTGAATTATGTTTATCATAGTGCTGACGTACATAATGGCAACTACACGCACTTGATAATATCTAGACCCATTGATTTTTAAACTGGTTTTGATTTGAGATTACGCATCTTCCTTAGCTGAGTCTTTTGTTCTCTGGAGCTAATTATACAGTGAAGTCAATGATGGTATAAAACTCTGACCTATGCAATCATTTCTTATTTATAGTCTGGAGATACAGCATGGAAACAGGCCCTTCGGCCCACCGAGTCCATGCCGACCATCGATCAGGTGTTCTCACCAGTTCTATGTTATACTTTCTTGTCCACTCACCTACACACCAGGAGTAGTTTACTGAAGCCAATTAACCTACAGACCCAACACGTCTTTGGGATGTCGGAGGTAACTGGAGCACACGGGGGAAGTCAAGTCAAGTCAAACAAACTTTATTGTCATTTAGAAATACATCGATATATGCAATTCCAAACGAAATTCCGTTGCATTTGGCTCCCCGTGCAACACGATAATTAACAGAAGGATAAAATGGATAAAAATGGATAAAAGGATAAAAGGATAAATAGACAATGGTGGCAGCCCATTACATGGCATTCAGGAGTCTGATGGCTCGTGGGAAGAAGCTGTCGCAGAACCTTGATGTTCTGCTCCTTATGCTACGATATCTTTTGCCCGAGGGCAGCAGAGTGAACAGTTCGTGATGGAGATGTGTGGGGTCCTTTATAATACTGCTGGCCTTAGACACACAACGTTTGGTTGCAATATCCCCGATTGAGAGGAGAGAAGTCCCGATGATTTTTTCTGCTGTCCTCACCACTCTCTGCACGGACTTCCAGTCGGAGGCTTCACAGTCCCCAAACCAGACAGAGATACAGCTGGTCAAAATACTCTCTATGGTGCCCCTGTAGAAAGTGGTGAGGACGGGATGGGGGAGGTGAGCTCTTCTCATCCGGCGCAGAAAGTGCAACCGCTGCTGCGCTCTCTTAACTGTTGATGAGATGTTATTTGACCAGGTCAGACTGTTAGTGATCTGCACCCCCAGGAACTTAGTGCTACTGACCACCTCCACGTCGCTGTCATTGATGTGAAGTGGTGTGGGACTGTGCCGGTTTTTCCTGAAGTCGACGATGACCTCCTTGTTTTTTTTCGACATTCAGGATCAGGTTGTTCGTATTGCACCAGTCCCCCAGTTGTTTCACCTCCTCCCTGTAAGCCAGCTCATTGTCAGCCCGGATGAGGCCCACCACTGTTGTCATCTGCGTACATCATGATGTGGTTTGTACTAAACTTGGCACAACAGTCGTGGGTCATCAGGGTAAACAGCAGTGGACTCAGGACACAGCCCTGAGGGGAGCCGGTGCTCAGAGAGATGATGTTGGAGGTGTTGTTTCCAACCCTCACTGACTGGGGTCTGTCAGTGAGGAAGTCCAGTAGCCAGTTACACATGGGGGTGCTGAGGCCCAATGGACCCAGTTTGCTTATCAGGTGCTGAGGGATGATTGTGTTGAATGCGGAACTAAAATCCACGAACAGCATTCGCACATAAGTGTTCTTCTCCTCTAGATGTTCCAGGCTCAGATGGAGTACGGAGGATATAGCGTCCTCTGTGGAGCGGTTTGGCCTGTAAGCAAACTGGTATGGGTCAAGTGTGGAGGGGAGTCTGGAGGTAATATAGTCTCTGACCAGCCTCTCGAAGCACTTCATCATTATGGGAGTGAGTGCTACTGGGCGGTAATCGTTGAGACATTGTATATTGGATTTTTTTGGCACTGGTATGATGGTGGCAGTCTTGAAACACGATGGGACGACAGCCTGGTTCAGCAAGGTGTTGAAGATGTCCGTAAGGACATGTGCCAGCTGATCAGCACATTCCCTGAGCACCCGCCCTGGTATGTTATCAGGGCCTGCCGCCTTCCGTGCGTTCACTCCTTTTAGGGTCCTCCGGTCATCCACGATGTCAAGACTGAGTGCCTGTTCATCACAGTGAGGAATACTTTTTCTCGCAGGTGTGTTATTTAATGCCTCGAACCGTCCGAAATAGTTGTTGAGTTCATTGAGGAACTCCATGTTGTCACCACAGGGTGGTGGAGCAGTCTTATAGTCCGTGATTGTGTTGATTCCCTGCCACCTGCGCCTGGTGTTCATGGGGTCATGAAAGAAGCTCTGGATTTTCTGACCATGGGCACGCTTTGCCAGCCTGATGACTCGGTCCAGGTTGGCTCTTGCGGATCTGAGTGCCACCACGTGCCCGGATTTAAACGCAGCGTTACGTGCTCTCAGCATTCCACGTACCTCTGTGGTCATCCAGGGTTTCTGGTTGGCCCGTATAGTGATGGTCTTCGTGACACAGACATCCTCTATGCACTTTTCCATGTAAGCAGACACGGACGCAGTGTACTCCTCCAGGTTGGCGTGTTGACTGGCACGGGTCACAGGGAGAACGTGCAAACTCTGCGTAGGGTGGAAGCGGTGGGTGGCTCAGTGGTAGAGTTGCTGCCTTACAACACCAGAGAACCGGGTTCGATCCCGACTATGGGTGCTGTCTGCGTGGAAATTCTACGTTCTTCCCGTGACCACGTGGGTTTTCTCTGAGATCTTCGGATTCCTCCCACACCCCCAAAGACGTACGGGTTTGTAGGTAAATTGGTTTGGTATAAATGTAAAAAAAGTCTCCAATGCGTGTAGGATAGTGCTGTCGCCCTTGATGGCACTTTACACAAGTGACAGTGAAAGCATTAGTGAGCCACTGGATCTCAGACCCTTGCAATCGCTCACCTTCAGGTAATAAGCCTCTGGTTATTTTGCCTGCCATTCTGACATCTATTGATTCTCTCTACTACTGTGTCACCAATGAACAGAAATACACGGCCTCTCGGCTTCACTTCCTAAAGTTGTAAGCCTAGCAGCAGGACCGTGGCACAGCGGTAGAGTTGCTGCCTTGTGGTGCCAGAGACCCGTGTTCGACCTTGACACCGGTGCTGTCTGCACAGAGTTTGTACTTTCTCCCCTTGACCAGCGTTGGGTTTTCTCCGGATGCTCCGGTTTCCTCTCACCTTCCAAAGGCCTACAGGTTAATTGGCTTCTGTAAAATTGTAAATTGTCCCCAGTGTGTGTCGGGCAGTGTTGGTGTGCGGGGATCGCTGGTCGGCTCCGACTCGGTGGGCCGAAGGGCCTGTTTCACTGCTAGTTCGCTAAACTAAACTAAACTAGTGGAATTCTTTATGTTACAACAGTCAGTTGGACGCTCTGTGCATTCTCCTCATGATTTTATACACCTGAAAAAGATTTAAAAATAAATGCTCACTTTCCCATTAAGGCTTTTATTTAACTTTCTGCTGGAGAAACATGACCTAACACTGCCTCCTTCTGGCCATCTCTACACATTTATTAATCATTCATTCATTCACTCTTTCGTTCATTCATTCATTCATTCAGTAACTTGCTTCTACTATTTGAATGGCCAAAATCCACCTGTTCTACTTTTATTTTTGGTTTAGAGATACAGCGCGGAAACTAGCCCCTCGACCCTCGAGTCCATGCCGACCAGCGATCCCCGCATATTAAAGGCCCTGTCCCACGATGCGAGTTTACCCAAGAGCTCTCCCGAGTTAAAAAAATAAATCAAACTCATGGTAAGTACGTAGAATGTACGTAGCAGGTACGTCGGAGCTCGTGGATGTCTCGTAGCGGCTCGTAACGCTAACGGCAGGTACTCGGGTAACGCGGTAACTCGTGAAGTTTTCACCAACAGTGTGAAAAACTTCCAAGAGTTAAAAAATACTCGTGATGAAGTACCACGAGTTTAATTTTTTTTTAAACTCGGGAGAGCTCTTGGGTAAACTCATATCGTGGGACAGGGGCTTAACACTATCCCACACACACTAGGGACAATTTTTACATTTACCAAGCCAATTAAACCTACAAACCTGCGGAGTGTGGGAGGAAACCGAAGATCTCGGAGAAAGCCCACGCGGTCACGGGGAGAACGTACACACTCCGTGCAGACAGCACCCGTAGTCATGATCGCACCCGGGTCTCTGGCGCTGCAAGCGCTGTAAGGCAGCAACTCTACCGCTGCGCCACCGTGCCGCCTCCGCACTCTCTTGCCCAGAGCTAGGGAATCGAGAACCAGCGGACATAGGTTTAAGTTGAGGGGGGAAAGATTTAATAGGAACCTGAGGGGTAACGTTTTCACATAAAGGGTGGTGGGTGTATGGAACGAGCTACAGAGGAGGTAGTTGAGGCAAGTACTATCATAATGCATAAGAGACATTTGGACAGGTGCATGGATAGGGTGGGTTTAGAGGGATACGGGCCAAGCTCAGGCAGGTGGGACTAGTGTAGATGGGGCACGTTGTTCAACATGGGCAAGTTGGGCCAAAGGGCAATGGCCAAGACAGCACACCAACACCTCCACTTCCTTAGACTTAGGAAGGAACTGCAGATGCTGGTTTACACTGAAAGACACAAAAAGCTGGAGTAACTCAGCGGGTCAGGCAGCATCTCTCGAGAAAAAGGATGGGTGACATTTTGGTTCGAGACCCTTCTTCTCGACCCAAAACATCACTCATTCCTTCTCTCCAGAGATACTGCCTGTCCCGCTGAGTTACCCCAGCATTTAGGAAGTTCGGCTTGCCCCCAACAAAATGATGGGCGTCATTTTAGGTCAAGACCCCTCTTTACACTGTAGAAGGGTCTGAAGAAGAGTCTCGACCCAAAACGTCACCCATCCTATTACTCCAGAGATTCTGCCTGACCTGCCGAGTTACTCCAGCATTTTGTGTCTAACTCAGAAGGCTTTTCCAGGTTTAGTTTGTGACAAAACTAGAGATGGAATAGTTTAGTTGAGCCCAGATTGCCACCTAATGGACATCTACAAACTAGCAATGGGCCACATTTAAGATTAGATTAAAGATAGATGCAAAATGCTGGAGTAACTCAGCGGGACACACAGCATCTCTGAAGAGAAGGACTGGGTGACGTTTCGGGTCGAGACCCTTCTTCAGACTTAAGATTAGATTGCTAGATGTTTCAGATGGCTCTCAGTAACATGGTAGAGCGAATTATTATGAATGTTTCGTGCAAATGCACAAAGTTGTGAGCTGGAACCAACCTACTGGGAATTGCCAGCAGTTGTGCGCTCAGCTGTCCACATTTGGTGTATGTGGCACGGACGGTGGCGCAGCTGGTAGATCGCTGCCCCACAGCGCAGGAGACCCGTGTTCGGCCCTGACCTCGGGTGCTGTCTGTGCGTGGAGTTTGCACGTTCTCCCCTGTGACCGGTTTCCTCGCACATCCCAAAGACCTGCGGGTCTGTAGGTTAATTGGCCTAGTGTAAATTATCCCCCCTGGTGTGTAGGGAGTGGATGAGAAAGTGGGGTAACATAGAACTAGTGTGAAGGGCCGAAGGACCCGTATCCATGTTGTATCTCCAAACTATTGAGGCTGATCAGGAACAATCTTTGTTAAATGTGGCCATCGTTATTGATAAAGACCATTGGTTGAGATGATAGTCACAAAGTGCTGGAGTAACTCAGCGGGTCAGGCAGCATCTCTGGGGAGAAATAGGATGGGTGACGTTTCGAGTCGAGACCCTTCTTCAGACTGAAAGTAGAGGGTTTGGGAGGAAGAGCTGGAGGCGAGGAAGGACCAGGACCAATCACGGCGGGATGAGTTACTTTCACGTTTGGCATGTTGGGATGTTCAAAATATTCGCGCACCATCTGTGTGACGCGCAAATGGCAAATGACGCCCAAGTGGGACAAGAAGTTTATAACTTCTCGGAACACGTTTACGCCATTCAGCCCATCAAGTCACTCCGCCATTCAATCATGGCTGATCTAACTTTCCCTCCCAACCCCATTCTCCTGCCTTTTCCTCATAACTCCTAACACCGCTTATTAATCAAGAATCTGTCAATTTCAGCCTTAAACATATCCAAGGGCCTGTCCCAATTGGTGATTTTTTTGGCGACTGCCGGCGGCACATCAGGGTCGCCCAAAGATTCAAACGTTTCAAAATCCAGCGGCGACAATAAAAATGTTGCGACACTTGAAAAAACACCGCGCGTCAATACGTCATCACGCCGCGAATTGTTCGGTGACCTGATACGTCAGTCAATTATGCCGGGCAGTCGCCAAAAAAAAATCGGCAAGTGGGACAGGCCCATTAGCCTCCAAAGCCAGCTGTGGCAATGAATTCCACCCTCTGATTCTAGAGATTCCCCTTCATCTCCTTTCTAAAGTTACGTCCTTATATTCTGAGGCTATACCCTCTGGTCCTAGACTCTCCCACCAGTGGAAACATCCTCTCTACATCCACTCAAAGTGGATCCAGACCTTTCACTATTTGGTAAGTTTCAATGAAAGTTTCAATCCCTCCTAAACTCCAGTGAGCACAGGCCCAGCGCCTTCAAACGCTTATCATATGTCAAGTCATACCTAGTGTGCAGGATAGTGCTAATGGACATGGTGATCGCTGGTCAGTGCAGACTCGGTGGGCCAAAGGGCCCGTTTCCGTGCTGTATCTCTAAAGTGTAAAGTAAAATCGAACTCAGTGGGTTAGGCAGCATCTGTGGAGGGAATGGACAGGCGATATTTTGGGCCAGGACCTTGCTACAGACCCCAAAAAGGGTCCCGACCAAAAAATGTCACCTATCCATTTCCATCCACAGATGCTGCCAGTTGAGTTCCTCCAGCACTTTGTTTTGTTTAGTTTAGTTCAGAGATGCAGCGTGGAAACAGGCCCTGGAAGACCCAGGGAAAACCCACGCAGTCACGGGAAGCACGTACAAACTCCATACGCAGACAGCACCCGTAGTCAGGATCGAACCCGGGTCTCCGGCGCTGTGAGGTAGCAATTTGACCGCTGCGCCACCGTGCCGCAAGTTGTTTTGGTCACCCGCAGTTTTCCGTGCCTGCGTTAACCGCTTCTTTTACAGATGTGCAGGAAGGAAATGCAGATGCTGGTTCATACCGAAGGTAGACACAAAAAGCTGTAGGAACTCAGCGGGTCAGGCGAAAAGGAGTAGGTGACGTTTCATGGTCTCGACCCGAAACATTACCTATTCTTTTACAGGTGACCTGGCTAAGATCAACAACACTGCCTCAACTAAAACAGTCCATGTGGTTATGTTATTTTGCTAATCATGGGTACAATTTCAGAATTAAAAGCTATCGCGAACATCCCTAAAAGTAATTTCATCCTGTGCAGAAATGATCTGATCTTCTGATAAATCCATCATCATATTTATGTGGTGTTAAAGAAAGGGGCTGCTACATTTTACTACGTGTGATTATTTGGAGTATTGTGTGCAGGTCTGGTCATCCCATTATAGGAAGGATATGGAGGCTTTGGAAAGGTGCAGAAGAGGTTTACCAGAATGAGGCCTGGTTTAGTGGGCCTAGGCTACAGGGAGAGAGAAAGGTTTCACAGACTTGGATTGTTTTTCCCTGGAAAAGCCAGCGGTTGAGGGAGAACTGATAGTTTAGTTTAGTTTAGTCTAGAGATACAGTGCGTAAACAGCCTCTTTGGCCCACCAGGTCCACGCCGACCAGCAAAACCCCTGCACACTTAAGGCCCTGTCCCACTTTCTCGAGGTACTCTCGAATTCTCCCGTGTTTTCCCGAGATTGAAACTCGGAGAATGTCCGTAGCGAGGCCGTAGGAGTCCGTAGGTATTTCGTAGCAGCTCGTAATGCCAGCTGTAGGTACTCGGGGCATCAGGTAGGTCGGGACATTTTTTCAGCATGTTGAAAAATGTCCACGAGTAAAAAAATAGCCTCCGAGTACCTACGGCTGGCTATTACCGTAATTCTCTGAGTTTGAATCAAGGGGAAAACTCGGGAGAATTCGTGAGTAACTCGAGAAAGTGGGACTATACACTATCCTACACACACTAGGGCCAATTTACAATTATACCAAGCCAATCAGTTGAGGCAGTTACAATAACAACATTAAAACCAATTTTTTATTTGGACAATTTCACCATTCTTTTCACCAAAGCCGATTCACCTACAAACCTGTACGTCTCTGGAGTGTGGGAGGAAACCGGAGATCCTGGAGAAGTCCCATGCAGGTGATGGGGAGAACGTACAGACTCTGTACAGACAAGCACCCGTAGTCAGGATCGAACCCGGGTCACTGGCGCTGTAAGGCAGCAACTCCACCGTGCCGCCCAAATTAGTTTAGAGAGAAGAATATAAAATTACTTCTGGATGGCATGGATGGGGTAGACAGCCAGAATCTTTTATTGCAAGGATGGAAAAACAAATTACTAGGGGGCATAGCTTTAAGGAGACGTGCGGGGCAAGTTTTTACACAGGGTGGCTAGTGCCTGGAATATGCGGTCGGGCTGGTGATTGAAGATACATTAGTGGCATCTAATAGACTTTTGGATAGGCATATGGATATGCAGGCATTGGAGGGTAGTGGCAGGTAGATTAAGTGATGGTCTTGGCATTGTGTTCGGCATAGTCATTGAGGGTTGAAGGGCCCATTCTTGTGCCATACTGTTCTCTGTGATCCCCACAGATTGTGGAATTTGATGAGAAATGGGCAGCATCAAAACGGCTGAATTGGGCAACCATTGAATGGCACGACCGATCCTAAAATGGGTGTTACGCAGCCACTGATAGAGGCTTGTACTTGTGAAACATGCGTCAGGCTAAGTGGCACAGACGTAGGCACAGCGATAGAGTTATTGCCTTACAGCGCCAGAGACTCGCGTTCAATCTTGACTACGTGTGCTGTCTGCGCGGAGTGTGCACATGCGCCCTATGACGGCGTGGGTTTTCTCCGGGTGCTCCGGTTTCTTCCCGCATTCCGAAGACGAGCAGGTTTGTAGGTTAATTGGCTTCTGTAAATCTTCCCCAGTGTGTGGGATAGAACTAGTAAACGGGGACTGCTGGATGGTACGGACTCAATGGGCCGAAGGGTCTGTTTCCACACTGTATCTTTAAACTAAACTAATTGCCAAATTGAGCTAATTCCAGGGCAAGAGACAAATTGGAATAACGCAGAGAAAGCAGATCACCACGATGAGGGCGTGAGGCCAAACGCAAATTGGAACAGCAACATCCCATATTGTGCTTGGCCAGCTTTCAACCCAGCGGTATGATTATTGATTTCTCTTACTTATTGATTTCTCCAACTTCAAGTAACTTCTTGCTAACCTGCACTCTCCATCCCTCCCCCACCTTAGATCTCCGACTAGTTTCACTGTCCCCCTGATTAATTTTACTGTTTGCGTGCCCCGTTGTCACCTTCCCCTCAGCCAACAATGAACCATTCTACATTTCCTTGAACATCGTCTGCTTTGATCTGTCATTTTCACACCTTGTCCTTCCATGTCTCTAGTTTCCCTCTCTACCCCGACTCTAAGTCTGAAGAAGTGTCTCAACCCGAAATGTCACCCATTCCTTCTCTCCAGAGAATGCTGCCTGTCCCGCTGAGTTACTCCGGCATTTTGTGTCTACAATGAAGATTTGACTCCAGCATCACAATGAAGATTTGACTCCAGCTCTGCTGAATAGGACCTCACCAAGGCAGCTGATTACACATATGACTCACATACAGTGGATAAGACTTCTTCCCTCCCCACCTGCTCGCTCCACTACAATGCCTGAAGAGGGTTCCCAAACGGAGGTGTCAGCTCTGCATGTTTTCCAGTGATGCTACCTGACCCGCGAGTTACTCCAGCACTTTGTGTGTTTTCTTCACATAGTTAAAAGATTGATTGAACGATACAGCATGAAAACAGGCCATTCGTCCCACCGTGTCCACGGCTACCATCAATCACCCGTTCACACCGGTTCAATGTTGCCCCACTTTCTCATCCACTCCCAGCATTGCAGCCGCAGTTTTAGGGACCAATTAACTTACAAGCCCGCAAGTCTTTGAGATGTGGCAGGAAACCAGAACATCAAGAGAAAACACACGCATGTCACAGGGAGAAACCAGAACATCAAGAGAAAACACAGACATGTCACTAGTCCCACCTGCCTGTGCTTGGCCCCTATCCTTCTAAACCCACCCTATCCATGTACCTGTCCAAATGTCTCTTATGCATTATGATAGTACTTGCCTCAACTACCTCCTCTGTAGCTCGTTCCATACACCCACACAAACAGCACCCGAGGTCAGAATCAAACCTAGGTCTCTGACGGTGTGAGGCAGCAGTTCGATCAGCTGCAACACCATTTAAAAAGCAATATACATTTTCTCTCCGTAATTAGGTCAGAATAGAATTAGGCCATTCGGCCCATCAAGTCAACTCCGCCATTCAATCATGGCTGATCTATCTTTTTCTCCTAACCCCGTTCTCCTGCCTTCTCCCCATAACCCCTTGCTACCCTATACTAACCAAGAATCTATCTCTGTTGTGCGATTTTAAGAGATAATCAAATAATTGCAGCTTTGTAATAAAAAGGGACTGCAGATGCTGGTTTATACCAAAGATAGACACAAAACGAAGGAATAACCAGCGGGTCAGGCAGCATCACTGGAGAAAAATGGATAGCTGACATTTCAGGTACAGGCACTTCCTTTGACTGATTGGAGCTTTGTTAAATTTTTTTTTCCCCCGATTGCCGCCTGGATTAGAGGGTTTCAGCTACAGGCAAAGGTTGGGTAGACTTAGATTGTTTTCTCCGGAATGTCGGAGGTTGAGGGGAGTCTTGATAGCAATATATAAAATCATGAGTATATAAAATCGGCATGGCAGGACTTTTTTTTTTCTCCAGGGTGGAAATGTCCAACAATAGAGGGCATATACTCTAGGATGAGCACAGGGAAGTTTAATGAAGATGTGCAGGACAGGTTTGTTTTTCACACAGAGAGCGGTGGAGGCCTGCCAGGGGTGGAGGTGGAGGCAGATACCATAGTGGCCTTTACGAGGCTTTTATATAGACTCGTGGAATTGCGGGGAATAGAGGGATATGGATCACGTGCAGGCAGATGAGATCAGTTTAATATGTTCGGCACCGACATTGTGGGCCTGTAGGGTTTGTTCCTGTGTTGTACTATTCTGTGTTCATCCTTCTGATCTGCCCATTTAGATTTATTTTTCCATCATGATCTCATTTACCCAACTAAAATAAATATTAAAATACGCACTAGAAGTAGTGGTTGTAACCACTTAAAATAGCTATCTTTACCTTACTCCATGAACGTTTGTCGGCACTGGGCCTGTACTTGCTGGAGGTTAGGAGAATGAGAGGGGGTGACCTCATTGAAACATGCTGAATGGTGAAAGGCTTGGAAAGAGTGGATGCGGAGACACTAGTGGAAGAGTCTAGGACAAGAGGTCATAGCCTCAGAATTAAAGGACCATCTTTTAGGAAGATGAGGAGAAATTTGTTTTGTCAGAATGTGGTGAATCTGTAGAATTTGTTGCCACAGAAGGCCATGGAGGCCAAGTCAGTGAATATTTTTAAGGCAGAGAGATGATTCTTGATTAGTACAGGTGTCAGAGGTTATGGGGAGAAGGGAGAAGAATGGGGTTAGGAGGGAGAGATAGATCAGCCAAGATTGAATGGCTTAGTAGTTTTGATGTGCCAAATGGCCTAATTCTACTTCTATGAAGCCAATGGAGGCTATCCACTCTACTGTTTCATTAAGATTCCCGATGTAAAGGAGGCCACAATGGGAGCACCAAAAGAGATGAGACAGAAGTGGGTGAAAAGATCTGAAGAAGGGTCTCAATCTGAAAAGTCACCCATTCCTCCTCTCCAGAGATGCTGCCTGGCCCGCTGAGTTACTCCAGCTTTTCGTGTCTATCTTCTGAAGGGGGTGAGGCATCTTTTACATCAGCGAGACCAAACGTAGACTAGGCGGCCGTTTCACCAAATACCTGTGCTTGGTCCGCCAAGGCCTGCTGGATCTCCCGGTCGCCAACCATTTTAACTCCTCTTCCCGTTCCCATGCCGACCTTTCTGTTCCTGGGCTTCCTCCATTGCCAGAGTGAGGCCACATGCAAACTGAAGGAACGGTACCTCATACTCCTTGGGTAGCTCACCGCCTTGTGGTATGAACATTGAATTCTCCATTTTCAGGTATAGGGCCTGTCCCACTTGGCCGTCATTTGCACGCCATTTACGCGACCTCCAAAAATGTGGTCGTCACGTCGCGACGCACGGGTAGCGTGTGGGTAGCGTGTGACGGGCGCATGAAGAGGCGTGGAGGAGTGTGGAGTTGCGCACGGTGTCGCGGTTAGTTAAGGATGTTTCAAAAGTTAACATCCAGGGAAGGATAGCAGATTTTATATCCTAAAAGAACACTAGTAACCAAATTAGTTGTTTTTTTTTAAATAACCACCAACAATTTTACTAACACCATTTAAAAAAAATTTGCAAACTAATTCTTAAGCTGGGTTCAAACCCTCAAACTGTGATAATGGAATACAATTTTGTGTTTGTTGGGAGTATTTCAGAAAGTTTAAAAGTAAATGAATTTTTCCAGCAAACAATAATTTTATCAATGTTTCACTTAACAAATGATGTCAATACGCTGAATAATTCTACTTGCAGAGCAGATAAAATATTTGAAGGCGCATGATGACGGTCGCGCGTCAGTCACTACCGGCCTGTCGCGTAAATGTCGGCAAAGTGGGACAGGCCCTTAACTAACCAACACTAGCCCTGTCTCTTTGCCCCCATCCTGTCCCTTTCCATTGAAATCCCCTCCTCTGGTCTCAAATTTCACACCTCTTGTCTATGTAACAGCCTTTTGTCTTCTTTCCATTTCTGGCCTTTTCAAACTTTCTCCCCACTACAATCATTCTGAAGGCAGCTCCCGACTTGAAAAGTCACCCATCCATGTTCTCCAGAGATTGCTGCTTGATCCGCTGGGTTACTCCAGAATGGTGTCAATTATTCTTAAGTGATTTATAGAACCGAGAACAGTACAGCACAGAAACAGACCCTTCGGCTCTCAATGTCCGTGGCGAACACGATGCCCAGTTAAAACAGATCTCAGCTTCCCGTACATGACCCATATCCCTCTATCCCTATGCATACTTCCGTATGCTTCTCTAAAAGCCTTTCAAACACTACTCATCTCTTTAAAGATTTCAAAGTAGATCAAACTTTACCCTTCATATATACACCATTATATTTTTGGACTTTAGAGAAACTTGCCCATTCGCCCGAGTCCACACCGACCAGCGATCACTCCATACATTAACACTATCCCACACTAGGGACAATTTACAGAAGCCAATTAGCCTATAACCTTTGCAGGTTACCCATTTAACCTTTAATATGAACCCGAGGGGCAACTGTTTCACACAGAGAAAGATGGTTATGTGGAACGAGCTGCCAGAGCAGGTAGTTGAGGTAGGTACTATAACATCGTTTAAAAGACATTTAGACAGGTACATGGTTAGGAAGGATTTAGAGGGATATGGGCAAAACGCTGGCAGGTGGGACTAGCATAGATGGGCATCTTGGTCGGCATGGACAAGTTGGGCCGAAGGGCCTGTTTCCGTGCTGTAAATCTTTGATCACCTTTTGGATTTTATTAAAATAGTGTTAAGATTAACTCTAAATTAGGCAAGTGAAAGTGAAAGATCAGATCTCCAACATTTGCATAGCAATTTTGAAAAATTCTCTGGCATCAATAACACTGAAATCGGAGAAAGTTCTACATCTGTAAATGAAGCTTTAATTTTACATTGATTAGTAAAGGTACTGACAGCAATCTTTAAACATAACAATCAGATCAGTTTGGTGCTGACAGACATCCCTCAGTTGGAACTATTATGATTCGACTCCTCCATTCTACCACTTTGTTTTTTTAGGATCCCACCCTCCCGCCCAAAATACATAGTAACCAAAAGAAATAAATATTTAGACAGTGCGTTAACTACCCACATGTTAAAATAAGTTCTTGCAAGCATCACAAGATGATGGCGCCAGTGTACGGGGTGACCGCTGGTCGGTGTGGACTCGTTGGGCCGAAGGGCATGTTTCCACTCTATATCTCTAAAGTCTAAAAGTATAATGGTGTGTATATGGAGGGGAAAGTTTGGCTTGATCTGCTTTGAAATCTTGAACCCATGCCCTCTCTCCACCAGCCATCCCGACCCAATCAACCCATCAACTAGTCAAATTATGCACTCAATTTTTTTTATTAATTTTGTTTAGTTTAGAGATACAGCGTGGAAGCAGGCTCTTCGGCCCGCCAGAACCCGTGCCGACCAGTGATCACCCGTACGCTAGTTCTATCTTACACACCAGGGTCAATTTCTTTTTTCACGGATACCAATTAACCTACAATCATACATGTCTTTGGAGTGTGGGAGGAAACCGGAGCACCCAGATAAAACACAAAAGGGAGAATGTACAAAGTCCGTGCAGACAGCACCCGTGGTCTGGATGCAATCCGGGTCCCTGGCGCGGTGAGGCAGCACGTCTACCACTGCACCACTGTGCTGCCCCCATCTAGGCAGTGTGTTAGCAACCCACTTGTTAAAGGAAGTTTTTGTAGACATCACTCTCATTCCTACAATTCCGAACCCATGCCCTGATTCCACCAGTCAACCAAACCCAATCATGAGTCATCAACCAGCCAAATGATGGACATTAATTTATTATTTGTAAATCTTCCATTCCCTTTCATTTAAATTCCGTCATTCTTTTCCCGTTAGCAGAGGAACGGTTTATAATTTTGAGCCATTCTTTGTAAAAATAAAAATGAGCACCGACTCGTAATAGTTAGTTTGATAAGACATAAAAAATTAAATGCACATATATTTTTAAAATGATTTTAAATTATTAACCAACATAGTAATCTGTACAATACTTTGCAGGTATCTATTCCAAAAAAAAACAAATAATAGTAGAAAAAACTCATTTGAACTTTCAATATTTATTTACCTTGAACTGGAAAATAAAAAAAAAACATTTTAAAAAGCATAACCTGCTTGGTTTCGCGATTAAATTAACAAACACGACCATGGTTCAACCAAAAGTCAGAAACTGCTTTGAATAGCTTCTTCACATTATTTCATTCCATGTTCTGGGCCCTGTAATTAATCTAATTCATCATTAATTGATGCAGATTGCAGAGTGTGTGCTCTCACTTCATGTTAAAGATGCACTGACATTTCCTCTGGAGTTTGCAACATTCAAGCAGCACTTTTCCCATTTTACATTGTGAACAGTGATACTCAATGCAGTCACAAATCGAACCAGCTACAGAAAATCCGATTATATCTATCAACACAATCCAGTGAATAAGAATTACACAAATAGTCTGGTGTAAGGTTTTCTGTGAATATGAACCAGAGGGGTTGCTGGGTTCGGTTTACATAATGGATAGGTGGTGTTACGTTCACAAAAATTTTGATTTTTTTTTTTTGAGGGGGGAAGAATCCCTCTTCTTCTTTCTCCGGTTGCAGCTCTTGCCGTGAGCAGAGGCAGAGCCGTCGTTTAGCAAAGTCACTAGGCAAAGGTACAACTCAACTTGACATCCGAACTGTACACGTACACTGGCCCCTCAGTCTACGCTGAGGTGCATCAAACCATTGGAAACGGTGGCTTCCTTAGACCTCCGCATCTTGTCTATTGCCTTCTGTAGATCCTGTTGTTTGATGGGCCGAATCCGCTCCTTGGCGCTGTTAAAACAAGCAGAATGTGAACACGTGTTGAATGAGGGGTGCAAAATCTGCCCTGATCACGTTCAAAATATTATGCGCGGGGGATATTGACAAAACAACAAATTTAGTGCGTGGAAAGGAACTGCAGATGCTGCTTTGTACCGAAGATAGACACAAAGTGCTGGAGCAACTCAGTGGGTCGGGCAGCATCTTTGGAGAAAAAGGGTGGGTGATGTTTTGAGTTGGGACACTTCTTCAGTGTGGAGGGGGAGAGGCGAGAGGGGGGAGGGGGGAGAGGGATTGAGGTTTCATTTTTCGCACAGAGAGCGATGGATGCCTGGAACACAATGCGAGGGTGGTGGTGGAGGCAGATACGGTTGTGGCGTGGAAGGGCCTTTTAGGCCCTAACATGGCAATGCAGGGAATAGGGGAACATGGATCACGTGCAGGCAGACGAGATTGGTTTAGCTTGCATCGTGTTTGGTACAATGTGGCCTGAAGGGCCTGTTCTTGCGCTGTAGTGTTTTGCGTTCAAATAGTTACATTCAGAACCATACTGTTGTCACTATGTATTGACAGTCATGTCCACATAAACGAAACATTCAAAATCCGCCATACATCAGATGAGCGAAATCCTTCATGACTGCTCGATTGTGAATTTCGATCCAATTGGACATCACTCTACAAAAACTGTATCTTAGATGAAAAGGGTCTGTGGAAGGGTCCCGACCCGAAAGAGGAACGGGGGAGAAAGCAGGAACGGGGCACTGATTCTGGATGAACAGCCATTATCAAATTGAATGGCGGTGATGACTCGAAGGGCCGAATGGCCTACACCTACTTTCTCTGTTTCTATGAAACGTCACCCATACGTTTTCTCTAGAGGTGCTGCCGGATGTGCTGAGTTATTCCCACATTTTGTGTCTATCGTAGAAAAAAAACCTCAGAATCTTACAAACCTTTGTTCCTCCTCAGAACCATTGACATAATCTCGGACACAGAACATGGCAGCATCTCTGCACAGCTCTTTCAGGTCACTTCCCGAAAAGCCATGAGTTTCCTTGGCAATTTCAGTCAAGTTCACGTAATTGTCAACCTAATAAGAAAGAAAATAATATATTTTAGTTCTAGAAACAAGCTACCAGAGGAGGTAGTTGTAGCAGGCAGCATCACAACATTTAAAATACATTTGGACAGGTACATAGATAATTTAGTTTAGTTTAAAGATACAACGTGGAAACTGGCCCTTCGGCCCACTCAGCCCGTGCCGACCAGCCACCCACACACACTCACACTCTCCTATACATACTAGGGATAATTTACAATTTAACCAAGCCAATTAACCTACAAGCCTGCACATCTTTGGAGCGTGGGAGGAAACCGGAGCTCCCGGAGAAAACCCACGCAAGTCACGGGGAGAACGTACAAACTCTGTGCAAACACCCGTAGTCGGGATGGAAACCCTGGACCATACATGATGACAACCGAGCCATCCACAGTGTGGAAATACAGGATAAAGGAAACAACATACAGTGCAAGGTAAAGTCCAATTAAAGATAGTCTTATGGTCTTCAATGGGGTAAATGGTAGCTCAGGATAGGGATGGTCCGGAAGGAAAGGGGTCAAATGTGCACAGGTGGGACTAGCGTAGATGGGGAATCTTGGTCAGCAATATATATATATATATATATATATATATAAATAAACAGATGAACACGTCAACATGCATACAACACGTAAAAACGTCAACATGCTTACAACATGCAAACATGTCAATATGCATACAACACGTAAACATGTCAACCTGCATACATGTTAACCCATCAACATGCATATAATACATGGACTTGTCAACGCACATAACGCATCACACGCATTTAACATGTCAACACAGACACAATATGTGAACATGTCAATATACATATAACATGTTTAATTACTCCAGAAAGTTTCTCAGATTTCTATTTACTAGCATCAGCGTCAGGTATCCATGCTAATTAAAGATATAACAGTAACAAAGCCTTTGCATTAGTTAACTGGGTTCATTTGTATTAATGTCAAAGGCTGGTCCCATGTTATAAAAAAATCGGAATCCTACTGTTTGCTTTTATTAAAGGGAAAACTACAACGGTAACATTTAACAAAAGTAGAACATTTATAAGCAATGTTATGTGGCCTTGGAATGCATCGATTATTAAAATCAAACTGATACTCAAGCCAAGAATGGAAAATATTTGGCAATCCAAGCTATAACATAATTCAATAGGCTTTTATTTCAAGCCACAAACCTTTTCATTTAGTAGAATTAGAGCCAGGATTAATTCCCGCTGCTTGATGTTCTGTGAAACAAAGGGGAAAAAAATCAGTTTAATAACATGTAAAACAGTACCTACAGAAAAAACGCCAATTCATGTAATACTTTCTGCAAAAACCCATCCTGTTGGAATATACCATCATATTCATCTAGCATAAAAATTCTGAGACAATAGTGGTTACGGAAATTGAAGAGTAATCTAAACATCCACATTCAATGGTCTGAAGACATCAGTTCAAACTCTACTCAGGCACAAAAAGCTGGAGTAACTCAGGGGGGCAGGCAGCATTTCTGGAGAATGGTCACCCATTCCTTCTCTCCAGAGATGCTGCCTGTGCCCGCTGAGTTACTCCAGCTTTTTGAGTCTATCTTTAGTTTAAACCAGCATCTGCAGTTCCTTCCTACACAGTTCAAACTCTGCCACCAGCAACCGAAGAGCATAAAAAAGATTGCCCGTGATGTTGCCCATGAATCAAGGTTGGTGTAAAAATGTCAATTAGGAAAGGAAATCGGCCATCCTTGCATGTATGTGCCCAGACCCACAGCAGTCCAGTGGATTCTTGAATGGCCTTGGAAAAGACCAAGCAGGTCATTGTAGAGCAATTAAGCCAATAAATGCAGCATTCTCAGCAATGTTCATGTCACATGAAAGAACCACATGTTTTACAACGCCCTCACCTAATATTTTTTGTTCTTAAAATACATCCAAATTGTATTTTCTTTACAACATTGTAAAACCACAGTGGGGCAGCGGTAGAGCTGCTGCCTTTCAGCGCCAGAGACCCAGGTTTGATCCTGACTATGGGTGCTTGTCTGTACAGAGTTTGTACGGTCGCCCCGTGACCTTGTGGGTTTTCTCCAGGTGCTCAGGTGTCCCCCCCACACTCGAAAGATGTGCAGGTTTCTGTAAATTGTCCCTAGTGTGTATCGCTGGTAAGTGTGGACTCGGTCGGCCGCAGGGCCCGTTTCCATACTGTATCTCTAAGGTCTAAAGTCTTAACATCTAACATGGTCCTTTGCCCTATTTGCATTATTATTATATAAGGTGCATTTCTTTCCTTCTTCTAACTTCCTAAATATAATCCTTCTATTTTTTCCTACACTAGACTACATCAACTAACTATGCTACTGCTAGTCTGCCCATGCCTTCATACGGTCATAAGTGACAGGAGCAGAATTAAGCCATTCGGCCCATCAAGTCTACTCCGCCATTGAATCATGGCTGATCTATCTCTGTCCTAACCCCATTCTCCTGCCTTCTCCCCATATCCTCTGACACCCGTACTAATCAAGAATCTACCTATCTCTGCATTAAATATATCCACTGACTTGGCCTCCACAGCCTTCTGTGGCAAAGAATTCCACAGATTCACCGCCCTAAGAATCTTTTACTAACTTCATCATAACCTGTACTTAGAACGAACTGTCCTATATATTTCTGTAAGGTTTAAAGTTGCAAACTAGGCGATAGATCAGCCATGATTGAATGGCAGAGTAGACGTAATGTGCCGAATGGCCTAATTCCGCTCCTAGAACGTATTAACTTATCTCCTTGGCATCATGTTCTGCCCAGACATTTTGGGCCGAAGGGTCGGTTCTTGTGCTGTATACTGCTCTATCTTCTAAGGTCATAATCACAAGTATTAAACAATGATAATTTAGAAGGATAAGAGAGGACCTTATAGAAACATATACAATTCTCAAGGGATTGGACTGGCTAGATGCAGAAAAAATGTTCCCCATGTTAGGGGATTGCAGAACCAGAGGTCACCGTTTAAGAATAAAGGGTAGGCCATTTAGGACCGAGATGAGGAAAAACATTTTCAGCCATAGAGTTATGAATCTGTGGAATTCTCTGCCACAGAAGGCAGTGGAGGCCTGCGCGTGCTTGTACATCCGTCACTGAAAGTAAGCATGCAAGTACAGCAGGCAGTGAAGAAAGCTAATGGCCTGTTGGCCTTCATTGCAAGAGGATTTGAGTTTAGGAGCAAGAAGGTCCTACTGCAGTTGTACAAGGCCCTGGTGAGACTGCACCTGGAGTATTGTGTGCAGATTTGGTCACCTAATTAGAGGAAGGACATTATTGCTATTGAGGGAGTGCAGCCTAGGTTCACCTGGTTAATTCCCAGGATGGCGGGACTGACATATGATTAAAGAATGGTTCGACTGGGCTTGTATTCACTGGAATTTAGAAGGATGAGAGGGGATCTTTATAAACATAAACAATTCTTAGAGGATTGGACAGGCTAGATGCTGGAAAAATTGTCCCCGTGTTGGGAGAGTCCAGAACCAGAGGTCACAGTTTAAGAACAAGGGGTAGGCCATTTAGGACTGAGATGAGGAAAAGCCTTTTCACCCAGTTGTGAATCTGTGGAATTCTCTGCCACAGAAGGCTGTCGGGGCCAATTCACTGGATGTTTTCAAGTGAGTTAAATTAAGCTCTTAGAGCTAAAGGGCTTGAAGGGCCGAATGGCCTACCCCTGCACTTATTTTCTATGTTTCTAATTCAGTGGATGTATTCACGAGAGAGTTAGATATAGCTCTTGGGGCAAACGGAATCAGGGGATATGGGGAGAAAGCAGGAACAGGGTATTGATACTGACTGATCAGCCATGATCATATTCAATGGCTGTGCTGGCTCTTAGGGCTGAATGGCCTACTCTTGCAGCTACTTCTCTATGTTTCTATAATCTCAAAGCATTATTCTCACATCAATACTTACAGGCTGGTTTATATGAAATCTTGTTGGCATCCTTCGCAAAATGGCAGTGTCCAGATCTTGTGGTCGGTTGGTGGCTCCCATCACGATTACCTGGGTGCAGGGCATTAGTACAACACAAATTTTATTAAAAGTGATATCCTTGGAACACTTGGAAATCGTCGACAATTTCATTTCATTATTTCTCTCATCAATTAACTCCAAATTGTGGTAAAATACTTTTAAATTTTCACCAAAATGAAAGCATAATAGCTAGTAAATTACTGATCATGGCTGTAGGATCAAACCTAGGATCTAGCACCATCCTACACTCCAAGGACAATTTTCAATCTTTACCAAAGCCAATTAACCTACAAACCTGTACATCTTTGGAGCATGGGAGGAAACAGGTGAGAAGGTACAAACTAGGTACAGATAGCACCCGTAGTCAGGATCAAACCCGGGTCTCTGGCGGTGTAAGGCAGCAACTCTACCGCTGCGCCAACGTGCCACCACAAATAAATGAACAGACACAGAATATTAACATTGAATTCTCATAGTTCAGTCACCTGACAGTTGAAGTCTGTATCGAGTCCATCCCAGAGGCTCATAAACTGAGCCTTCATCATCGCAGTGGCTTCATGATCAGAGCTGGACCGATTGCGCAGAAAAGAATCTAAGGGAAGAGTATAAAAGATTGTTAGCATCAAACTCTTGACACTGGAGGATAGCACTTACAAAATGAAACCATTAACATGATTAGTGCAGATGAACAAGAGGATTTTAAAAAAAAAGAACTTTTTTGTAAAGAAATAGTTCCACCAGGTGACAAAGTCAAAAGCAAACAATATAATAATTGGAAATATATCCAATACTGGCAACATATTGGCGGCACAGTTGCTGCCTTCCAGCACTGGAGACCCGGGTTTGGATCCTGACTACGGGTGCTGTCTGTACCAAGTTTGTACGTTTTCCCCGTGGGTTATCTCAGAGATCTTCGGTTTCCTCCCACGCTCCAAAGACGGAAATGTTTGTAGGTAAATTGGCTTGGTGTGTGTATAAAATTGTCCCTAGTGTGTGGAGGATTGCGTCAATTTGCAGGGATCGCTGGTCGGTGCGGACTCGCTGGGCCAAAAGGCCTGTTTCTGCGCTGTATCTCTTAAAGAAAAAAGGACTTCTGTCATCCACTTGCGCAAACAAAAGCTTTTCACTGTATCTTGGCACATGTGACAATAATAAACTACACTAAAGAACCTAAATTAAATTGTATCTTGTGAGAGAGAAGGCAGTCCAAAGATATGTTTGAAATTGCCAAAGTTGCACAAATGGAAACCTTGCTAACCATAAATAAAGAAAAATAAAGCAATCGGAAAGGTTAACAGAAAAATGGCAAATAAGGAACTTTATTCAAGCAAGGTTTCTTTTTATGTGTAACAGAAATAGATGGTGTTGCTCATCAGTATTCAACATGGAAGGGAGTTCAAGAATGAATGGAAAAATGACAAATGTCCTTGTTGAAAATGTTTTCTCCAAGTATATTTAATCATTGGCACTGTAAGACAGCAACTCTGCCCGCTGCGCCACCGTGCCGCCCCAGTGTATGTAAAGATCTGAGAGGAAATGGTTGTCATGGCATATCTTCTTCGGTGAGTAATATTTCTTGAGCACAAGTTATTCATTGAACCCAAATACTCTGAGCAAACATAGATCACCACAACTCTCGGTTCAGTAGAAATTCATTCTCCTTCCACACCCTGCCACTGCAGCTGGAAACTCAAAGCAAAAGAATTGAGCTAAAGCTCAAACTGGAAAAAATAACATTTATCCTGAAGTGTCACAAGCCACATTTGTTGACACAGGATGGGGAAGCTAAATACACGTTTCTTCTTACATTATGACACAGAGCACCATAAATGACCTTTTGCAATTTGCTTTTGTTACAATACCAACAGAATGTAATAGTCACTGAATAATTAGGGTTGTGAATCATGTAATTAATATCTGCCCAAATGTGATCCTTGAGTGATACAGAATTAATTGAGCAGAACACTTTAAAGGAAGGAAAATCAGTTGTTTTCTCCCTGCGAGTGTTATGAATGCACACAGCAGGAGCATAGCTTGCTCTCCATCTCTCCTTCACCAATTAACAAACTTATATTTGATTAAGATGGACACAAAAAGCTGGAGTATCTCAGTGGGTCAGACAGCATCCCCGGAGAAGAGAAATAGGTGACGTTTCGGGTCGACACCCTTCTTCAGGCCGTCACCTATTCCCTTTCTCCAGAGATGCTGCCTGACCTGCTGAGTTACTCCAGCTTTTTGTGTCCATCTTCGGTTTAAACCAGCATCTGCAGTTCCTTCCTACACATGATTAAGCAGAGCTATTGTCCATTCACACCCAAAGTTCTACTGAGTTTTGAGACAAATTATCTACAATGCATACTGACAATATATAAGTGATTGGCTAGATAATTGGTGGGGAGCGTTTGATGGCTCTGGGGCTGTACTCGTTGGACTTGAGAAGGAGAGGGGGAAGGGGGGGGGGGGGGCTCATGGAAACCTACTGAATAATGAAAGGCCAGGATAGAGTGGATGTGGAAAGGATATTTCCAGTTGTGGAAGAGTCTAGGACTAGAGGGCACAGCTTCAGAATAAAACAAAGTACCTTTAGAATGGAGATGAGGAGGAATTCCTTTAGCCAGAGGGTGGTGAATCTGTGCAATTCATTGCGACAGACGGCTGAGGAGGCCAAGTCATTGGGTATTTTTAAAGCGGAGATCAGTAGGTTAGTCGGGGCTTCAAAGGTTACAGGGAGAAGGCAGGAGAATGGGGTTGAGAGGAAAAAATTTTGTGAAGTAGACTCAATGGGCCGAATGGCCTAATTCTGCTTCTACATCAATGTACATCTTCCAGTTCTGTCGAGGATTCATTCATATTTCCATGTTAAATTGAAAGGGAAGGTCCCTGAATAAAATCGGTGTCTTGGAAACAGTCAGTAAGGTTACAAATGGTTAGGACAATAAATAGATAAGTAGTTTGGAATTTGGTCAAAAGGTCAACAGCTTCAACAATAAATTTAATGTAGGGACTTTTGGAAACACTGGAGGCTGAAAACGTGAACAAATTCCCCTACATCAGCAGCATAAAACACATCAGAACTAGTGTGATGAAGAGAAATGCAACAACAGAAGACATCTCACAAACTGAAAAACTGAACTCATACTGTTGTCTGATAATGTAATCAGGATGAAAAGTGTTAAGCTTTAATATGGGTGCAAAACCTGGACCCTGCGAGCTGCAGAATGTAAAAGATTGCAAGTTTAATCATAAACATGTGGAGACAATCTGTGGTACGACATGAACCATATTATTTAATACTAAATTTATAGAATCAAGGAAGCTGCCTGTTGCAATCATTACTGTGTAGACAGCTGGGAAAGTGGATGTAGTCAGTACCAGCATTACTTAAGGGTTCTCCTTCCGAGAAATGATTGCAAGCCAGATTTGCCATGTCAGAAAAATCCATTTTCTATAGTTAGCCATATTGTATCGCAGGCTGCTGAACCATCCTATAACCAACTTGGGTGCAGTCCTGACCCACCATGTACCTCATTGGAAACACTCGGACTATCATGAATCGGATTTTACCTTGAATTAAACGTTATTATCTTTACCCTGCATCTATACACTGTGGAAAGCTAGATTGTAATCATGTATAGTCTTTCCGCTGACTGGTTAGCACCCAACAAAAAAGCTTTTCAGGATACCTCGATACACGTGACAATAAACTAAACTCTACATGCACTTGCTACAATCCATTCATTTCACTAAATAATCTCCATAACTGTACTCATAACTAAACCAATAGGGTAGATAACCTTATATCAGGCTTGTTATATCAGGCTTCTGAACAGTACTACCATAAGGTGGGATACTGTTCAATTCGCCTTTATCTCATTGTGGACATTGGACTTTGTCTATGCTCTCTGCTCTACCTTGTTGAGAACTATATCCTGCACTCTGTATCTTTCCCTTTGCTCTACCTACAGTACTTCAGTTTGGTTTGATTTCCGTTTATGTCTACCATAACATCTGAAGACGGGTTTGACCCGAAACGTCACCCATTCCTTCTCTCCAGAGATGCTGCCCGTCCCGCTGAGTTACTCCAGCATTTTGTGTCTACCTTCGATTTAAACCAGCATCTGCAGTTCTTGTATACATTATGTACACCATTATCGGACTTGATTGGATAGCATTCAAAATAAAGCATTTCACTGCACCTCGGTACACGTGGCAATAATAAATCTAAACCTCGGTATTATTGCTGTTAGCATGGAAGTTTCTTTAAAACGTGTTGGACAATTTGCATGGTCAAATTTCTGCAGGTCAGGTCAGTCATAACACAGGAAGCCTGGAAAAATTAGATCTTATGTTTCTTCACTGTATATTCTCCCCCACATAAATTCTAACAGAGAGAATTTTATTCCGTATCTCAAATTTCTGTGAGGTGATTTATGGATATTGCAAGGGCGGATTTCCGTCACTTGAACAGCTGCAACGTGGGGGTGGTCTGTATATTGAAGAGTAATTAAATTATGTAACGGGACATCATTTAGCCTGAAAATAGACACAAAGTGCTGGAGTAACTCAGTGGGGTCAAGCAGCATCGCTGGAGAAAAAAGTAATAGGTGACATTTCGGGTGGAGACCCTTCTTCAGACTTCTTCAGTCTGAAGAAGGGTCTCTTGCACTATACATTATTAGCTTGCTATATTGTACTAAGAATTGCCTCTGTTGGAGTAGAGGTTTAAAAGGCGATCGCTGGTCGGCGCGGGTCGAAGGGCCTGTTTCCGCGCTGTATCTCTAATGTCTAAACAGGAATAATACAAGCTTACCAATTTCATCAATAAAAATGATGGCAGGTTGCAGCTTTACAGCCAGTGAGAATACAGCTGCAGCCAGTTTTTGGGATTCTCCGTACCATTTATCAGTCAAGGTGGATGGCTGCAGATTAATGAACCGACACGCAGCTTCTTTAGCAGTAGCCTTGGCAATGAGAGTTTTACCACAGCCTGGAGGTCCATATAGGAGGACACCTAAAATGAAACAAAGAGCGTTCCTGAAAGTTATTTAAGGATCTCATCATCAAATCACACATACAGGAATAGACAGGGTACACGCACAGTCTTTTAGCCAGAGTAGGGGAATCAAGAACCAGAGGGCATACGTTTAAGGTGAGAGGGGGAAATATTTAATTGGAACCTGAGGGGTAACTTCTTTTGTTACACAAAAGGTGGTAGGTACGTGGAACAGGCTGCCAGAAGAGATAGTTGAGGCAGGTACTATCACAACTTTTAAAAAACAATTGGACAGGTACATGGATAGCATAGCTTTAGAGGGGTATGGGCCAAACGCAGGCAGATGAGGCCGGTGTAGATGGGGCATATTGGTCAGTATGGGCAAGTTACCCATCGGGACTTCCACGGCCGATCGGCGGCTCTAGTTTGCCCCTGCGGCCGGGGCTCTGCACCCGCTGCCCGGACGGAGCCGGCAGATCTGTTCCCATAGCCGACCTCCAGGGCCGACTCGGCGGGTTGGTATCTCGGGCCCTCAGCGGACCGATCCTGCACCGGTGGACTCCTGTCGGAGGCCATGACCTCCGCTGGTCCGGCAAAACGGACCATCCAGAGAGGCTCTGGAGCCAAGGGTGCAGGAAAATCGGTGGAGGGCCTGTATTAGTGCAGCATTTTACGACTCTTTATCAAAATGAATAGAGGACATCACTTTATTCCAAATTAATAACACAGAATATTGCAATCCACATCACACCGTGAATTCATTAAATCTATTGTTAAGACAGAGTGGGTTATAGCAGCGTTTACACAGGAGATGGCCAGCTGCTTTCAACCCCTTGATGTAAAATTCAAACAGAATATTTGTACATAATGGGTTTTAAATAATTTATAAATAAAAATCATAGAATTAAATGTTTCTAATAGATGAAAACAACTTTATGTGGGTTAAAATAAACTCACATTTATACACCCACATCTGCACCATTTGTTCCAATATTCAACACAGCTACAAAGAGGCAAGTGTTGGTTACACTTGAATGGTGCTCAATCAACATCCACCCCAATTACTCTATCACAGTAATGACATTCATTGAGAATTATACATTTCTACAGACCAATTTCACTGACAGTTTAGTTTAGTGCAGAGATACAGCATGGAAACAGGACCTTCGGCCCACCAAGTCCGTGCCAACCAGTGATCACCCGCACACTAGTTCTGTCCTACACACTAGGGACAATTTACAGAAGCCAATCAACCTATAAACCTGTACGTCTTTCGAATGTGGGAGGAAACCGGAGCACCTGGAGAAAACCCGCGTGGTCACATGGAGAACGTACAAACTCTGTACAGACAGCACCCGCAGTCAGGATCGAACCAGGGTCTCTCGCGTTGTAAGGCAGCAACTCCACCGCTGCGCCACCGTGCCACCCTTGAATCCACGCCTCCAGTTGGAGACCAGAACACCCGCTGCACTGCAGCAGGACTTTAGTCCTCGAGTCTGGCGTCCTTAGACCACTCAGGCATCCTGACAAAAGCTTGGAGAGAGTGGATGTGGAGAGGATGTTTCCACTAGTGGGAGAGTCTAGCACTGGAGGTCATAGCCTTAGAAATAAAGGATGTTCCTTTAGGAAGGGGGTGAGGAGCAATTTCTTTAGTCAGAGGGTAGTGAATCTGTAAAATTCTTTGCCGCAGAAGGCTGTGAAGGCCGTCAATTGATATTTTTAAAGCAGAGATAGAACATTTTTTGATTAGTACGGGTGTCAGGGGTTATGGGGAGAAGGCAGGAAAATGGGGTTAGGGGGAAGAGATAGATCAGCAATGATTGAATGGTGGAGTAGACTTGATGCTGTCATTTCTGATCCTATCATTTTTGACATGGTATCAGCGATGTACAAATGACACCCAATAACCAAAGGATCGAAAATGTTACGACATTTGTAGCTGTTAATCTTCTTTCTGCACCTGGCCAAAGACCCTGCAAGATTAGGGTGGCACAGCGGTAGAGCTACTGCCTTGCAGCGCCAGAGACCCGGGATCGATCCTGACTGTGGGTGCTGTCTGTACGTTCTCTCCGTGACCCGCGTGAGTTTTCTCCGAGATCTTCGGTTTCCTCCCACACTCCAAAGGCGTACAGGTATGTAGGTTAATTGGCTTGGTGAAAATGTAAAAATGACTCTGGTGTCAAAATGACTCACACTTGTCCCGATTGCGAGTAGGGTAGCTTTAATGTGCCGGGATCGCTGGTCGGCGCGGACTAGGTGGACCGAAGGGCCTGCTTCGGCGCTGTGTCTTTCAACTAATAATTTAGGCCAGCCATCAAGTAAGCTTGAAAGAACAGGATAGCAGTAGGTGTAGGCCATTCACCACAAAGCCTGCTCTTGCCAGTCTCCCAGTTCACGGCTGATCTTCTGCTCTCGCGCCACTTTCCTGCACTATCCTTTCCATCGCTCAATTGCCTGCCATCAACGAATTAAAGCATCTTTGTTTTGAATAGACCATATTCATTCTGAATAGAATCCCATTCTAATCAATCGGAAATGACCAGTTGCATTGCTGTAACCTCGATCACCTAGCAAAGGATGATCAGTCATTGAGTTCTTACCCAGCTTAAAATCCTTGCTATAACCATGCCTGCCAATTGGCTACTTATACAAAAGGTAGCTCAACAGTCTGAATTTGGAAACCACTCATGCCTTGCTAAAGACGTTAGTTAGGTGCCTGTCCCAGATGTTTCCCCAAGTTCATAAGTTCTAAGAGCAGAATTTTTCCATTCGGGCCATCAAGTCCTCATTCAATCATGTTGGATTTATTTTCCCCTCTCAACCCCATTCTCCTGCCTTCTCTCCACAACCCGATACCCGTACTAATCACCAATCTGTCGGCCTCAGCATTAAAAATATCCATTGACTCGGCCTCCACAGCCGTCTGCGGCAATGAATTCCACGGATTCACCACCCTCTAACTGGAGAAATTCCTCCTCATCTCCTTTGTGAAGGTATGTCCTTTTATTCTGAGGCTATGGCCTCTGGTCCAAGACTCTCCCACTAATGGAAACATCCTCTCCACGTTCACTCTATCCAGGCCTCTCACTATTCGGTAAGTTTCATTGAGGTCCTCCATTATCCTAAACTCCAGGGAGTACAGGCCCAGTGCCATCAATTGTTGACCTAATCATTCCTGGGATCAATCTCGTGAACCCCCTCTGGATCCTCTCTAAAGCCAGCACATCCGTCCTCAGATATGAGGCTCACAAGATAAGTTTCAAGCCCTGCGACACCTACGCCCTCCAACTGTTTACCTTTTGGAGGCTGCAACAGCCTGGAACCTTCAAACAAGTGCCGTTTCTGAATTGGTAATATGACGGTGTCTTTCAGTTCTGCAATCACATCATCCAAGCCAGCAACATCATCCCACGTAACCTGTTGAAAGCAGGCAGATGAAGGCGTATTAACAAGGTAATGCATGAACCGATGTTTCAATGAAAAAATGCTCAGTGCAGTTGTACAAAAGGCTGGGGTAAATGTATCTTTAAGATTTGTTAATTTTTTTTGTAATGTTTGAAACAAAACCATCCAGTGAAAACAGTATATGAAATGCATATTCATGTGGATTTAAAACTGGCTTGCTCATAGAAAACAGAGGGTTGTGGTGGAATGGTGTTTGCCACCAGTGGAGTTCTACAAGGAACTGCAGATGCTGGTTTATACCAAGCATTAACACAAAATGCAAGTATAGCAGGTCAGGCAGCAGCTCTGGAGAAAATGGACAGATAATGTTTTAGTAGACAAAAATGCTGGAGAAACTCAGCGGGTGAGGCAGTATCTATGGAGCGAAGGAAATACGCAACGTTTCGACCCGAAACGTTGCCCATTTCCTTCGCTCCATAGATGCTGCCTCACCCGCTGAGTTTCTCCAACATTTTTGTCCACCTTCAATTTTCCAGCATCTGCAGTTCCTTCTTAAATAAGATAATGTTTTGGGTTGGGATCCTTCTTCAAACGGTCTGAAGAAGGATCACGACCAGAAATGTCATGTCCATTTTCTCCAAAAAAAAGCCTGGCATGCTAAGTTATTTTGTGTCTAGCTTTGTTATGATCTTATAATCTTCCACCACTGGCTGACCAAACCTGGTGAATCCTTTAATGGCTTTACCCTTTAATGAAAACATTCAAACTGCTAGATTAAAAAAAAGTGTAGGAAAGAACAGCAGATGCTGGTTTAAAACGAAGATAGACACAAAAATGATGACGATGAATGTGAAGTTCAGGGAAAGCAGCCACAATTATGGATGACAGACACAAATTGCTGGAGTAACTCAGCGGGTCAGGCAGCATCTCTGGAGAAAAGGAGTAGTTGACGTTTCGGGTCGAGACCCTTCTACAGGGTCCGAAATGTCACCCATTCCTTTTCTCCAGAGATGCTGTCTGATCTGCTGAGTTACTCGAGCTTTTTGTGTCTATCTTCAGCTTAAGAAAAGTGCAGGTTGCTTTATGAGAAGCTATTGCAACATTGCATTGCAATTGCAACAGTGCACGGTTAATACAATCATTACCATCTCTACACCGACCAACTTTGCCATTCCAGTGCAAGAACAATTATACAGCTGTACCATTTCTTATCTCTAGTTTACCTCTCCCCTGACTCTCAATCTGAGGACGGGGACTTGACCCAAAATGTCGCCTATTCCTTTTCTGGGCCATTGTTTGGAAAGTGAACCAAAATGTTGACCAGATGTCATCACAAAAAATTCTTGCAAGAGATTAATCTTATTCATTGCTATTTTCCTACCTACAGAACTATGATTAAAAGAAAATTCACAAAGTTTGTAAAATAAAACTGAGTTATGAAAAAAACGCTTCTGTGTGATAGCTTCAGTTATATTTGACCTCTGACCCTAAACAAATATTGTCAGCATAACATAAGCATTTCATTTTATAAACTTCAAATAAAATATGAATCATATATACAGTACACAACAATATACCTGTAATGCTTTCAGAATTAGAAGAGATGTATTCCACAATGTTTCAAATTTTTGGTCACACATGTGGCTAAGAATGGCCCTTCTCCAGAGATTCTTTACAAGAATGATCCCAGGAATGAGGTTAACCTATGATGAGCGTTTGTCGACACTGGACCTGTACTCGCTGGAGTTTAGAAGATTGAGGGGGGACCTCATTGAAACATACAAAATAGTGAAAGGCTCGGATAGAGTGGATGTAGAGAGGATGTTTTCACTAGTGGGAGAGTCTAGGACTAGAGGTCATAGCCTCAGAATTAAAGGACATTATTTTAGGAAGGAGATGAGGAGACAGTTCTTTCGTCAGAGGGTGGTGAATCTGTGGAATTCTTCGCCACAGAAGGCTGTGCAGGCTAAGTCAGTGGATATTTTTAAGGCAGAGATAGATACATTTTGATTAGTACGGGTGTCAGAAGTTACGGGGAGAAGGCAGGAGAATGGGGTTAGGAGGGAGAGATAGATCAGCCATGACTGAATGGCGGAGTAGACAAGATGGGCCGAAAGGCCTAATTAGACTCCAATCACTTGACCGTACGCTGCCTGACCCACTGAGTTACTTCAGCATTTTGTGCCGATCTTCGGTATAATTGAAGCGTGCCGTACCTGCATATTCAGTGGGTCCACAAGGTGTGCTGCAATACTCATCTCGTATTCGGTTAGCTTAACGTTCTTCACACCGATCTGCTTCATTAGTCTCTCTGCCTGAAAGTCAATAATCAATCCAAATTGTAACAGAAAGCAAACTCAGGCTCACTACCACATCGGCATGTTGATCTATTCATACATTGACAATATTAAATAGCAATAATTGAACTCTCAGTTCATAAGCTTTCAGAGCAGAATTAGGCCGTTCGGCCCATCGAGCACTTTGCCATTCAATCATGGCTGATCTATCTTTTTGTCTCAACCCTATTCTCCTGCCTTCTCCCCAAGAGCCCTGACACCTGTTCAAATGAAAATGTTTCTTTGTGTCTAACTCCAAAGCGCACATTTGTTTCTCCTCAATGAATAAAAGCAAAGCAATAAATTAGAATAAATATTACCTTAAAACAACAAAGAAAGGTTGGTGGATACATGCAGATGCCGGTTTACAAAACAAAAGATACAAAGTACTGGACGAACTCAGCGGAATCAGGCATCACCTCTGGGAGTACATGGATGGTCACACCCAAGGTGAAGGCAAAAAGGATATATAGGTGGCCACCAGGGAAGGGGAAGGGAAGGGAGTGAGCAGAGAGTACAAGAATCCTCAGTGGCCATTCTGATAGACACTGGGCTACACTCTGACACTCCTCAGTGGCCATTCTGCTCAAAGACCAAGTATACCCTTATGGATGCTGTCGCAAGTTGGGGGGGGGGGGGGGAGATGACTGTTCAGAGAACAGTAGAAGCAGATAGGTATGCAGAACAAAGCCTGTCTCTGAAGCACGGCAGGATAGAGCGAGGTCAGACAGTGGGATGATGAGAGGTGACCCGTCGATTTAAGAGGCAGACAGGAGATTCCATGACAGCAAACCGGACCCCAGAATATTGATTTCTCTAACTTCAAGTAACCCCTGCATTCCCTCTCTCTCCACCCCTCCCCCAACCAAGTCTATTGTTCTCTTCTAGCGACTGCAAATAATAACCTGTTTCCTTTATCATTGCGTAGGGAGGGACGGCAGACGCTGGTTTAAACCAAAGAGAGACACAAAAAGCTGGAGTAACTCAATGGGACATGCAGCATCTCTGGAGGGAAGGAATGGGTGATGTTTCGGGTCGAGACCCTTCCTCATTGTTACTTTTATTGTATATCTTTCATTCCTTTGTTCTACATCTCATTACATCATCGCCTATATCACTTGTTCCCCTTTCCCGTGACTTTCAGTCTGAAGAAGGGTCTCGACCCAAAACGTCACCCATTCCTTCTCTCCAGAGATGCTACCTGTCCCGCTGAGTTACTCCAGCTTTTTGTGTCTATCTCCAGGATAGCACGTTGCCTTCCTAGTGCCACGGTCCAGGATGTCTCAGAGAGCAGCTGCAGAACATTCCCAAACGGGAGAGGGAGAGGGAGGGGGGGGGGGGAGGAGCAACCAAAGGTCATTGTGCATTTATCCATGAATGACATAGATGGGGAGAGGGATGAGATCCTGCAGAGTGAACCTTGGGATGTTTAGGAAGGAACTGCAGATGCTGGTTTAAACCGAAGATAGACACAAAAAGCTGGAGTAACTCAGTGGGGACATGCAGCATCTCTGGAGAAAAGTAATGGGTGACGTTTCTCGACCCGAAGCACATTCCATCTCCCCAGAGATGCTGCCTGTCCTGCTGAGTTTCTCCATCTTTTTGTGTCTATCTTAGAGTGAATATAGGGAGTTGGGCAAAAGATTAAACGTAGGACCTAAAAAGATGGTCTTCCCTTGATTATTTCCAGTGGAAAGTGCCGATGAGCATAAGGACGGAACAGATGAATTGATGCAGAGGGCAGAGATTCAGATTCTGGGACCACTTGGATCTCTTCAGAAGCCTAACTTGTACAACACCTGCATTCCTCCAATGGTTAAACCCAGAGTGAAACAGGTCCAGCTGAACAATACAAATAGCAGGAAAGAAGCAATACAAAATAAATATATATTAAATATCAATTGATATCCCAGAGGGGATAACTAAACGCTACAGATGTCACAACGTAGAAACAAAGAACTACAGATGCTGTATACCAGCATCTGAAGATGGACACAAAGTGCTGGAGTAACTCAGCAGGTCAGGCAGCATCTCTGGAGAAAACGAATGAGTGATGTTTCGGTTCGGGACACCTTCCTCATAGTCCAGTCGTTTTCCTCCAGAGATGCTGTCTGACCCGCTGAGTTGCTCCAGCACTTTGTGTCTATCTTTGCTATACATTTCACCCTTTAATTACAAATCTAACAAGGCATCTTCAGCTGCAAGAAACTACTTGACTCAGTACAAGCAACAACCAATATTACTGTGATGTTTGGTGGACTGCGTGGGGTGGGAGGACCCGTTGCTCCTCCCGTGCAGCAGGTGGCGCCTGACATTCGATAAAGAGGAGGCAATTATGGAAATTGAGACGGACGTGAACCTGCTACACGCGGGTAATCGCCGACGGTCGCCAACTATAGCAGCACAGACCCATTTTGTCCAAGGTAAGACATTTTGTCACTCAGGGGTGGCCGAACAGTCCTACGCTGGACAAGGAATTCCGCTCATTCCAGAATGCGCAAATGGAATTCTCCTCAAAGGATGGCATTCCGCTCCGCGATGGTCGAGTGATCATTCCGACGGAACTGCGATCGCTATTTCTGAAAATGTTGTACAAGACACACATTGGAGTTGTGCGAATGAAGGCACTCGCGCGCATGCATGTGTGGTGGCCAAATATCGAGACCGATATAGCCGACCACTGCAAGGACTGCACACCATGTGCCGAAACAGCGCCGAATCCGCCGGAAGAGACCTCCGCATGGCCCGTCCCCGACCAACCATGGCAGCGAGTCCACATAGATTTTGCCAGACCGTTCCTGGAGGACATGTGACTGGTCATCATGGACGCCCATTTGAAGTGGCCACATGTTATCCAAATGAATAAGTGTCCAACCACCGAAACAGCCACTTCTTCGCCATTTGGGGTTTGCCCTTAACAATCGTAAGCGACAATGGACCCCAATTTGCCTTGCCAATGTTTGGTGACTGGTGCAAACAACACTCAATCGTGCATCTGACATCAGCACCTTTTCATCCGCCCTCAAATGGCGAGGCAGAGCGGTTCATCAGCGTTTTCAAGCTGGCCATGAAACGTGCTGTAGGAATCGAAAATAAAATGAAACGATTGGCATTGCGCGATTTCTTACAGCAATATTGAACCGTTCCAAACTGCACTACCGGTCGAACTCCAGTGGAGATGATGCTCGGACGTCAAGTGCGTTCTCCTCTATCAGTTTTGAACCCGCTCTTATAGAGCGTGCACTCAGCCAACTAAGTCAAACAAGTCCAAATTGGACATTGGCAACTACGTAGTTATACGGCCAAGGAAAGCAAATGGTGCATTGGCAGGATCATGGCTCACATTGGAACCAAAATGTACACCGTCCAAGGACAAGATGGACAATGCAAACGGCATGATGACCAATTAAGAAGCCGCGTTCCTCTAGTGAAGACTGAGCAGAACCTGACCAAAACCAAGCAGTTGGACACCCCGGTGCCGAATCGTGTGGATACTGGAGTGCCTGACTTTGACGAAGTTCCGCCAGATGAACTCCCCGCCAATCTGCCTGTGGTCCTTCGTCGATCGACACGTTGCAATCGTGGTACTCCCCCAAGGCGACTCATTCAGGAATAGAGACGTTCAAACTGGAAAGGGGGAGTGTGATGTTTGGTGGACTGTGTGGGGTGGGAGGACCCGTTGCTCCTCCCGTGCAGCAGGTGGCGTTGCACAGGAGAAAGGCAGATGATTTGTAAATAGTTTATCCTGTCGGCAGACAGTATGCGGGCAGCCATGGTGCCTTGCTGCCAGCACTGAGTGAAACTTTAAAGACTTCTGTTGTAAACTAAAGGCTCAAGTTTTGTGCAGACCTAGAAAACGAACACGAAAATTACCTTCTCATAATTATATCAGATTACTTTCCTCATTTGTATATACAAATAAGCTACAATTAGCTACTTCAGTCTATTGCTAATTGAATTGGCAGAGGGTGTGGTCGGTGACACTAATTATGGAGTTGCTGCGGCCTTAATGCTTGGGAGTATATCAGGATAACATCTATAAAAATATGTGAAGGCTTGCCCCCACGATAGATCATGATTTCATAACAACATAATGTTGAACACAAATTCAAAACCGACGCTAGGGTCGTGAGCGGGCGTAGGGAAGGGTAGTTGGGTATATCTCAGCTTTTTTCACTTCTTCGTTAGTTCAGGGGTTTTTATTTTTTCTCTTTCGTGTCTTTTCCGAAATTCTTTCTTTTCTTCCTTTCCCTTCTTTCCTTTTTTCTTTTTTCCGATTTAGTTATTAGTTTATAAAATGTTAATTTGGTTATAAAATGTTAATATTGAAGCTGTACGAAAATTGTATAATTGTTATGTCGATTGCTTTCTCCTTGTACAATTGCTTCTAATAAAATCAATATAAATTTTAAAAAATCAAGCAGTTCAGTTTATAGATACAGCATGATTTCATGGCAGTTTTCTAAAGTAGTAAAATCTACTGTTTTCAATGGAAAATAAACAAACGCAATAATTGCCTGTTCACTGGTTGCTCTGGTTTCTTCTACACTCTAAAGGTCTGTAGGTTAATTGGCTTCGGTAAAAATTGTAAATTGCCCCTAGTGCATAGGATACTGCTAGTGTACGGGATCGCTGGTCTGTGTGGACTCGGTGGGCGCTGTATTTATAAAATGAACTCCTTAAATATGAGACAGACTGAACAGCACAATGATATGGAAATGCAACTAAAGCAAAATTCTGCAATCCCCATTTTTGAGAACCAGATCATAAGATCATAAGAGATAGAGGTAGAATTAGGCCATTCGGCCCATCGTGTCCACGCCATTCAATCATCTGTCTCTCCCTCCTAACCCCATTTTCTTGCCTTCTCCCCATAACCTCTGACACCCGTACTAATCAAGAATTGATTCTTAAAGGGTTGAAGGTGGATATGCAATGGAAGGCATTTAAAGACTGCATGGATGAACTACAACAATTGTTCATCCCAGTATGGCAAAAGAATAAATCAGGGAAGGTAGTGCATCCGTGGATAACAAGGGAAATCAGGGATAGTATCAATACAAAAGATGAAGTGTACAAATTAGTCAGAGAAAGCAGTCTACCAGAGGACTGGGAGAAATTCAGAGTCCAGCAGAGGAGGACAAAGGGCTTAATTAGGAAAGGGAAAATAGATTATGAAAGAAAACTGGCAGGGAACATAAAAACTGACTGCAAAAGTGTTTATAGATATATGAAGAGAAAAAGATTAGTTAAAACAAATGTAGGTCCCTTGCAGTCAGAAACAGGTGAATTGTTCATGGGGAACAAGGACATGGCAGACCAATTGAATAACTACTTTGGTTCTGTCTTCACTAAGGAAGACAAATAATCTGCCGGAAATAGGGGATCGCGGGTCAAATGATATGGAAATAGGGGATCGCGGGTCAAATGAGATGGAGTGAAATCCAGGTTAGCCGAGAAGTGGTGTTAGGTAAATTGAATGGATTAACGGCCGATAAATCCCCAGGGCCAGATAGGCTGCATCCCAGGGTACTTAAGGAAGTAGCCCCAGAAACAGTGGATGCCTTAGTGATCATTTTTCAAAACTCTTTAAATTCTGGAGTAGTTCCTGAGGATTGGAGGGTAGCTAATGTAACCCCACTTTTTAAAAAGGGAGGGAGAGAGAAAACAGAGAATCACAGACCAATTAGTCTAACATCGGTAGTGGGGAAACTGCTAGAGTCAGTTATTAAAGATGGGATAGCAGCACATTTGGAAAGTGGTGAAATCATTGGACAAAGTCAGCATGGATTTACGAAAGGTAAATCATGTCTGACGAATCTTATTGAATTCTTTGAGGACGTAACTAGTAGAGTGGATAAGGGATAACAAGTGGATGTGCTATATCTGGACTTTCAGAAGGCTTTCAACAAGGTCACACACAGATTAGTATACAAACTTAAAGCACACGGTATTGGCGATAGAGAACTGGCTGGCAGATAGGAAGCAAAGAGTAAGAGTGAATGGGTCCTTTTCAGGATGGCAGGCAGTGACTAGTGGGGTACCGCAAGGCTCAGTGCTGGGACCCCAGCTATTTACAATATATATTAATGATTTGGATGAGGGAATTGAATGCAACATCTCCAAGTTTGCGGATGACACGAAGCTGGGGGGCAGTGTTAGCTGTGAGGAGGATGCTAGGAGACTGCAAGGTAACTTGGATAAGCTGGGTGAGTGGGAAAATGCATGGCAGATGCAGTATAATGTGGATAAATGTGAGGTTATCTACTTTGGTGGCAAAAACAGGAAAGTAGACTATTATTTGAATGGTGGCCGATTAGGAAAAGGGGAGATGCAACGAGACCTGGGTGTCATGGTACACCAGTCATTGAAAGTAGGCATGCAGGTGCAGCACGCAGTGAAGAAGACGAATTGTCTGTTAGCATTCATAGCAAAAGGATTTGAGTATAGGAGCAGGGAGGTTCTATTGCAGTTGTACAGGGTCTTGGTGAGACCACACCTGGAGTATTGCGTACAGTTTTGGTCTCCAAATCTGAGGAAAGACATTCTTGCCATAGAGGGAGTACAGAGAAGGTTCACCAGACTGATTCCTGGGATGTCAGGACTTTCATTTGAAGAAAGACTGGATAGACTCAGCTTGTACTCGCTAGAATTTAGAAGATTGAGAGGGGATCTTATAGAAACGTACAAAATTCTTAAGGGGTTGGACAGGCTAGATGCAGGAAGATTGTTCCCGATGTTGGGACGTCCAGAACAAGGGGTCACAGTTTAAGGATAAGGGGGAAATCTTTTAGGACCGAGATGAGAAAAACATTTTTCACACAGAGAGTGGTGAATCTCTGGAATTCTCTGCCACAGAAGGCAGTTGAGGCCAGTTCATTGGCTATATTTAAGAGGGAGTTAGATGTGGACCTTGTGGCTAAAGGGATCAGGGGGTATGGAGAGAAGGCAGGTAAGGGATATTGAGTTGGATGATCAGCCATGATCATATTGAATGGTGGTGCAGGCTCGAAGGGCCGAATGGCCTACTCCTGCACGTACTTTCTATGTTTCTATGAATCTATCGACTGTATCTCTGCCTCAAATATATCCACTGACTTTGCCTCCACAGCCTTCTGTTGCAAAGAATTCCACAGATTCACCACCCTCTGACTAAAGAAACTCCTCGTCATCTCCTTCCTAAAAGGATGTCCTTTAATTCTGAGGCTATGACCTCTAGTCCTAGACTCTCCCACTAGTGGAAACATCCTCTCCACATTCACTGTATTCCTTTCACTATTCTGTACGTTTCAATGAGGTCCCCCCTCATTCTTCTAAACTCCAGCAAATATAGGCCCAATGCCATCAAACGCTCATCATATGTTAACCTATTAATTCCTGGGATCATTCCTGTAAACCTCCTCTGGACCCTCTCCAGAGCCAGCATATCTTTCCTCAGATATGGGGCTTAAAATTCTCAGTAAATGGTTCTCAGTGAGAGTAATAAATGATTCACAGAAACATTAACTCAAATTTGCAGTGATAAATTCCCAACCCCACAGAGACAAAAGTAATGCAATTCAAGACAATATTTCAAAGACTATGAATCACCCATTTATTTAGTATGTAATAAAAAGGAACTGCAGATGCTGGATTATACCAAAGATAGACATAGACACAAAGTGGTGGAGTAACTGCAGGTCAGGCAGCAAATGGCAGGGTCAGAAAATTGATTGGTGTCATCTCAAGTCAGGAACCTTCTTCAGACTGAGGTAGATGGTAGATCAGTATTAAACAGCAAATTTAAATCTCCAATACTGGACTGCTCTGAATAAATGGACCTTGGCTGTGTTTTGAAGTACCTAGTTTTGCACAAAATGGTCGTCACATAACCAAACACCACAGCATCAAACATTCTTCAAAATTACTTGATCCTATTACCAAATAGAGAGTGATCTGTCCTAATATCCACCTCATTTTTAGACTCCATTTTCTCCAGAGATGCTGCCTGACCCACTGAGTTACTCCAGCACTTTGTGTCTACCCATTGACTCAGAGTAATTCAGCACTGGAGATATATTCTGTTTAATACTAAATCAATTGGTTTATCACTGTGCTAAGTTTTCTTCATCAGTATTGTTATGGGTCTATCCATGTACCCGTCTAACTCCAGAGATGCTGCCTGTCCCGCTGAGTTACTCCAGCATTTTGTGGTTTGATGTTATCCTGCAGCACAAGTATGTATAAGCAGATTAGATGTTAGAGAGGAGATTAACGCAATAGAAAGGAAGGACATTAGCTTGGAGGATGTGGAATCGATATGGGTGGAGCTGCGAAACACTAAGGGGCAGAAAACGCTAGGGGGTATGGAGAAAAGGCAGGTACAGGATACTGAGTTGGATGATCAGCCATGATCCTATTGAACGTCGGTGCAGACTCGAAGGGCCGAATGGCCTGCTCCTGCACCTAATTTCTATGTTTCTATAGATGTTACTTTGGTTTTCTTGGTTGAGTGCTTATCCTGGTGTTAAAGCACATACTTTGTATGATTTAACAGTAATCACAAGGCACAATCTCGCGTTCTGGTTACCCCATTAGAGGAAGGATGTGGAGGCTTTGGAAAGGATGCCTGTCCAAAGAATCCTTTGGAAATGATTTTCCAGAATGATGCCTGGATTAGAGGATATTAGCTACAGGGTTGGACAAACTTGGGATTGTTTTCTCTGCAATGCCGGAGTTGAATGGAGTTAGCTGTATATAAAAAGGAGGAAACCGGAGCACCAGGAGAGAAGGCGGTAGGATACACCAGGAGAAAACTGACGCAGTCACACAGAGAACGTACAGACTCTGTACAGACAGCACGGGAAGTTCGGATTGAACCAGGATCTCAGGCGCTGTAAGGCAGCAACTCTACCACTGCACTACCATGCTGCCCATGACACTCCTCAACCATGCCACCTGTGATGTCTATTTTGGTCTGTGCATGTTGTAGACCTTTTTTAAAGAAAGGGTAGGTTCACTGACTCTTAAATATCCTGTATAGTACCACAAATGAACCAAAAAAAAAAAACTTGGTTTGTCAATTAATTTTAATCTACTGAGATATGAGTGCTTTAAGATACATCCCAGTCTTTGGTGAAAGGAAGTATCTGATCTCAATCTCATTTATTTATCTGCTGCATGCTAACCAGTGAGCAAAATACGAGATCTCAAAGCAATGCCGTACAAATGTAAATAAGCAGTAATGTACAGAGTCCCCATCCTTCTATTCCTGGCCTATTTGTACCAACTAAAACCTGTCAATGCATGAAAATTGCAGTTTGTCCCTTTCAACATTTAATGAAGAAATAAAATCTCGTGTGGGACAAATATTTTGTGACATTGAGATTTTGGTTATTTGGTGTCAACTACTCACTTTAAATAGCTTCACCTACATTTCTCAACCAAATTATTGTGTCAGTTTGTGGTAATTTGATGGCTTTGTCGTGCAGGTTTATGAATAGTTCACCCTCATTTGTGTTATTCATTTTAATGTATAAAATATATTCAGCAACTGGCAACTTCAAGGGCATCCAACAAATGACACAAATATTTTAACTCACCAGGGCATACAGCATCAGTGGAGGATGTGGATAGGTGAAGTTTCGGCTAGGGACCCTTCTTAGGTGGAAACGTTGCCCATCTATGTCCTCCGTAGATGTTGCTGACCCATTGAGTTCCTCCAGCACTTTGTGCTTTGCTCAAGATTGCAGCATTCCGCAGTTCCTTGTATCTCCAAGTATTTCAACTGTTGTGTAGTCTCATAAGTTATAGGAGCAAGATTAGGCCATTCAAGGCCATTCTTATGAAGGGTTTCGGCCCGAAACGTTGCCTATTTCCTTCGCTCCATAGATGCTGCTGCACCCGCTGAGTTTCTCCAGCACTTTTGTCTATCTTAGGCCATTCAATCATGACTTGAGAAAATCGTTTTTCACACAGAGAGTGGTGAATCTGTGGAATTCTCTGCCACAGAAGGTAGTTGAGGCCAGTTCGTTGGCCATATTTAAGAGGGAGTTGGATGTGGCCCTTGTGGCTGAAGGGATCAGGGGGTATGGAGAGAAGGCAGGTACAGGATACTGAGTTGGATGATCAGCCATGATCATATTGAATGGCGGTGCAGGCTCGAAGGGCCGAATGGCCTGCTCCTGCACCTAATTTCTATGTTTCTATGACACCCTTACTAATCAAGAATCTGTCAGTCTCCGCCTTAAAAATATCCATTGACTTGGCCTCCACGGCCTTCTGTGGCAATGAATTCCACAGATTCACCGCCCTCTGACTAAAGAAATTCCTCCTCATCTCCTTTCCAAAGGTACTTCCTTTTATTCTGAGGCTCGGGCCTCTGGTCCTTGCCTCTCCCACTGGTAGAAACATCCTCTCCACATTCACTCTAACCAGGCCTTTCATGAACATTCTGTTCATGTACGTATTATATATCTTACAGCTGACAATACTACATCCGGCAGATTATAAATAACTGTTGAAAAGATTGAACTGTAAAAAGATTGAAAAGACTAGGCTTGTGTGTTGAGAAGGATGAGGGGGGGGTCTTATAGAAACATATAAAATTATAAAAGGACTGTACAAGCTAGACGCAGGAAAAAAGTGGAGTAAAGAGGTCTTCTGCAATGTTGGGTGGTGAGTCCAGAACCAGGGGCCACAGTCTTAGAATAAAGGGGAGGCCATTTAAGACGGAGGTGAGAAAAAACCTTTTCACACAGAGAGTTGTGAATTTGTGGAATTCCCTGCCACAGAGGGCAGTGGAGGCCAAATCCACTGAATGGATTTAAGAGAGAGTTAGATAGAGCTTGAGGGGCTAGTGGAATCAAGGGATATGGGGAGAAGGCAGGCACGGGTTATTGATTAGGGACGATCAGCCATGATCACAATGAATGGCGGTGCTGGCTTGAAGGGCCGAATGGCCTCCTCCTGCACCTATTTTCTATGTTTTTATGTACAAAATGAGAAAAGGCGAAAAATATTCTAATATTTCTTTTTCATAGAATTGTACATTAATGTATATCAATGTATATAGATGTATATTAATTGAGAAACAGCTCCTTTTGGCACACTCCTCAACCATGTTGCCCGTGGTCTGTGCATGTTATAAATTGGTCTGGGCATGTTATAAATTGAAACAAAACCAACCTGTTTCTGTGCTTCCACTTTCTGTTTCCTTGTGGGATCAATGGCATCCACCATCCATTTGATGGTGTAGTAAGTCACGGCACCAAATATTGTCAGGCGAAAGATTAAGCCAACTATTTCATTCCGTGACAGGGGTCGGGCCAAGGACTCCGTTGGGATGTCTTTTAAGACCATCTTTGCTGCAAGATAAATGATGGAAAGGGGAGGTAAGAAAACATACATGACGGTCAATTTTCCAGCTATTAGAGTCATAGAGCTGCACTGCTCAGCGATAGGACATTCGGCCTAACTTGCCCATGCCAACCATGATGCCTACTAGAGTTTAGTTTAGAGATACAGTGCGGAAACAGGCCCTTCAGCCCACCGAGTCCGCACCGACCAGCGATCCCGCACACTAACACTATCCTACACACACTGGGGACAATTTACACTTGTACCAAGCCAATTAACCTACAATCCTGTACGTCTTTGGAGTGTAGGAGGAAACCGAAGATTTCGGAGAAAACCCACGCACGTCACGGGGAGAAAGTACAGACGTAGTCGGTATCGAACCCGGGTCACTGGTGCTGCAAGCGCTGTAAGGCAGCAACTCGACCGCTGCGCCACCGTGCCGCCCAATACTCCAATCCTAGTTATCCACATTCGGCCTGTTTTAGTTTAGTTTATTGTTGCATGTACCGAGGTACAATGAAACGCTTTTTTGTGCGAACTATCCAGTCAGTTGAATGGCTATAATTGTTTACAATCAACTTAACCAGTGTGCAGATACAGAATAAAGAGATAAAAGTTTTGTGCAAGATAAAATCCAGCAGAGTCCGATTAAAGATAGCCCAAGGGTTTCCAATGAGGTAGATGGTAGGTCAGGACCGTTCTCCAGATGGTGATTGGATGGTTCAGTTGTCTGATAACAGCTGGGAAGAAACTGTCCCTGAATCTGGTGGTGTGCGTTTTCACACTTCTGCACCTCTTGCCCGATGGGAGAAGATGGAGTGACCGGGGTGTATCTCTATCCAAATTGATTTTTGTCTTTTAAAAGCTGTAATTGCTTCTACCTCTACGACTTCTTCTGTTAGCTTATTGCACATAACCACTACCCACTGTGGGAACAATGTACCCCTCAGATCTCCTTTAAATTCCTCTCCCTTGCGTCCTTTAGTTTTAGACTATGCACCAAAGAGGAAAAAAATGACCCACTACCTACCTTATCTATGCCCTCTCGTATAATTTTATAAACGTCTGTAAGGTCACCCCTCAGCCTTCAATATTCCAGTGAGAATAAATGCAGCCTATTCAATATCTCCTCATAAGTGGAGCCCTCCATTCCAGGCAACATCCAGATGAATCTCTTCTGTGCTCCCTCTTTCCCACTATTGCTATCATGTTCTTTCCGTACAGTGGCGACCAGAACACAATATTTCAAGTGCAGCCTAATCAATGTTTTGTCCAGCTGCAAGAAGACATCCCAATCGTGATTCTCAGACCTTCACACATGTTCACAAGTTATAGATGTGGAATTAGGCCATTCGGCCCATCAAGTCTACTCCGCCATACAATCATGGCTGACCCCTGCCTCCTAATCCCATTTTCCTGCCTTCTCCCCATAACCCTTGACACCCGTTCTAATCAAGAATTTGTCTATCTCTGCCTTAAAAATATCCACTGACTTGGCCTCCACAGCCCTCTGTGGCAATGAGTTCCACAGATTAACTACCCTCTGACTAAAGAAGTTCCTCCTCACCTCCTTTCTAAAGGAGCGCCCTTTAATTCTGAGGCTATGACCTCTGGTCCTAGACTCTCCCACCAGTGGAAACATCCTTTCCACATCCCCTCTATCTATGCCTTTCATTGTTCTGTAAGTTTCAATAAGGTCCCCCCTCAACTTTCCAAACTCCAGCGAGTGTCAAACGCTCATCATATGCTAACCTGCTCATTCCTAGAATCATTCTTGTAAACCTCCTCTGGACCCTCTCCAGCACATCCTTCTTCAGATATGGGGGTCAAATTTGTACTTGAAATGCAGCCTGACCAGCACCTTATAGAGCCTCAGCATTACATCTGTTTTTGCATTCCAGTCCTCTTGATATAACTGCTAGCATTGAATTTGCCTTCCTTACTGACGAACTTCCGCCTATGAAGGCAAGCACACCAAATGTCTTCTTCAATAATCCCATCCAACTGTGTCACCATTTTCAAAAGATTATTAAAATGCACCCCAAGATCCCTCTGTAGATCGACACTCTTTCAACTTTAAAAATACAGCGCGGAAACAGGCCCTTTGGCCAACCGAATCCGCGCCGACCAGCATTCACCCCGTACACTAGCACTATCCTACACACTACGGACAATTTATTATTTTACTGAAGCCAATTAACCTACAAACCTGTTAAGTCTTTGGAATGTGGGAGAAAACCGGAGCACTCGGAGAAAACCCACAGAGTAACAGGGAGAACGTACAAACTCCATACAGACAGCACCCGTACTCAGGATCGAACCCAGGTCTCTGCTTCCCCCAATACAATTAAGGGTATTTGTCTGACAACAAAACACAAACTGCTCTTCATGGTATTGGTAATAAGAGACTTAGAAAATCACAAAAAGGCATATATACTTTGTTGTGGTTTTAAGAAGAGAAAATAATTGTTGACAAATCTAAATGGTAAATTGAGGATGTAACCAGCAAACCATGGGTATATCACCACTGATTTTTAAAAAGGCATCATGCAAAAAATAGTTACATGGATAAGGCTTGGAGGGTGGGATAAAGGACAGATAATAGTGTAAAAATTACAACTAAAAAACTAAAGATGCTAAAAAATATTTATGTCAACAGACTGTCATGGATAGGGTGGCTCAGGAATCAGTGCTGGACCCCAAGATTTTCATGTTTATATTAATGCCGCGATGAAGAAAAGTTCATTGACTTGAGTAGGAAGAACCGATAGGCAATTATGTTTTCAAACTTGAAAAACCAGCAAATATTGGCGCAAAGACATCTGGTGGTTCATGAGATACAGCAGGATAATCAATAGGTATAACAAACTAGAGACAAGGAAATGCAGATGCTGGAAGCTTGGGTAAAGCACAAAATGCTGGAGTAACTCAGCAGGTCAGGCAGCAGGGTACACAAAATGCTGGAGAAACTCAGCAGGTGCAGCAGCATCTATGAAGCGAAGGAGATAGGCAACGTTTCGGGCTGAAACCCTTCTTCAGACAGGTCAGGCAGTATCTCTGGGGGGAAGGGACCTGCGACATTTATGGTCGGAACTCTTCTCCAGACTGAAAAAGAGTCCCGACCCAAAACATTTCCTGTCCACTCCCTCCAGAGATGCTGCCTGACCCACTGAATTAATCTAGCATTTTGTTTTATTTGGTTTAGTTTAGAGATACGGCATGGAAACAGGCCCTTCGGCCCACCGAGTAAGTGCCAACCAGCGAGCACCCGTTCACTAGTTCTATCCTACACGCTATGGATAATTTAGAGAAGCCAATTAACCTACAAACCTGCAGCAAGTCTTTGGGATGTGGGAGGAAACCAGAGCAACCGGAGGAAATACACACGGTCACAGGAGGAACGTGCATACTTCGTACAGACAGCACCCGTAGTCTGGATGGAATCCGAGTCTGTGGTGCTGTAAAGCACCACTGTGCTGCCCTCGGATATGAGATTCAACGATACAAGGTCATGAAGCTCTATTTGTGGTCAGGATTCATCATGATTTATTTTGTTCATCCTTCATCATGCTTCAAAACGCTCTCTTCGTTCTGAGCAACACAACCCCCTCCAAGAAATCACCGTGCAGAAGTGTTAATGCCAGCCGTTTGTTAAATCTTGAGGCATTGACTGTGCGAACCATCCTCAATGACAAAGACAAAATAAAAAATAGGGTCATGGCTATGTCCTGCGAATGGCAGAAATGTTATTATGGGATTATGAGAACGCAAGGAGGGTTGAGCAAGTTTGAGCCAGAAGATCAGAATCAATGGTAGGAGTCTATGATGATATTCTAGGAGAGAGTGGGGTCATTAACGCAAGAGATTTTTAAAAAAATAGGGTGGGTGGAAAGACTTCTGAAAATGCCCACGCATTGAAGACCAGCTGTGGCTGGTTTGACATTTCAAAAATGACTTGCCCATCATAATATTTACTTCATGGGGAGATGCAGAAACCATGGCAGCAGCAAACTTTCCCATGAGCCGAAATGATTCATTGAAGATAGATGTTCAAATAAGTGTTTAGGTTTAGGCTAATTATTGTCACGTGTACCAAGGTACAGTAAAAATCTTTGTTTTGCATGCTATTCAATCAAATCAGATATAAGGTCAGAAGAAATACGAGTAGAATTAGGCCATTCGGCCCATCAAGTCTACTCCACCATTCAATCATGGCTGATCTATCTCTTTCTCCTAACCCCATTCTCCTGCCTTCTCCCCATAACCTCTGACACCCGTACTAATCAAGAAGCCGTATACCTACACAAATTCAATCAAGTCACACTCAAGTACAATAGATAGAGCAAAGGGGAAGGTCTTATATGCAGAATATAGTTCTCAGTATTGTAGTGCATCAATTCCATAGACAAAGTCCAATTTCTTCAATGGGGTAGAGGTGAATCGGACAGTACCCTAACTCATGGAGGGACTGCGCAGAAACTTGATTACAAAGGGGAATAAGCTGTTCCTGAATTTGGTGGAGTGTGCTTTCAAGCTTCTGCTGGAAGAGAGCAAAAGGAGGAGGAATGGCTAGGGTAGTACAAGTCTTTGATTATGTTGGCTGCTTTTCCAAGGCAGCGTGAAGTGTAGACAGGGTCAATGATGGGATGTCTGGTCTGTTTGATGGACTGGCTACATCTACAACTCTCTGCAATTTCATGCCGTCTTGGGCTGAGCTGTTCTCAAAACCAAGCGGCATGGTGGAGCGGCTGGTAGAGCTGCTGCATCACAGAGCCAAAGACCCAGGTTTGATTCTGACCTCGGGTGCTGTCTGTGTGGATTGTGCACGTTCCCCCTGTATCCATGTAGGGTTCCACCAGATGCACCGGTTTCCTCCCACATCCCAAAGACATGCAGGTTTGTAGATTAATTGGCCTCTGTAATTTGCCCCCAAGTGCGAAGGGAGTGGATGCAAAAGTGGGATAACATAAAACTAGCGTGAACGGGTCACAGAGTGATACAGTGTGAAAACAGGCCCTTCGGCCCAACGTGCCCACACTGGCCAACATGTCACAGCTACACCAGTCCCACCTGCCTGGGCTTGGTCCATATCCCTCCAAACCTGTCCTATCCATGTACCTGTCTAACTGTTTCTTAAACGTTGGGATAGTCCCAGCCACAACTACGTCACTTGGCAGCTTATTCCATACACCCACCACCCTATGGGGTGGCGGGTGTATGGAATAAAAAGTAACCCCTCAGATTCCTATAAATCTTTTCCCCTTCACCTTGAACCTATGTCCTCTGGTCCTCAATTCCCCTTCTCTGGGCAAGAGACTCTGTGCATCTACCCCATTTATTCCTCTCAATGATTTTGTACACCACTATAAGATCACCCCTCATCCTCCTGCGCTCCAAGGAATAGAGACTCAGCCTAATCAAACTCTCCCTATAGCTCACATCTTCTAGTCCTGGCAACTTCCTCAAAGATCTTCTCTGAACCCTCTCAAGCTTGAAAGGGTCATTGATGGTCGGCATGGATTCATTGGGCCAATGCTATAGCTCTAAACTAAACAAGCTGTGCTGCAACCCGACAGTATGCTTTCTATGGTACATCTGTAGAAGTTTGTAAGAGTTACTGGAGACATGGATAGGACAATTATGGAGGATTATGGAACTAATTCGGGCAGGTGGGACTACTATAGCTGGGAAAGCAAGTGTGGAGGGAACCATGGAGACAAATAGGCGGCACAGAGTTGCTGCCTTACAGCGCTTGCAGTGCCAGAGACCCAGGTTCGATCCTGACTACGGGTGCTGTCTGTACGGAGTTTGTACATTCTCCCCATGACTGCGTGGGTTTTCTCGGAGATCTTCCATTTCCTCCCACACTCCAAAGACGTACAGGCTTGCAGTTAAATTGGCTTGGTATATATGTAAAAAAATGTCCCTAATGTTGATGTGCAGGGATTGCAGGTTAGTGCGGACTCGTTGGGTCGGAGGGCCTGTTTATGCGCTGTATCTCTAAACTAAAATGGGAACGCTTGCTGCAACTACATAGGGTGCTAGTGATATTAAACAAAGTATTTATTGTGCATAATTTTGGTCCTTTATTTATGAGAGGACATGCTACATTAGAGAAAGATCCTCTAGCCTAATTCCTGGAATGAGAGGGATGTCCTATCATGAGTAACATTACTTTGAAGATGCTGAGAATTACATCCGAGTTGAACTGCAAGGATGGAAGGCAAGGACAAGGACAATCCATAAGATGCTGGTGCAAAATTAGGCCATTCGGCCCGTTGAGTCTGCTCTGCCATTCAATCATGGCTGATTATTATTCTCACCGTACCCTTCCTTTTCCCTGCAACCTTTGACATCTTTACTAAACAAGAACTTATCAAACTCCACTTTAAAAATACCCATTGACTTGGCCTTTGCAGCCGTCTGTGGCAATGAATTCTACAGATTCATCACACCCTGCATAAAGAAATTCCTCATCTCCATTCCAAAAGGAACATCATTTTATTCTGAGGCTGTGCCCTCTGGTTCTAGACTCTCCCACTATTGGAAACATACTCTCCACATCCACTCTATACAGGCTTTTCATCATTTGGTAGGTTTCAATGCGTTTCCCCCTCATCCTTCTAAACTCCAGTGAGTACAGGCCTAGAGCAATTTCCTTGAATTGGGGACAAGAAGCAAGAACAAATCTAATTGAAAAGTACAGGCACAAAATGGTGAAGTAACTCAGGAGGCAGTGTCTCTGGAGAAAATGTATAGGTGACTTTAAAGACACAAAGGGCTGGAGTAACTCAGCAGGTCAGGCAGCATCTCTGGAGAATATGGATAGGGTCGGAACCCTTCTTCAGATTGAGGAGAAATCACCCAATGACACATGGGATGAAATATGAAGGTGATATTGCCAGAACAGATGCATGGGAATAAACAAACAAATGGATGGAGTCAAAGATAGACACAAAGTAACTCAGCAGGTCGGGCAGCATCTCTGGAGGGACAGGTGACTTTTTGGGTCAGAACCATTCTTCAGATTGAAAGATAGAAAAGGCCAGAACAACAGATGACTTCAGGAAGGTTGGAATCCTTAACAGCTCATTGTTGGCTGGAGAAGATGTGCTTAGGACACAGAAGGTTGTGAACGGTGGAACTAGTAGGATGACCTGGGTGGGGGTGGGGGAGAGGAATGCAGGAGTTACTTGAAATTAGAGAAATCAATGTTCATACCGCTGGGTTGTAAGCTGTTCAAGCAAAATATAAGGTGCTGTTCCTCCAATTTGTGTGTGGCACCACTCTGACAATGTACGAGGCCCAGGACAGAAAGGTCAGTATAGGAAGGGAGATAAAATGTTTGACAACCAGGAGATCAATCACGTCAGCCAAGACGAACCGCCTTGAATGGATGGAGCCCTTCCACGCACAACCCCCAGGTACTTCCTGTAATTTTTGCTTTAGTTTCAAAATCCAACATCTGCAGTGTTTCATAAGGTCATAAGGAAAAGGAGTAGAATTATGCCGTCTACTCTGCCATTCAATCATGGCTGACCTCTCTCCCTCCTAACCCCATTTTCCTGCCTTCTCCCCATTACCTCCAATACCTGTACTAATCACAAATCTTTCTATCTCCACCTTAAAAATATCCACTGACTTAGCCTGGCAAAGAATTCCACAGATTCTCCGGCTGAAGAAATTTCTCTTCATCTCCTTCCTAAAAGGTCCTTTTATTCTGAGGCACTGACCTCTAGTCCTAGACTCTCCCACTGGTGGAGACATCCTCTCCACATCCACTCTATCCATGCCTTTTACTATTCTGTACGTTTCAATGAGCCCCCCCCCCCCCTCATTCTTCCAACACCTGCGAGTTCAGTCTGAAGAAGGGCTTCGGCCCGAAACGTCGCCTATCTCCTTCGCTCCGTAGATGCTGCTGCACCCGCTGAGTTTCTCCAGCATTTTTGTGTACCTGCGAGTTCAGTTTCAGTTTCCAATTATTCCACACACCCAAATGAAATAAAACAGCATAAAATCAGTCACATAAACATTCTCGTTTCTGCGGCAGTCTATTCCTACCGCCGAAAGGAACATTCATTATTGTACAATGATATAAAATATTATTAAATGGCAGAGATTGAGGGGAACAGTGTGAGGACGTGGGTGACACAAGTCAAACGTGCGGAACACACTGCGTCACGGTGAAATAATACTTGGGGTTTTTTTTTGATTGCATCTCGTTTTTGTTTTAAAAGACAACCTTTGAGGGAAAAGTGTTGATCTCCTTACACTGAAAACCGGGCCCGCAAGTGTCCAGACATCGAAGACCTTGAGTGAACTTCCAGGGTCATTTTCCCCACTGGTGAGGGAGGGAGGGAGGGAGGTTGGTTTTATAAATATCTCCAGACAGGACAGGACAGGTCGCGACGTCCCCCAGTGCTCTGGTCGGACACGGTGACATCAGAAACAATATTATGGATATCATTCAAATTGGTTAATTCAGCTGCGGGCCCACCTCAAGGTGAGGGCGGCGGCAAGAGGCCCTCGCTGAGCGTCCGCCCGGCCCGGCCTGGCCAGGCGGTCTGGTCTGACCTGACAGGCTCTCTCCCTCCCGCCCGTCCGCCCGGCGCAGTGATATCCGCCACCCCCCACCCCCGGAGAAGCGGCCCTCTGTTCCAGCCGATGCCCAACCGACCTGAGCGCTTGTATTCTGCCGACAAAGGGGCGCCCGACGCGGCCGTTCTCCGGGAGGTGAGGACAAGCAGGGATGGCGGTTCCGGCTCCGGCTCCTCACCTGGGCCTAAAGCGAGAAGGGAGGGGGGGAAATGCGCATGGTTGCCCGGCCCCGGCCCGCTTCCGTGTCCTCCTCCTTCCACACAACGTACGGGCAACACCAAACCCTCTCCGTGGTTCCGACAACTCGTCAGAGAGTTGAGTTGAGTGAGTCTAAAGAAGGGTGCCGACCACCCCCCACCCACCAACCACAAAGGTCGCCAGTCAATGTCCTCCAGAGATGCTGCCTGAGTTGCTCCACCACTTTGAGTCGTTTCTTTTGTAAACCAACATCTTAATCTAAATTAAGGAGAAACAAGGAGCTGCAGAAGTTGCTTTACCAAAAAAAAAAGATACAAAGTGCTGGAGTAACTCAACCTATCCATGTTCTCCATCCAGAGATGCTGCCTGACCTGCTGAGTTGCTCCAGCACTTGTGTCTTTTTTTTTGTAAACCAGCCTCTAAGTTAAGGAGTAAATGTAGAAACAAGGAAATACAAATGATGGTTTACCCCCCCCCCCCTCCCCAAAAAAAATAAAGTGCTGGAGCAACCTGTTGAGTTGCTCCAGCACTTTGTGTATTATTTTGTAAACCAGCCTCTAAGTTAAGGAGTAAATGTAGAAACAAGGAAATACAAATGATGGTTTACCCCCCCTCCCCCCAAAAAATAAAGTGCTGGAGCAACCTGTTGAGTTGCTCCAGCACTTTGTGTATTCTTTTGTAAACCAGCATCTAAGTTAAGGAGTAAATGGAGAAACAAGGAACTGCAGATGTTGCTTTACCTAAAAAAAAAGATACAAAGTGCTGGAGTAACTCAACCTATCTATGTTCTCCATCCAGAGATGCTGCCTGACCTGCTGAGTTGCTCCAGCACTTTGTGTCTTTTATTTTGTAAACCAGCATCTAAGTTAAGGAGTAAATGGAGAAACAAGGAACTGCAGATGTTGCTTTATCAAAAAAAAAGATACAAAGTGCTGGAGTAACTCAACCTATCCATGTTCTCCATAGATGCTGCCTGACCCGCTGAGTTACTCCAGCATTTTAAATATTTTTTTGTAATCAAGCATCCATGTTAAAGAGTAATGCAGAAACTAGGAAATGCAAATTTAGGAAAAACTAAAAGCTAGTTTATAGAAATAAAACACAAAGAACTGGACTAACTCAGCAGGTCAGGCAGCATCTCTGGAGAATATGGATAGGTGGCACAAACTGCCAAACCTGCTGAATCACTCCATCACTTTGTGACATTTTCTTTGTAAACCAGCATCTATTGCAGGGAGTAGATTGAGAAACAGGAAACTGCAGATGCTGGTTTACCAAAACCAAAGACAAAGTGTTGGAGTAACTCAGCAGGTCAGGCAACATCTCTGGAGAACATGGATAGGTGGCACAAAGTTATCCATGTTCTCTAGAGATGCTGCCTGGCCCGCTGTGTTGCTCCTGCACTTTGTGTCCTTTTTTCTGCATTTAAGTCTGTTGTTACTTAAGTTCCCAAGTGCTGGTTTTGATTCCTGTAAATAAACTAAGACCCATGGAAGAATGGTTTGCAGGAGGTCAATATCTTATTTTGTCTTTTTTTCCTTCTTTCTAGATTTGTGATAGATTATAGAAAATATATTCCATGGAAGGTGTTCATACTTATGCAGGCATTAGCTTAACTTTGCTGTTAACAATTGCTCATTTACTATTCATCCTGGGGCAACATCTGGGGAATTTAAAGTCAGGCAATTCAACAAGCCTACAATGATATGCAGGTTCCATTAAAGTTAGACATGAAACTAATGGGTGGTTGTAATATTTAATCTATTTCACCAATATTCATTAGTTAGTTTAGTTTATTGTCATGTGTACAGTGAAAAGTTTTTTTGTTGTGTGCAGCCAGTGGAAAGACTATACAAGTTTATAATCGAGCTGTCCACAGCATGCAGATAAAGGGAATGACAATTAGTGCAAGCTAGTGAAGTATAACTGGCATCTTTTAATGGTCTTTGTCTCTGTTTCCTCTGTGACCCCTAATCTGCCAGTCTCGTCTGGTCGACTTTGAAATTGCATGACAAATCATTCAGTTTAATGTGGTCATACAGCAAGGAAGCAAGCCCTTCGACCCAACTCGTCCAAAGAGAATTAAAGCTATTAAATAACAATAAAACTACCAGTTTGATGCAAAAATCCAACAGTAATATTGTTCAGGGAAGGAAGTTGATTATCCTTACCCAGTCTGGCCTATATGTGACTCAAGACCATTAATGTCTTACAGTTATACAGCATGAAAACAGGCCCTTCAACACAACTCTCCATGCCGACCAAGAGCCGCCATTTAAACAAAGGCTTAAAAGGCTTCTCGGCCTTTTGGCTAAGATCAAGTGTAGTATCTGTTCTTATTGTGAAAGAGACTATCTGTTCTTATCAGAACAGTTCTGGCGGTTCCTTGGGGACAAGGGCCGTGGATTGCGGAGCGAAATCGTTGAGGAGTCGGTCGGCTGCAGGCTTAGAGGTGGATCCATGCTGGTTGGGAAACCAACCTAACACCTTATTTCAGCCACAATGTCAGCAGGAGCAGGAGCAGGAGCAGGAGTGCAGGGTATTCGGAATACCCTGCGAATAAGCGTCAAGGACCTCAGCAAGGGGAACCCCTTCTCACGAGACCTGTTCGTGAAGAAGGTCTTGCTAGAGGCCTGCAAATTCGAGGCCAAGGACATCTACTGCCTCCAGGATTTTCCGGGTAACGGATATTTTGATGTTACCTTCAAGTATCCAACGGGATGGCAGAAGGTGATGGAAGTCTTCCGGGAGAGGGGAAATGAAGCTCCGCTGTCGCTGCTGAAAGTGCAGCCGCTCTTCACCCTCCCCACCCAGAAGGAAAGGTTCATTACGGTTCACATGTTTAACCCACATGTGCCCGTAGTGGATGTCCTCACCTTCCTTGCTCGTTACGTTGAGGGAACAGGAAACTGTGTGGACGTCAAGGACATGCACGGGATTTGGACCAGCAAGCGGCAAGTCAAGGTAAAGCTGAGGGTGGACAAGGATGGAGAAATCGTCCACCCCCCCTCGGTTTTCGCGATTGGAGGAAACCAAGGGTACTTGAGCTATGTAGGGCAACCCAGGCTGTGCAGGAAATGCAACAAGCCTGGGCATGTGATGGCCCAATGCACTGCAGTTGTCTGCAAAAACTGCAAGATGGAGGGCCATGAGACAAAGGACTGTCAGGCCAGCAAGAACTGCAACCTGTGCGGGGAGGCAGGTCACCTTTACAGGGCTTGCCCTAAAAGAGCCTGCACCTACGCACAGGCAACAAGAGGAGCTGCTGCCAGCACCCCAAAGGGGGGTGAGGCACCCCCCACCACTGCCAAGACCCCAGCAGAAAGAGGGAACACGGACGAGGACAGCCCGACCACCTCGAGGCCCCAAGTGCCAGAAGGAGACGCCCAGCATCCTGCCCAGGAGGGAGAGTCGATGGAGGAGGGGGAACAGCAGGAGAAATGGACAATGGTGAAGTATAAGAAGAGGGGTCAGCCCAAAGAGCCAAGGCCGGAAAAGAGTGGTAAGTCCAAAAGAAAATCACAAAAAAGGTGTCTTTCTCTTACAGAAGGCAGCAACCTCTCCTCCTCGTCGGAGGATGAGGCGACCGGGAAGTCCCAACGAGGGAAGCAGAGGAAGAAAACGGGGGAGGAAAAGGAGACCGAGAGCAGAGAAGTGGCCGAGGGGCTCCAGCCCCAGGACATCGGGAGCAGCGCAGTGGTTGAGGGGCTCCAGGCCCCGGAGACAGGAATCATCACAACGGCAAGTGGACCCCAGCTCCAGGGGACTGGGAGCAGTGCAACGGCCGATGGGCCCCAGCTCCGGGCGACCGGGAGCATTGCAGTGGCCGATGGGCCACAGCTCCGGGCGACCGGGAGCATTGCAGCGGCCCATGGGCCCCAGCTCCGGGCGACCGGGAGCAGCGCAGAGGCCATTGGGCCCCAGCTCCGGGCGACCGGGAGCAGCGCAGAGGCCATTGGGCCCAGCTACAGAAGACAAAGGAAGCGGCATGCCCAAAAGGGGGTGGAACGAGAAGGCCCCCCGCAACGACAACTTTGGTTACGCCACCTGATACTCACCTCACCGTTGGATTCCTGAGCCCAGGAAAGCTGAGGCAATTCACCGAAACGGTGGGGATGATGGGACATGGAAATGGCCAGTGACTCTAAAGACAATGGAGCTCAAACTGGCATCTTTAAAACGTGCGCAGTATAAAGAGCACTGCGCGATGTGTTAATGCCTTACAGTACCTGGCCAAGGTCAAGGCAGATGTGACTTTTCTTCAGGAGTGCGGGCTGCCACACCTCCGCTGCTATCGGAGGTGGTCGCGATGGTGGCCCCACGGACTGTCTGTGTGGTCGGGGGGAAATGACTGTCGTGCTTCCGGCCTGGGGATTTTGCTACGGGGAGGGAACTTCACCATCACTGAGGTCAAGGAAGTGGTTGGAGGGCGTCTCCTCGTGGTGGATGTTATGTACCGTGGCTCTCCGCTCCGGCTGATAAATGTGTATGCCTCACCCACGCAGAGCGAGCGGCTGGCCGTTCTCCAGCAGCTCCCAGTGCTGCTGGCCACGTCCCGGCAGCTCGTTCTGGCCGGTGACTTCAACTGCATCATTGATGCGGCTGGACGATCCGGCAGTGCCGACAGCAGACTGGACAGCACGTCCAAGTTTCTGATGGAGATGGTAAAAGACGCAAAGCTGCGTGACGCCTTCAGCGACCCTGCAGGCGGGTCCCAGCCGCAGTTCACTTGGTCGAGATCGGACGGTTTAGCCCGATCCCGGATAGACTTCGTCTTCACGACGAAGGCCGTCACGGTGAGACACACTGACCTCACGCCAGTGTTCTTCTCCGACCACTGCCTACTTCAGGCTTCCTGTCACCTACGGGAGGACCGGAAGGCAGGCAGAGGGACGTGGAAGTTAAACACGAAACTGTTGACCCCAGAGAATGTCGAGGAGCTAAAGAGGGACTACGCATGTTGGAGAACGGTGAAGCCCCTCTTTGACTCCCCCACACTCTGGTGGGAAGCAACCAAGGAGAACATTAAGAGGTTCTTCATAATTAAAGGGGTTCAGAGAGCAAGACAGAGTCAGAGGGAATTGTGCCAACTCCAGACAGATTTGCAGCAACTGCTCCTTCTGCAGTCGAGCGGGGTGGATGTGAGGGAGGAACTTAGAGAGTTGAAGGACCGGCAAGCTCAGCTCTTCACCTCTGAATCCTCCAAGATCATCTTCCGATCTAGGGTCCGCCATGTGGAGCAGGATGAGACGTGCTCACGTTTCTTCTTCCATAAGGTTCACAGGGGGAGCTCTGTGATGAACAGCCTTAGGGAGGAGGACGGCACGGTAGCATCCTCACACACAGACATGCTGAGGATCTGCAAATCCTTTTACACAGATTTGTATGACCAAAAGACCACAGACAGTACCTCCTCCCAGAACTTCCTGTCCTCAATCACGGAGGTCTTGGAGGACAGCAAGCGGGAGAGTCTGGACCAACCACTGACCCTAGAGGAGCTGACTGGCTCCATCCGTTCCTTTGACTCGAATAAAACTCCCGGAAGCGATGGCTTACCGGCTGAGTTGTATTTGGCTCTGTGGGACTGGATGGGCCCGGACCTGCTAGAAGTGTACAACAACATGCTTCTGGCTGGTAGCATGTCAGACTCCATGAGGAAGGGCAACATCACCCTAATCTACAAGCAGAAGGGGGAGATGAAGGACATAAAGAATTGGAGACCCATAACACTCTTGAATGTGGACTACAAGATCCTGTCCAAGGCCATCGCCAACCGGGTCAAGTCTGCTCTGGGACAGGTGATCCACCCGGACCAAACCTGTGCTGTACCTGGCAGGAAAATCACAGACAGCCTAGCGCTGCTGAGAGATACCATCGCCTACGTGCAGGACAGACGGGTGGATGCCTGCCTAGTCAGCTTGGACCAGGAGAAGGCCTTCGACAGGATTTCGCACACGTACATGAGGGACGTGCTCTCCAAAATGGGTTTTGGGGAGGGAATCAGAAATTGGATCAAACTGCTCTACACCAACATCCGTAGTGCAGTCCAAATCAATGGGTGGGAATCAGACAGTTTCCCTGTAAGGTCTGGAGTTAGGCAGGGTTGCCCTCTCTCTCCTGTCTTGTTTGTCTGCTGTATTGAACCTTTTGCTGAATCCATCAGGAAGGATGCTGGCATAAGAGGAGTGACATTGCCAGGCAGTGGGGGCATTCAAGTAAAGACCTCCCTGTACATGGACGATGTCGCTGTCTTCTGCTCGGATCCAGGGTCGGTTCGCAGACTGATTAGTATCTGCGACCAGTTTGAGTCGGCCACGGGAGCCAGGGTGAACCGCAAGAAGAGCGAGGCCATGCTCTTTGGCAACTGGCCCGACAGATCTTCCGTCCCCTTCACCATCAAGCCTGACTTCTTGAAGGTGCTGGGGATCTGGTTCGGGGGGGCTGAGGCATGTAACAAAAATTGGCTGGAGCGGATAGCCAGGGTGGGGAGGAAGCTGGAGCTGTGGAGGCAACGCTCCCTCTCCATAACGGGAAATAATTTGGTCATCAGGTGTGAGGTGCTCTCGGGGCTGCTGTACTTGGCACAAGTGTGGCCTGTCCCTCCCTCATACGCCACAGGGATCACCCGGGCCATCTTCCAATTCATCTGGGGGTCGAGGATGGACCGGGTGCGACGGGCTACAATGTACAAGTCGGCAGACAACGGGGGTAAAAGCGTGCCCAACGTCGCCCTCATTCTGATGGCCACCTTCGTGTGTGGCTGCATCAGACGGATTGTAGAGCCAAGGCACGTGGGCACCAAGTGTCACTACCTGCTGAGGTTCTACCTGTCCCCGGTGTTGAGAAGGATGGGCCTGGCGCAGGTGCCACGCAATGTGCCAGTCAGCTGGACATTGCCGCCCCATCTGTCGTCGGTGGAAGGGTTCTTCCGGACCAACACCTTTGACCACATGTCCATCGGGCAGTGGTCAGCACAGAATGTCCTGCAGGCACTGCAGGGAAAGGACTCTATGGACCCGGTGGCGTGGTTCCCTGAGCAGACTGCCCAGCTTGTCTGGCAAAATGCCTCATCGCCAGAACTCACCAACAAGCACCAAGACCTGGCTTGGCTGGCGGTGAGGGGAGCCCTCCCAGTCAGATCCTTCCTGCACCGTCGGAACCTCACTGCCAGCGCACGCTGCCCTCGGGACGGCTGCTATGGCGAGGAGACGGTTGCCCACCTCTTCACAGAGTGTGGGTTTGCTAAAGGAGTCTGGAGAAAAATGCAAGGGTCCCTGGTACGCTTTATCCCGAACAGCTCCGTCACAGAGGACTCTGTGATTTACGGACTGTTCCCAGGGACACATTCAGAGACTGACATCGAGTGCTGCTGGAGGGTCATCAACTCGGTAAAAGACGCCCTTTGGTCTGCCCGAGCATTGTTCACCACCCAGCAGAGCGAGATGTCCATCAGGGAATGTTGCCGACTGGCCCGCTGCAGACTGCAGGAGTACGTGCTGAGGGATGCACTGAAGCTCGGTGCAGCCAACGCCAAGGCTCGGTGGGGGAGGGCCACAGTCTAAGGCCCTTCCGCTGCTGGACATGGGGGGTACAGTATTGTGGAGACGCCCCTCAATATAAGGGAAGGTATCCCACGCCATTGTGGCACGAGTGGGGGACTGATTTGTGGAAATTTGGGGGAAAGAAATGTCTAAACTGTATTGATCTATTGTACAGCCTCCGAAAATGTCGGATGGATTTTCCGCAAGGTTAATGTATTGTATATATTTATCATTCGAATAAAGTATATTTTGAAATTTAAAAAAAAAAAAAAAAATTTAAACAAAATCCATTTGCCTGCATTTGGCTCATAATCCTCTAAACGATTCCTATCCATGTACCTATCCAAGTGCCTCAACTCCCTCCTCTAGTCTCTTACCAGATACCCACCATTCTTTGGGTGAAAAACGTTCCCCTTGGGTTCCTATTAAATCTTTTCCCCCCTCACCTTAAACCTCCGTACTCTGGTTCTTGATTCCACTACTCTGGGTAAAAGACTGTGCATCTACGCTATCTATTCCCCTCTCATCCTCCTGCTCTCTAAGGAATAAAGTCATAGTCTGCCCAATTTCTCCCTATAGCACAGGCCTTAAAGTATTGACAACATGCTTATAAATCTTCTCTGTCACTCTTTCCAGTATAAACAATATCTTTCCTATAGCAGAGTGATGAAAACTGTGCTCAATACTCCAGATGAGGCCTCACCAACATCTTGTACCACACAATATTTTTGGATAATAGTTACTTTCCCTTTTTAGTTCAGGTTAGCAGATGTACAGCATTCGCCAACTTGTTCAATAGTTAGTTTAGTTTATTGCCGGTAACACTGATACCAGGAAGGGATACAGTAGGTTTTCCTGTTTCTGCAGGTCACTGCGATGATTGTGGAATTTTTTTATTTCCAAAAAATTGATTTTATTAAAATTTGCAAATGTACAAATCATTCACCTGTTAGTCATACAGTGTGGAAACAAACCCTTCAGCCCAACTTGCCTACACCGACCAACAAGTCCCAGCTGCACTAGTCCCACCTGCTCACGTATGGTCCATATCCCTCCAAACATGTACTGGTTTCTTAAAAGTTGGGATAGTCCCTGCCTCAACTACCTCCTCTGGCAGCTTGTTCCATACACTCACCACCCTTTGTGGGAAAAAGTTATCCCTCAGATTCCTATTACATTTTTTCCCCTTTCAACTTAAAAGTTCTCCCTTCACTGTACATGACACATTACCTTTACATTATATCTACATGGCGTATTTTCAGAAACATTCCAAGGTTGTGTTTTTAAAGAGTTAAAGAAGGAACTGCAGATGCTGGAGAATCGAGGGTACACAAAAGGCTGGAGAAACTCAGCGGGTGCAGCAGCATCTAAAGGCGACGTTTCGGGTCGAGACCCTTCTTCAGACTGGTCAGGGATCAGGGAAACAAGAGATATAGATGGTGATGTGAAGAGATAGAGAACAATGAATGAAAGATATGCAAAAAAGTATCGATGATAAAGGGAACAAGCCATTGTAAGCTGTTTGTGGTGTGAAAATGTGAAGCTAGTGCGACTAGGGTGGGGGAGGGAGATAGAGAGAAAGGGAATGCCAGGGCCCGAGGGCTGAGGGAGAGGTGGGAAGGGGAGGAGACAGCAAGGGTTAACAGAATTGAGAAAATTCAATGTTCAAGCCCAAAGGATGCAGACTCCCCAAGTGGAATATGAGGTGTTTTTAAAGAGATTATTTTCCAGCCCCTAGTGGTCGTAAAAAGCATTGCCAAGACCTGGCTCATTAAATAATGGCTCAGATTTTCCAGTTGTAATTATGCTGAAAGTGCCAGCGTTCACTGTCATCTCACTGTGAAACTAACACTTAGCAAGTTTTGGAGTACAATCGTGCAAATATTGAAATCTAGAAATTGCTGTCAGTGACTTCCTTTCCCTCCACAGACCATTTTATTTTTACACGTTGTCCAACACAACCAAGAAAAAAACAATAATTTAACAAAAAACTATTCAAGCTAATTGCCAATTTTGCTGCCTGTAAAATATGCTGTACTTTTTTTTGTAATAAGTGTGAGCCAGCTTTACATGATGAACTCATACATAATTACTCCTTTGTAAATTCTCTCGCCCCAAAAATAAACGTTGTGGTTTGTACTTCTCTGACAAATAATTTCACTCTGACATAATTTCTCTTTTTAACGCAAATTTCAATACAATTAAATCGTGCATTGAGTGCTTTTGTTAAGTTTGATATTTCAGTTACTTCCATCTCATGTATATTCCAATTATTTGTACATGGTTTGTAAAATATTTACACTATTAACTTAAACCTGTAAATATATGGAACTGCAGTTCTGGTTTGCAATAAAGAAACCCAAACTGCTGGAGTAACTCAACAGATCAGGCAGCATCTCTGCAGAACTTGGAGAAGGGTCCCGACCTGAAACATTTCCTATTAATGTTCTCCAGAGATGCTGCATGACCTGCTGAGTTACACCAGCACTTTTATGCCTTTTAAAAAATATAAATGTGCCTGTTTTTCTTCCTGTACATTTTGTGTCATAGGTTGCTGACTCAATTGGGGGACATCGCTGTTGCTTAATGCCTGGGATCCTGTAGAAATGACTCAGAACGGTTCCTGACCTTGAAAAAGAGGAACTACATATTATGGAGTTCACCAGCTCTTTATGAAAATTATTTTTCGAAATCAGCAGATTATACTGATTGCAAAATCTAGACTGTAGACACCTCTATCTCACGAGCTGCAGCAGATGGCTGTTTGGGAAATTCAAACGTGAGTGTGAACACACATTAAAGTACACCTTGAAATGTTCAAATCATTTCAACGTACATATGACAACATACTTCGACAACCAATGAGTGTGTTGAAATACATGTATTTATTTTGTCACCAATTTGAGATGCGAATATGTTTGATTTGGTCATCTGTGACAGCGCCCCCTACCCCTGGCTGACTGATCAGGATGGGGGGGGGGGCTCTCATAGGTGACCAAAGCAAACATGTTCGCACCAAAGATCCTTTGGCAAGCAAGATAGACCACTCCTTCTAAATGCAATGGGCTGATGCGTAGTACGCAACGGAGCAGAACGTGAGCCTTTTTTTCATCCATTTCCGTAACCCACCCGACTCGCAGTGTAATCAGCATTGCGGGGGAACAGTTTGTGTTAATAAATTATAATTCTGAAAATGAGAAGATTTTTCCCAAATAACTTTTATTTTTACGTGGATGTTTCCGTAACCGGCTTCCGCACTAGTATCCTATGGGATCTTTGGTGCGGAGACGGAAGCTGGTTACGGAAATGGGGCCGGAAATGACCCATGAATCTGCCCATGACCGTACTACTTGTTTTTCGTCGAGTGATCTATCTTGCTTGCTATAGGATCTGTGGTTCGCACCTCAAATTGGAGACAAAAAAAACCCCAACATCTATTTCAACACACTCATAATTGGTTGTTGAAGTACGTTGTCGTATGTACTTTGAAATGATTTGAAGTGTGTTCACACACGTTTGAAATTCCCAAACAACAATCTGCTGCAGCTTGTGAGATAGAGGTGCCTACAGTCTAGATTTTGCAGTCAGTATACTCTGCTGATTTCAAAAAATAATGTTCATAAAGAACTGGTGAACTCCGTATTATGGAGTTCCTCTTTTTCAAGGTCAGGAGTTCTGAGTCATTTCTACAGGATCCCAGGCATTAAGCAACATTCCCCAGCATCATTGTTAACACTTGGATCTAATTGGCTAATATTGGTTGGCCACTTGAACCTTGTCAGCCTACGCCCAATGAAACCCAGGCATCCCAACCAGAGGGAAGAGGACCAAAGTGGGACACCTCCCTGCTAGCTGTGCTCTCCTATCGCAGGTTCGAGGAAGACTGAGCCTCTGGGACAAATCTGAGACCACCAGCACCCCTGTGTGATCATGATTGAGTTACTGGGAAGAAGCCCTAGACAGCCAGTAACTTTATTGAGTGGCAGGGGCAAGTCTGAGATGCCAATGCTTCTTCCTGCCCACAGACAACGAGGGGCTGTACCCAAACACAGAGACAAAAGACTGAGCCACCAGTACCACCTCTTCAACCACAAAGCTGAGCCACCAGGATAAACCTGAGATCTCCAGGATAAATCTGAAACAGCCAGCGCCTCCTCTCAAAGCAAGGGTGAACCTCAGGGAGAAGCCTAAGATCGCTATGCTTCCTCCTTCAAAGACCAGGACTGAGCTGCCGGGATAATCCCAAGATTACCAACACACATGTGTGCTGACAGTGAGGGACAACGTCCCCCTTGTGGTCCTGGACTTTCTTACAACTGTAAATAAAATATATTGTATAAGTTCACCCTACTGCAAGTGTTAATGTGGTCACAGCCAAACCTGGCATCCCCACAAAATGTTTCCTGTGGGTTTCTGCCATCTTCCAACTCCATAAAATGTTAGTTTTAGATGTTTTATTGAGTGAGTTTACTGGCACTTTGGAAACCTTCAGACCAATAATCTTGTATGGGTAAGTTAACCACAGAAGGCTGTGGAGGCCAAGTCAGTGGATATTTTTAAGGCAGAGATAGATAGATTCTTGATTAGTATGGGTGTCAGATGTTGTGGGGAGAAGACAAGAGAATGGGATTTGGAGAGAGAGATAGATCAGCCATGATTGAATGGCGGAGTAGACTTGGTGGGGCCCAATAGCCTAGTTCTGTTCCTATCACTTGTGACATTTTACGTGTGCAGTGATTTCAATGCAGCCCTGGGTTCTCTTACTGAATACAGGTGAAGACGAATAGTATAGTTAACTTGTGAACTGAACCTTATTACAACCACCGACAAATATTTTCAATCAACAGTGCGTTTGATCTTCACAAGAAAATTAAACTCGCCCTGTCCCTTCTCTCTGTATGCTTTATTCCAAATTAAAGGTAGTTGACGAATTTTCACTTTAACGGTTCTCCGAAATATTCTAAAATTTGTGGTTATCTGAAGATATTATTGAAAGATATCCTTTTTGAAACCACAAAATATAAAAGTATTTTGAAATTATCAATTAAATAGAACCTCTGAATTGGAGCTTAATGTGGGGTCTTGCCAAAATGATCTTATTTTTCTGTTCAATATTTATTGCCAGCTTTGCTTTCCACGCATAAATTATTAACAACCTGATATTCCTCTTTCTACTTATCTCACTCACTGCTAATCCACAATTAAGGAAATCACAAACTGATTTGGCAATCTTATCAGATAATATTCAGCGTCAATTTACAGACACTATTCTTTTGACCATGTGATTAATGTGCAATCAGGTATGTCTGAAAGTTGTAATATTCTCATTCAAACACTGATATTAGTTATAAAGCTTATAATTTTTTTGGACCCCACAGAAAATAAGCTTTATTTATAACAGACAATATTGCTATTATTTAATGCATCAAAGCTGCTGTCAATTCCTACGTAATAACATTATATTGATGTGCAGACAACAGAAAGGCACTATAGTCTATTAGTTGTACATTTAACGTCATGGAAATAGCTGTAAGGTGAGAGGGACAACATTTAAATGAAATGTGATGGGTAACTTTTTCTTACACAGATGATGGTGGGTGCCTGGAATGCTCTGCCAGGGGTGGTGGAGGCAGATACAATAACTGTGTTTGAGAGGCTTTTAGAAAGGCACATGATATGGATCATCTACAGGTAGGTGTGATTAGTTTATCTTGGTATCATGTTCAGCACAAAGATTATGGACCAAATGGACTGTTCCTGTGGTGCACGGAACTGCAGATGCTTGTTTACACAAAAGGAAACAAAGTGCTGGAATAACTCAGCGGTTCAGGCAGCATCTTCAAGAAACGGCACCAAAGATGCTGCCTGAACTGCTGAGTTCCTTCAGCACTTTGTGTTCTGCACGTTTCTATGTTCTATATTTATCGAAAGGATTAAATTTTAAGTTAACTTGTGTAGTTTTGGTTCTGACAGATCAGTTATGTCCATGCCTTCTTCTGTGTTTGATAAATAATATGGCATTGAACTGAACCTTATTCGTGTCTTCGGGCATCTAATAATTTAAAGTATTAAGTTTATATTTTAAATACGTTTTGAAAACAATTTTTAATGTTTCAAACATGTCTTTTTTTTCCAAATGCGTATCAATTTTGGTTATGTCTTGGAATATTGTTGGATATTAAGGGAATAATGAAACTGAGGTAACTTAGGCAAAGATGACTGAATGGCAGAGCAGAGTTCAAAAGACAAATGCCATTTTTCTTAATTTCATATTCTTCTGATTTATATATATTACTTTTGATTAGATGAAAGAATATAGCCTATTATTTCAAAATCTTCACAAAGGATAAAAAGAATCAATCAAGTAAAAACATTTTTGCAGCCTTTTTTAGAGAATAATTAATTTTGGAGACAACTGTGTGTTCTCACCAAAGTCTTGTATTGCAGCAAGACTTCCTTCCTTTAAATCCCATTCAATAAAAGTTAATTTGCCATTTGCTTTCCAAAGTGCTTTCTGTGTCTTCTCTAAAAAAGGCTGCAGCAAAGGTTTACTTCATTGATTTTTTTTGGTTGACAGGATTATTCTCTAAGGAGATTTGGAATGAATGTACCATACTCTCCGGAAGAATGAAAGATGATATAAATGAAATATAAAAATAGTAAGAATGTGAAATTAAGACGGATTAGATGATCTTTTCCTTCAAATCTTTCAGCCATCCATTTAAATTTGCTGCTCATACACATTAAGAATTCATTCATGATCTCATTCCTCTCCATTTTTGACCTTCTTTAACCTAATAATACTCGTTGGACAGTTTCTTCAAATGAATGTGGGTCTCACAGCATTTAGGCATATAAAAAAGACACAAAGTGCTGGAGTAACTCAGTGGTTCAGGCAGCAGAAGAACATGGACAGGTGACTTTTCAACTCGGGACCCTTCTCTTAGGAATGCTGCCTGACCCGAGTTATTCCAGCGCTTTGTGTCTTTTTATTGTAAGCCAGCAGCTGCAGTTCCTTGTTTCTACACCTAGGCTTTTATACATAGGCACGACAAGCTTCACCTCTTCAAATGACAGACTTGTCACCCCAAGAATCAACGTGTTTTACTTGTGCTGAACCTCAATCATAGGTTTTGTAGGAAGGAACTGCAAGTCTGTCATTTGACGAGGTTAGGCTTGTTGTGCCTAGATATAAATGCCTAGGTGTAGAAACAAGGAACTGCAGCTGCTGGAGAAGCTTCAGTCTGAAGAAGGGACTCAACCAGAAACATCACCCATTCCTTCTCTCCAGAGATACTGCCTGTCCCGCTGAATTACTCCAGCTTTTGGTGTCTATCCTCAATCATACGTTTTTACCTTTGGTAAGGAGATCACATCTGTGCATTCTATTCCAGATATGATTTTACCAAGGCAATATATCATTTCAAAGTGCTAGAGTAATTCAGTGGATCAGGCAATCTATCTGAAGAAGGGTCCACACCAGAAATGTACTCATTTTTTCAAGCTTTTGAATGTCGTGAATATCCAGGAGCATTCAAACCCATAACAGCTTTGTCAACCAGCTTTGCTTAGCAGACTGTTACTTTTCTTTCCAAAATATTGTGAACGGGGTTAGTTTTGGCACGCCCACATGAATGTTCTGTTCCAAAAAGATCAAATTGCTTCAGAACACGTTGATACCAGTAAAAGAACGGTTCTGGTCATTGTACACAGTTGTGGTGAGCATGGGTGGTTCACCATAAGCTCCAAGTCCTGATCTACTAGATTAAGTAATGAGTTGGTGGTGGAACAGCACTATGTCTATTATTATAACGACCATTAAATGGCTTGAAGATGGCACTGTCTCAAAAAATGTATATTGTGTCATTACTACTACTACTATACACTTGTACTGTATCTGATATGCTTTTCTAAGATATATCTAAGTGCCCACGTATAGTGATACTTGTACTGAACTTTACACAAATGAATTTCACTGTATCTCAGTATATGTGTCAAATAAAGGAACACAAGGAACTGCAGATGCTGGTTAACAAAAAAAGGTACAAAGTGCTGGAGCAACTCAACGGGTCAGGCAGCAACTCTGGAGAACATGGCACCGTTCACAACATAGCAGAAAAATTTAATAATCGAATAACCTCGTATCTTAATCTTCTGTGGAATTACTCATCAACAATTTAAAGATCATGATCCTGAGTACGGGTGCTGTCTGTATGGAGTTTGTACATTTTCCTGTGACTGTTTTCTCCGGTTGCTCCGGTTTCTTCCCACACTCCAAAGATATGCAAGTTTGTAGATTAATTCGCTTCGGTTAAAAAAAACTGTAAGTTATCCCTTGTGTGTAAGATAAAATTAGTGTACGGGGTGATTGTTGGTCAGCATGGACTCGGTGGGCCAAAGGGCCTGTTTCCACACTGTATCTCTAAAGTCTAAATCAATTATTACGATGTGCATACCCTGGAGACAAACTAAATTATATTACCAAAACTTTCCTCACCTCTGTCTATGTCATTAAATAATTTTGGTCCCAGAAATAATTTTGTCACATCTGATTACAAAGCAATTTTTTCTTAACCAGCAATTTAGAAACAGTATAAATAGGTGCAGGAGGAGGCCCTTCGAGCCAGCGCCTCCATTAATTGTGATCATGGCTGATCGTCCCCTAGCAATAACCCGTGCCTGCCTTCTCCCCATATCCCATGACTCCACTAGCCCCTAGAGCTCTATCTCTCTCTTAAATCCATCCAGTGACTTGGCCTCCACTGTCCTCTGTGGCAGGGAATTCCATAAATTCACAACTCCGGGTGAAAAAGTTTTTTCTCACCTCAGTCTTAAATGACCTCCCCTTTATTCCCCATTATCATATTTCCACTTTATCCAGGTAGGAACAACATGATACAAAATGAACACAAACCTCGGGAAGAAATGTTCTTGTTGCAATGGGCTGGATTTTCTTTGAAAGACAAAATTCTGCAGTAACTCAGCAGATCAGGCAGGATCTCTGGAGAACATGGAAAGGTGACATTTCAAGCCAGGATCCTTCTTCAAATAGGTGACCTTTCGGGTCTGGTACATCCAGGCCAAAAACAGAGTCTTATTGCATTGGCCACCTGCACTAGGACCAATTAGGAAGGTTCAATGGCGAGAAAGCCAAGAAATGTGATTCATAACATTGAATTATTTCAAACCTGAGGCTTTTAAATTGTTTTTTAAAGATCTCCAACATTACAAACGATATAAAAGGTATTAACATTGAAGCATGTAATTTAAAAGGTTTTTTTAGAATCTGTCATAGGCCAAAAATCCATCAATGAATTAAACGAATGTCCAATTCTGCACTGGGCCTGACCTGGTATGAGATCAGGAAGGTACTTCACATCACAATGCTGGGAAACCCTAGTAAGGCCTAACATTGAAACCAGGCTAGATAATGTTGGCAGATGTAAAGGCTATGCCAACACCTGGACAGTTATGTTTTTTTATTGTCATATGTCTCTGATAGAACAATTAAATTCTTACTTAGTAGCACAACAGAATATGTAAACATAGTACATTGTAAACAATATAATAAACTAGAGGAAAACAAAGTTCAGTGTGTGTGTACATATACATACTCACAAATACATGCATATATATATATATATATATATATATATATATATATATATATATCAACATTCAGCTCATCTGCTTTGGATATCATGCTCCAGTCCAATTCTCCATTTAAATGTAATTTCTATATTACCAACCAATTACTATATTACTTTTTGTACCAAATTATTAATTCTCGCATTTTATTAACCTATGGTATTCAATTTAAGCATGGAGTGTTCTTACAACAGTTTCAACTGTAACGGATAAAGCTGTCTCTTTAAGCTACCAGTAATACATATAAGGGGCTTCTTTTTTTCCCCTGGCACATTACTTCTACTTTTATCCGGCACATTATCTCCAAGGATGGTGGAAGGCATTCATTTGGAATGAGAACATAATTTATCATCTTATTTTACAAATCAGTTTATTAGAGACATTAATTATTGTTTAATAAGTCTCTAATAAACTAATTAGTAAATTAAAATGATAAAAAATAATGCTGTCATTCCAAATGGATATCTTCCACCATATTTGGAGATAATAGACAATAGGTGCAGGAGTAAGCCATTTGGCCCCTTCGAACCAGCACCGCCATTCAATGTGATCATGGCTGATCATCCCCAATCAGTACCCCGTTCCTGCCTTCTCCCCATATCCCCTGACTCCACTATTTTTAAGAGCCCTATCTAGCTCTCTCTTGACAGCATCCAGAGAACCTATCTCTACCGCCCTATGAGGCAGAGATAATGTGCCATAAACAAGTGGAAGCAAAAAAGAAGCACCCTAAATGATATAAAGTGCTGGAATATGTCAGCAGGACAGGCAGCATCTCTGGATAACATGGATGGGCAACATTTCAGGTTGGGACCCTTCTTCAGAATCAAGAAATGTCACCTATCCATGTCCTCCGAAGATGCTGCCCAACCCGCTGAGTTAATCAGGCACTTAGACATGCGCAAAATTCCAGCATCTGCAGTTTCTCGTGAGACCCGATATGACTCCAATCCAAGTGGATGGTCAAATGGGAGATGGGGGGTACACAGAAAGCTGGAGAAACTCAGCGGGTGCAGCAGCATCTAAGGAGCGAAGGAGATAGGCGACGTTTCGGGTCAAGACCCTTCTTCAGACTGGTCAGGGATCAGGGAAACGAGAGATATAGACGGTGATGTGGAGAGATAAGGAACAATGAGTGAAAGATATGCAAAAAAGTATCGATGATAAAGGGAACAAGCCATTGTAAGCTGTTTGTGGTGTGAAAATGAGAAGCTGGTGCGACTGGGGTGGGGGAGGGAGATAGAGATAGAGGGAATGCCAGGGCCCGAGGGCTGAGGGAGAGGTGGGAAGGGGAGGAGACAGCAAGGGTTAACAGAAATGAGAAAATTCAATGTTCAAGCCCAAAGGATGCAGACTCCCCAAGCGGAATATGAGGTGCTGTTCCTCCAGCTTGCGGTGTTGCTCACTCTGGCCGTGGAGGAGGCCCAGGACCGAGAGGTCGGATGCGGAATGGGAGGGGGAGTTGAAGTGCTGAGCCACCGGGAGGTCGGGTTGGTTATTGCGGACCGAGCGGAGGTGTTCGGCGAAGCGATCGCCCAGCCAAATGGGAGATCTTTGGCGACTAAGCAATTTTTAATACAATGAGACATAATAATCATGTGTACTCTCCTCAATACAGCAGTGATTCAAAATTGAACTGATGAATACATCTCCTGCAAGGACTCTTGGGAGCATTGATGTACAGAGGGATATTGGAGTGCAAGTCAGTATTACTCCCTAAATATGGCAACACAAGTGAATGGGATGCTTGCCTTCATTGGTCAGGGCATTGAGTATTAAAGTTTGCAGGTTCATGTGGCTACTTGCTCTGAAATGTAGCCTTTTAGGCAACATTTAGAGTATTGTATGCAATTTTGGTTGCCACATTATTGAAAGAATCTAGAGGCTGTGTATCGCATGTTCAATGGAATGTTGTCTGGATTGGAGTGTATTAGCTACAAGGAGTGGTCGGACAACTTGGCTTGTTTTCTCTGGAGTGTCAGACCTGACAAAAGTGTATATTATCAGAATTACGTGAGTCATAGATAAGGTCCCGGCATGGAAATGTCACAAACTAGAGGCCATATGTTTAAGTGTGGGGAAAGTTTAAAAAAGTATTTTGTTTACAGACAGTTAACATAGTAAATAAAGGTATATGAATCACATGTAGGCAGATGGGATTAGTTTAGATTGGCATTGTGGTTGGGCAGACATGGTGCGCTGAAGAGCCTGTTTCATGTTCTATGTAAACTGCAAGTTTTGCACTTTAATTTTGTGTTATGATTTTATTTTCAGGCGAGGAACAATGAGATTTAAGGTTGTGCAGGTCTGCAGGAAACTGTCCAGTTGCTGGCTGCAGTGTAACGGGAATGAAGACGTTTTTGTTTCAATGCTGACTTCACACCCATCCATACTGTAAACTGAGCTGTAAATTCTGGGAATGATAGGACATTTACTGCAGTTCTTTCCCTGTAGGCCATACTTTCATGACATATTCATGAACCTGAGATGGCACAAGATTATTTTGATCTGAGGAAATGTGTTCAAATGACCCGTCATCAGCATTTGGTCTTGTATTACTTCATCCACAATAACAGGTAATGCTAAAAATACTCATCAGGCAGCATTTGTAGAAATAGAAACAGTTAACCTTTCAGATCAAAGACCCTCCAACAGTAAGGTGAGAAAACAAATTTGTTTCAAGTGGCAAAGGGTGTGTGGGGGAAGAAATGCTATTGGAAAGGAAATTCTCCTAAGGATTGCCACGGCGATGACATATTTGTTTACATCATCAATTTCATGTAGAATAAAGAAATGCAAAATGCTTGCTAATATTCCTCCCATATCAAGGTTTGTCAAAAATGCAATTGCTGCAACCATTATTTTCATCTTTTTCCTTCATTCTCTCCATATATTTTTGAACAAGGGCTTTTCCACCCTATCTACAATAATCTGTCATAGTAATATTCCTCATGGCCATTATACCTTAAAAGGGGCGGTCATCTTTTTGACATTTACTTTGTGTTGAAAACCTGCTGAGTCAACACATATCACAAACCTACTAGAGAAATATAGCCTCTGCCAAAAATCAGCAAGATGCCAGGGAACGTGAATAATTATTCAATATAATGATCAGCAATTTACATTTTATTTTGGATCTTTAGCATCTGCAGAATTTTATTTTCCCCTGGTTTCTCCACCTATCATTCAGGTTTTGTGTTCCCCTCATCAATGAGCACAGAAACATTCCATGTACTTTTTTTTACTACTTCATGGCCATTGAGCTAGGACGAGATGGGGTGGGGTGGGGTGGAGGAGGGCGTTTTCCCCTGTGATTTCATCTTAACTTTTTTACTTTCCCCTCCACATAATTTGTAAATGACCAACGAGGTAAAGTCCAAATAGTGAGAATCATCATTTCTTCAAACTATCCTGCAAAAATCTGATGCTTTATCACCTTGCAAGCAGGAACCTAGACATCTCATTGTCATGCATTTCCAAGACCTGGTTATCTTCTTGCCTTTACGGTTTGAAGAACTGAGTCTAAAGAAGGGTCTCAACCAGAAACAAAACCTATCCTTGTTCTACATAGTTGCTTCCTGGCCCGTTGAGTTACTCCAGCAATTATAGCTAGTGTTTATCTGTTGTCCTTTCCTGTACTCCTTCAGATGGAGAGGGAAACTAGAGATATGGACTGAGGTGTGAAATCAACAGATTAAAGCAGACAGTGACAAGGCAATGTAAAATGGTTCATTGCTGGCTGAGGGGGAAGGTGACAAGAGGCATACAATCACTAAAATGTCACTGTCTGGTAGAGACCAAAGATATAGACAAATTTTGGAGGGTAACAAAAATGCTGGAGAAACTCAGCGGGTGAGGCAGCATCTATGGAGCGAAGGAAATAGGTGACATTTCAGGTCGAGACCCTTCTTCAGACTAGTCCACTAGTTGTAGTCGTAAGACTGTTGGAGTACTCAGCGGGACAGGCAGCAACTCTGGAGAGAAGGAATAGGTGACATTTCAGGTCGAGACCCTTCTTCAGACGAGTCCACTAGACAGTTGTAGACCAAAGACTGATTGAAGAACTGAGAGTCCAGCCTGAGACTAGTTAAAGTCTACAACTAGTCGACTGGTCTGAAGGGGAAGGAGGGGGGCTCTCGGCCCGAAACGTCACCCAGAGATGCTGCCTGTCCCGCTGCGTTACTCCAGCACTTTTGTGTCTTTATCTCGGTGATCCTTTACCAAGATGGCGCCGCGACGACGTCGCCAAAAACCTTTACTTAACAAATGTGAAAAAAAAGAGAAAACGCGCGCCGACCACATCCTACCCTAAGGAACACGGCCACCTCTTGACACACCTGCTTCTCCTCATACGGGAGAAACGGCACCGGGGTCCCGCAAAGGAGCAGATCATCAGGGGGAGTGAGTGAGTGAGTGAGTGAGTGAGTGAGGAGAGGGGAGATGTTCGGTGCGTCACCTTCTCACACCCTGCCCTCCTTCTTCTTCTTCACATTCACAAGTTCATCTTCAATCTACCCAACTATTACCCCGAGCGCTCTCCCAAAGAATGATTTGCTCCTCTCCGACTTTACTCCGAAGACGTACTCCTCTTTTTATTTTTATTTTTTTTCCGCGTCTTCCCGGAGCCGGAGCCGGGGCCGTCGCTGACTCCTCCTCTGCCGCCATGGAGCCGGCGCTGCGCGGCCGCGGCCCCGCCTCCCCTATATATAGAAAAATCGCCGCGGCGGCACGTGACCGCCGCAAGTAGTGCCGACCGTGTCGCGCCGCGGCCGCGGCCCCTTCACCAATGTTGTAATACTGATTTAATTCACCTCATAACTCGCCCCTCCCCCCCCCTCCCTCCTCCTCTACAACCACAAACTGGTGCAATGCACACCAACCTATACAAATCTGCAAAAAAATAATCAACTGATCGATGTTTGGATGGAGGGAGGGAATACAGCAGGGGAAGATTAAAAAAAAAAACAAAGAAGGCTCAATCTGGTTGGAGGGACTATACATTTTTTTTTTAATAGGCGGATGGTTACACTCTCTCCTCCCCCCCCCCCCCTCCCCTCCTCCTCTCGGCTCTCGAGGGCATTGCGCTTTTTTTTTCCCTGGGAAGCCATGATGGAAGTTTGAGAGTCCGGCGGCGGCGGCGGCAGCAACAGCAAGAGCAGCAGCAACTGCAACTGCACCAGCAGCGCCTTGGAGAAGGAAGCAGGGAGCAGGGAGGGGTGGGGAGCTGGAGTCGGTGCCGTGGCCCTTGCTGCCCCCGAGGGGGGCCCGAACTGGAGCCCGCGGCCTCGGCCATCGAGCGAGGAAACCAACCGACCATCCATCCAGCCAAGAGCCGTGTGAAGCGGGACCCCCGGTTTTGCTGCTGCTGCTGCCGCCCCCCTTCTAATTCCTCCCCTCCTTCCTTCCGTCCTTCCCCCTCTCTCTCTCCCTCCCTCTTCTTTCTCTCCCCCCCCCCCCCAGTTTACCCACATACCTTTAAATGATTAATTTGCGGGTTAGATCCTGGAGTGTGGATTATATCTCGCCGTTTGGCCGAAGCAAAGGACCGGCTGCGGATGTATAGTTTTTTTTTAAACGTAAATATATATATATATTTTTAGGGAAAAGAAACATCTGTTTCGTTTTAACCCCCGAATATCTCCCCCCTCCCCTCCCCTCCTTCCCCTTCCCTTCCTCTTTCCCCCCCCCCCCCCTCCATCCCTTTTCCCCCTCCACCTTGAACCACGGGTGAGGGTTTTATTTTCTCCCTCCCCCGGGCGGCAGTAACGGCGGCGGTGGAGGTGATAGTGGAGGAGGAAAATTCGCAGGGAGAGACGGTGAATGTGGCGACCGCCCCCATCCTCTCCTCCTCCTCCTCCTCCTCCTCCTCCTCCACCACCACCACCACCTCGTCGTCCCGCAGCACTGCTTTCACTTTTGCCCCACCACGGATTATTTCTCTCCCTTCCCCGCGACCCTTCGTCGATGGTGATCTGAGACGAGCCGCCGGAGCCAAACCCCGGCGGAGATTATTAACGGGAGGCTGCTGCGTGGCTTGGATTCGCCGTGTAGGCCTCTGTGTGTGACAGTAGCCGTAATAAACCAGAAGCCAAGAAGGAGAGGGGAGGGGGGGAAACATTTCCACATCCTCCTCCTCCTCTACCACCAACACCACCTATTCAACCGGGATCGCACAGACATGGCTTCGAGAATCAAAGAACTTGTCAGCAGGAACAAGAGGAGATACCAGGAAGATGGATTCGACTTGGACTTGACATGTATCCATTTTTGTTTTTCTGGTGTTTGGGGGGGGGGGGGGGGGGGGGGGGTGGTTTAGAAAATACAATTGGCAAACGGTTTCTCGTGTGCCTTAAGGATGGTTTGATTGGAGAAGTGCACACAACGCCAAATAGTGTTTAATTTTGGATAAAAGAAGCGCAGGCCTACCCTCATAATTTTTTTTTTTTGCATTCCCATACTTTCCAAATTCTGATTTTGCAGTTTTAGGTAATAGGCAAGTGACCGCAAAGAGGTGCCTGGGTGAGTTCTTTAACACTTAAATCTGATTAAATATGTGTCGGCCTATGCATTGTATATTTAATGTGTAATGCCATTATAATAATTTCATTCTGCACTGAGATACCTATTGTGCAGATTTAGAGCTGCCATGCGTAACCTCTGTGGGAGGGGAGGTTGGTGGGGGGGGGGGGGGGGGGGGGGGTGGCACTACCTAGTGTGTGAGTGCGGATAGATTTTGGCCTAGATAGGAATGACTGAAGTTCTATATCAAATATTTGATTTTTTTTTGGCTTGTCGTTGGATGGTTTTTTAAAGCTACTTTTCCTCATACTTTTGCATAATCTTTTGTATATTTCGAGGCAGTCCTATAGCAATAGCTATTCTTTTATATCACTGTCTTGAGAGATTAAGTAATCCCTGATTTTAGTTTGACTTGAAAGCAATTCCTTTATCTAATGAAATGCTTGTAAGAATAGATTTTATTTTTTTAAATCAGGTTATCCTGTCTTGAGTGAGATTCATGGTTTTGGATGTTTTAAATGAGTAGAATATGTTCATCAATTTATTGATCTTGTCAATATCTTTGATCTCATTTTTTTTTAGTGGTAGTAGTTTAATGATAATCAGAAAAGTGGATTTACAAGAGGAATTCTCCAACCAGTTTGTGGCTGGTGATGGCACTATGTGTCGGGTTAAAATTACAGAATACGCTGTCTGATCTTGTTACATTAAGCTTTCTATTTCAAATCCTACTAATGGCTAACGAGTATGTATTATGTTAGATTTAAGTAGTTTTATGGCCTACAATTTTTGAGCAATTTATTTAGTTTTTTTAAAAGTAGTGTCCTCTTTCTAATGCCATCTAGTATCTCTGACATGTGTCCAAATGAGTAAAACTTTGTTTGTATTTGTCTTGTTGATGAGATGCAAATTATCCAAACCCGATCCAAGATTCACATTTATCTTTATAGGTAACCCTTTGCACTGTGGCTGTTGGTATATTCGTACATTGGCATATTTAAATAATTTTGTTCATTTTCTGGTATAAGTGCAAGTTATGAAGGTTTTGCATAATCAAGTATGTTGAAGTATGGGTTTGATAATTTTGGTCAGTTTTGTAAATGGAAGCTACAAGGTATCCATCTCATGACTGATTACAATTATAAAAAAAACATGCCACATGCTATTTGTCATAATTCTTGATATGTGAGAAAATATTTCATGAATTTATTGCATTGTCCTCGGGAAAATTAATATATTGGTACCAAACCTTCATCTGAAATCTTATGAAATTTAAAAAGTTTGTATTTTGCATTGCAGAGTTTTTTTTGGCTTTGTACAATCAAGCCTTGCTACTTTGCCATGGTGATTGAAGAGACCTGTGAAGTAATATATGATCTTAAAAAATAAAAATTGGTACTCGAGTAGTTAATACGAAAATGAGTAGCAATATGGTAGTTTACAGTAAACATTGCAAATATTGTGCAACTTGTCTTGCATTAGTAGCCTAGTTTCTCATCTATAATCCATGTCGGTAGGAAATATTTATGGCTTAACTGTCCTAGCATTGCAGTTTATATTAAAGAGTGCAATAGCATTCAAATAATTTAGTCACAGATGGCTGTCATCTGTTGGGGACTTGGTGACACTTGACATGGGCTGGAATAAGACTCATTGCATTCTTTATCTCTTTGATATAAGGAAGGGGCAACCTATTTTAATGATGCTATGCAAATGTATGGTATTCTAAGAGTGAGATTAGGCTCTGTACTTTGTGCTTGTGTGTCAGCAAGGCTTAGCAGTTAACATTCCTGCCTCTGAGTTGATGTAGGTTCAAATTCTAGTCTTGTATTTAAGCACAATGTTGAGTTGCACATTGAGAATGCCATCCTTGGGATGCAGCACTAAAGAGGTGTAATGTACATCAGATCAATTGCTGCTTGCAGACTTTGACCATTCCATTATCCTCTTTGAAAATCAGCAGGGACATCATAGGCAGGATAGATATTTCTCCTGCATTGCATATAATAAATTAGTCATTTATTTCATTGCTATTACTGGGGCGTTTCCATGTTCGAACAAGACTACTAATATCTTCCTATATAATATTTATTGAATTTCACTATACTTCATATTTGAAGCACTTCAACTGTTTCAGGGAAATATTTGGTTTTACACAAATGCTTGTGTGAGGTCAAAATACAAAACATAATGGTAATTTTTTTTTAGTACATTAGATATGAACACATTTGAAAGTAGCACGATAGAGTTGAGAGGAAGTTTCGAAGATGTCAATGTTATCCAAGAATAGGTTGCCATTTATGGAAGGTAGCATTGTACATTGTATATGTTATTTAACCATATAACATATAACCATATAACAATTACAGCACGGAGACAGGCCCTCTCGGCCCTTCCAGTCCGTGCCGACCATTTGTTTTCCCCTAGTCCCATCTACCTGCACTCAGACCATACCCCTCCATTCCCTTCAGGTCCATATACCTATTCACTTTACTTTTAAATGTTAAAATCGATCCTGCCTCCACCACCTCTGCTGGAAGCTCATTCCACACAGCCACCACCCTCTGAGTAAAGAAGTTCCCCCTCACGTTACCCCTAAACTTCTGTCCCTTAATTCTCATGTCATGCCCTCTTGTTTGAATCTTCCCTACCCTCAATGGGAAAAGCTTATCCACGTCAACTCTGTCTATCCCTTTCATCATTTTAAAGACCTCAATCAAGTCCCCCCTTAACCTTCTGCGCTCCAAAGAATAAAGACCTATTTTAACTTTGTCCCTTGAGTGTTTTTTCTGTGATCAAGGTTTTGAAGGTGGAGTATCTATCTAATGAAAACATAGCATAATAAAGTGTATCTATCAAAAGAGTTTTGACAATAAATGTTTTTGGGTGCTGCACCTTAACATTTGCTTGTATGGATTGCAGCATGTTTTATAGTTGCTTCTAACAGTACTCTCCATGTTGCTTGGATGAATGCTATTTAGATGCAAATCTTGTAGCTCTTAGGAATTTTCTCAAACCTTAACTGAGTTCTTAGGACAATTTTCTTGAAGTCTGTTTGGCAGTGGGCCAGAAATGAGAATTGAGTTTTGAATAATTTCACTTTGGCCTCTGTGAAAAGGTTTTGTTTCCCCCTAAACTGCATTTCCTAGTGATTCTATCCATGCTCAATAGATTGAAGAGAATTGCCTCTGTGGATTTTTTTATAGCAAATGTGATTGGAAGCAAGATGGTGTATGGTCATATTAAACACATTATTTTACTTAAGTAGGTTTATTTAATCTCTAGCAAACGAGAAAGTGAATTAATAATTATCAGCAGAAGAGCTTTTTATTATCTGTGGCAAGATAGAATGCAACAAAATACTTCCAATGATTATAATATAAGTTTTGACTCTACGTTGTATTTTTCCTGTTTCTCTGTGTCTAATCAGTTAAGTGATTTTGAACCAACTGGATTTTTTAAATCCTTATCAATTTTAGAACAGCTTTTGTTAATTCTTTTCTATGAACCTTCATGGCATTGTGACCTGAGACACAAAATAATCAGTGCGTGGGCTAATTTATCCATTAGGGGTGGATTTATTTGAAAGATAATGTAACCATTACTCAATCAAATAAATTGCTAAATTACTAAATAAAATGGATCGGTATGGTTGGAAACATTTGCTTTGCATTTTGTGGTCCAATTCAATAGGTTGTTATGGGAGATTTTCCTTTGGAATTGAAAACTAATGAATCACTAATTTTACGTCCAGTAACTATTCAATAGTTTTTTGGTTTTAACTGAAATATTAAAGTGCGACTGCGTTTGGAAATATCCATTAGCCAGAAATAACAGATAACATTGACTCATGCAGCAAGCAACTGCAGAATTCAAGATCAACATTGATCTGTCTGATTTGGACAAATAAAATGAATGTCTAATGAAAATACAATGAAAGGGTATGGGCTCCTTTAAATCTGTTTAAACTAGATATAATACAACCCTAACACCATTCACAAAAAGGTATATTTAAAATGTAAATACAAAATACAACCTATGGAGGAGAACATTGGAATTTGTTCTCAATCTCCAACATGGGCTCACTGCTAACCACAGCAATAATTTTTCTCCTGCGTTCCCCAATTTCCAGACTTTCCAAACAGTTTCTAAAAATAAACAGTTCATGATATCTCGCCAACTTTTTGGTATATTCCCCGGCCTTCTGATTTTTAACTAATAGGAGCGACTGATCCACCTGAACATGTACTTTAAAACAGTCATGGAAGACCTTTCTTCTATTCACCAAGCTCATTTGGATGCCTGAAAATGTGACATCACAGTTGCCTCTTTTGGGTTGTCTTAAGGACTCTCTCTGGTCATGTGAGGAGGCTAAAACTGAACAAAGGTGCTTTCAAACTTAGTATTTTTATTTTTTAAATTGGACTAACCTAGCATTGCAATGGAAACACCTGTAGCCTTGTATCCTGGTTTTAGAGTAATATAATTTGCATATTTATTAATTCCCTTTTGTGACTTGATGTCCAAATGTGCATTGAGGTTGATGAAGTACTTTTGAAATGCAGTCAATACTGCACTGTAAGAAATCTCGCGGACAAGAAATATAGAGGAAGGGTGTGCATGTAACAATATGGTGATGATCAGATTGCCAGTTTTCAGTTAGATTGGTCAAGGGATAGCATTACTTTGGATACCACTGGTGTATGGGGTAGAAATTATCTTGCTATGGAACCTAATGAGTCCAGCTCCATCAGCACAAACTAGATTTTCAACCTGTATAGTTTGCTGGATTGAGACAAAAACCAGCATGAGGGGGAAAAAAGGTAAAGTAAGTAAATATTTTGCACACTTAATGGTAGCAACAAACTTGGTGGCGTAGCTCACAATTATGGTTTCAGAAACTTGCTGATTTGAAATATAGCCGAGCATTTTTAATCAGTTGGCATATATGGAAGTGCCATTGCGTGTAGTTCCTTTTTTAGAAGGTGGAAGTGATAAAGAATGCTAAGACTTCAGAAAATGAATAAAAAGTTAACTCTTTGGATTTCAAAAAAATATGTTGAACATTAATGTGCTTATCCCTGTCCTCATTCTTTTACTTTTTGAGTGTCATGTTTATTTTTCAGCACGTGTACATCTTAAATTTACAGAATCCTGTAGCTTATCCACATATTTGTCTGCTTCAATGTTGATTGAACAGTGCCATCTGTTTGAACTTGGTAAAGGAAAGCGTGTATTCTTCAAAATATATTTTGATAGTTGGCCATGTGAATGCCATAGTTGGCACTGCTGCAAGTATATTGGAGATTACTTTTTTTTTCAAGTAAGGAAAGGAATATCCACTTGTATATTGGCTCAACGATCTTTCAAATTTAAGGTAGACAAAATTGCTGGAGAAACTCAGCGGGTGAGGCAGTATCTATGGAGCGAAGGAATAGGTGACATTTCGGGTCGTGATCCTCCACCTTTTGTAGGGGGTAGGGGTTGGTAAGCTGAGAGGGCATTGTTTTCCTGGCTGATCATGAGAGTAAAAATTAAATGGAATAAGAAAACATTACAGTTTCTAGCTGCTGTGAAGAAGCATTTTGTAGTTAAAAAAACAAAAGTTGATCCATTGTATTATTTGCGCATCCTGGACCATTTGGAATTGGGGATTTTATTTACGATTGAGTCCATTGCGTGCTTTTGTGAAAAGGTCTGTGCGATTTACTGCAATATATGTATCAATTGTATCCCTTCTGTATATTTTACCAAGTGAGTGCAATTAATATGTATTGTATTGTGAGATCATGTTTAAACTCTTAATGCACAACAAGGCATCAATAATTAGGCCAAACGTGACCAGTTCAAGTCAATTCTTAGTGGCTGAGGAGACAATCTCAGAATGGAGAGAGCCATGAACGAGGGTTGTAGCGATGATTCAGAAGGTGGCAGAATAACCTGATGTATTGGGATGTGGCTGTAGTTATCAAAGGATCAGTTCTATATGTTGAATGTTAAAGGTTCTTAGTCCATTGTAAAATTTATGGAAAGTCTATTTGGCATGTGAACTTTTATCCACTTTATGGAAATTATGGGTTTTTTACAATTAGATTAAGGAGAAATGCAGTATATTTCAGAATTTTAGTAGTGCAGGTGTTAATTGGTTTTCATGCTTTCATACAAATGAATGTATTGATATTATTTGACAGTTATGCAATTGACTGATGATGCATTTAATAGATTTTCCATAGAAGAATGCCTTGTGTGCGGAATGATTCGTGTTGAGGTTGAATCAGCCCTTGCATGTGCAAGATTACAGATTTAAAAAGATAGGGTATAGAAATGAATTTGAGCAATTGTAAATCAGATTCATGGAGGCAATACTTTAAATTCTGCCACAATGATTTGTATCACTAAATAGTTTGAGCTTTTCTCTCCAATTCTGCATTGGGAAAATCTTCTGAAACAGAAGGGCATGTATTGTAGTTCATTGTTAATATACTGTGGATTCCACAAGTTGGTGTAAAGTTCAGACAGATGTATGATGTGCATATGAAATAAAAAGAAGCGTAAAGTACACTTTTTTTATTTCAAAATTATTTGAAAGTGCTAATTACCAGAGCACATGCTCCTAATTTGCTTGCAGAGCTTTGTTGATAATTTGAGCATATTATAAATCATGCTTTACCCGTGCTTCCTGTCACCACATATATAATGTCAGCCGTTCCATCATAAATTCATTTTGTTTGCATCATGCCTTAACCCTGTATAGACAATGCAGAATTGGTTTTATTAATACATCTTACTTTTCGTATTGAAGTCAGCTTTTCATGTTAGCAATTTGTCTTTGTGACCTGACAATTACTTAAAGTGGAAAAATAATGACCAGATCAAGAACCTACATAAATAGATTTTTAGGGTGATTAGGAAGGCAAATGGTATGTTGGATGGATTACAAGAGGAGTAAAGGTGTCTTGATGCAAGGAGCCTTTAGGAGACTGGATTTGAAATATTGTTTATAACTTTAGTCTCCTTGTCTAAAATCAATCAAAGTGTGCCATAGAGGAACTAGAGTGAAAAATCAACTGATTGATCCAGGGTTGCTGGTTTTGCAGTATGACACTAGGCTTGTGTTCTCAAGTTTCAAAAGTGAGACGAGATCTCAGTGAAACCTAGAAAACTTTGTGTTGATATGGCTGAAACGTTGCAAATAAGAAGTTTTGGTCTTGGAATAAGGCCATTTAAGACTGATGAATAGAAATGTCTTCATGCAGAGAATGGTGAACCTTCGGAATTCTGTCTGCCTTGAAAATACTAGGACGGCAATCACGGAGTTCATTCATAATGTAGATGGACATTTCTGCATGTTAAGGAAATTGAGGGATATAAGGATTGTACAGGAAAGTAACATTGAGGTAATAGATTACACACGATGACTGGTGAACAACGCTAGAAGGGCTAACTGGCCAACTCGTTATTTATTTTAACCTATTTCAAACAGTTAAGAACCCAAATATTCACCACAGTTGATTAAAATGTTTGGCCAAACTCTATTTCAGAATTGGTTCTTGCCACTTAGGATGAATAAGTCTGAAGAAAAGTTTTGGCGAACTAGACAATTTCTAGAGTGGGCCCACACGTACAAAACTTGCCTGAAGTCAGTACTAAAGAGAAAGCTGAAGCATTGGCAAGGATCCTCAGCCAAAAGCACCAGTAGTGGTTGATTCATCTCATCCGCTTCCAGTGGACCCAGCGTGATAGATACGTGTCTTCGGCCAATTTAATTCATTCCATGTGATGTCCAGAAAGGAATTGAATGAAGCAAAGAATGTTGTCTCTAAAAACATTCTGCAAATAGTGCTGAAGGCTTGTGTTCTGGAACCCTCCATCATTGTCCAAGTTGTTCCAGTACATCCACGGCACTGGTGTCCACCTGACAATGTTGAAAATTGCCCAGTTGCGTCCTGTCCAAGAAAAGCAGGAGAAATCTCACCCAGCCAACTACTGCCCCATTAGTTTATTCTCGATCATTAGTAAAATTAAATAGCGACAGAGTCGGACTGTGTGGAAACTGGTCCAACTTGCCAATGCCAACCTATGTTTGGCAACCCCTCTAAACATGTTCTATCCAAATGTTTCTTAAATGAAAGGGTTGGTTGATCGTGCTGTCAGTCGGCACTTTGCAACAACCTGCTCACAGAAACTCTTTTTGGGTTTGCCAAAGTCACTCAACTCTAACCTTATTACAGCCTTGGTCCAAAAATGGACAAAAGCACTGAACACCAAAGGTGAATGAGTAATTACTCTTAAAATCAAGGCAAGATTTGTTACCAGGCTGAAAGGAAGGTGGTTGTGGTGATTGAAGGTCAGTAATTTCAGGCATGGGACATCTCTGCAGAAGCCCCGGGTGTTGTCTGAGGTACTTCCATTGTTAGCTGCTTCATTAATGAATGTCCTTCAATCACAAGAGTAGAAGAAGTAGGGTTGTTCGCACTCTGTACATTGTTCAGCAACATTCACCACGACTCTGGTATTCAAGTAGTCCATGTTACTTGTCACCAAGTTTCCAGGCAATGGCAATATCCAACAGCAAAAATTCCTGCCGTCATCCCTGGACATTCAGTGACGTTGTCGTCACTGAATCCTCCAGCAGTAATATCCTATGGGGTATCATTGATCTGAAACCGAATTGAAGTAGAAACAAGGAACTGCAGATGCTTGTTTATACTATATAAAGTGCTGGAGTAGATTAGCAGGTCAGGCAGCATCTCTGGAGAAAAAGAATAGACAACGTTTGGGTTGGGAACCTTATGCAGACTGAAAGCGAGGTGAGGGTGTTGGAGAGCTGGTGGCCAGAAAAGACCAGGACCAATCATGGGCTGGCCACAAATGACCTTGGGTAGAGGAGTGAGTAGCTATGTACCCAATGTGGCTATAAAAGGTCAGAGGTTGGGAATCCTGTGGTGTGCAACTCGTCCCCTAACTCCCCAAAGACTCTCCACCATTTACAAGGCTCAAGTCTGGAGTATGATGCAATACTCCGCACTGGCTGGATGAGTGCAGCTTCGACAATACACAAGAAGATCTACACCATACAGAGCATGGCAGCTTGCTTGATAGGTCTCTTGTCCACAACCATTCACTTCGTAAGCAATTACTCAGTAGCAGCAGTTAGTGCCATCTACATTTCTCACCAAGACTCCTTGGACAACACCTTTTAAGACCGTGACTGTACCAGCTAAAAAGACATGGACAGCAAAGTGCAGGAACGCCATCTGGAAGTTTGCTCCAACCTGCACCTCAAGGGTCGTAGCAGTTCAAGGCACAACCTTGAGGGCAATTACTGATGGGCAATTTAAATGGTGGCTCAGTCTACAAATCTCACATCCTATGAATGAACAATAAAATAAAAATTGATCCACATTGGGCGCAGGAAGGATACTTGAGTATGTGGTATTGCGCTTGATGTTTGAGATGTCTTTACAGGTGCTCTTAAAGGGGCTTGGGAAGTGCCGCCAATGGTAGTGCTTTGGAGAAAATTATTTCTTTCTCTCGGCACTGGTATTTGTGTCTTGAAAATTGGGACCCAAAATGTGACTTGCAATGGCTGTGGCTCATGATTTTACTTAACTAAATTTCCATTATGTTTTGCATTACTTTCAAGGTTATGTTTTCTAGAATAGGGCAGTAGAATATTACTAAAGTTAGGCATGCATTTGTGTAACCTATGTGTAGTACCTTAATTACTTTGACTGTCAGGAAGCCAAATGCAATGCAACCATTCATTTCGAGGGAATTTGAATATAAAAGTAAGGATGTAATACTGAAGCTTTGTAAGGGGCAGATTAGCCAACAATTGGAATATTGTGAGCAGTTTTGGTCCCCATACATGAGAATGGGTATGCTGGCGTTGGAGAGGTTTACAAGAATGATCCCTGGGGACGATTGGGTTAACGTCTGAAGAGTGTTTGTGGGCTCTAGGCCTGCACTTGCTGGAGATTAGGTGCATCCAGGAAGACAAAGGCTTCCTGGGCACGACCTATAGTCAGATTGTCACTCCAAGAGTGCAGGGGGTGCTACGGGTAGGGGCGGAAAGAAAGAGGATGAAGCGGGTGCAGGAGACCTTGGTGGAAGTTCTTCTTGCAAATAGGTACGCCCTCTTGGGAGCTGTTGGGGCAGATGATGCTTCCAGTCCGAGTGGCAGACAGGTAGGTGGCTCCAATCCTCCATTGTCTGATGGCAGGAGATAGCAGAGAAACTAGAGATGGAAAGATGTCTCGGAACATAGAGGGAAGGTGAGCAGCACCTACAAGTGGTTGTGCATGTAGGCATCAACGACGTCGTGACAAAGAGGAAGGAGGTTCTGCAACGTGAGTTTAGAGAGTTAGATAGAAGGCTGAAAAGCAGGACCTCTAGGTTGGTTATCTCTGGATTGCTTCCAACCTCATGCTGGTGATACGGGATCTAAATGTGTGGCTAAGGGACCGGTGCAAGGAGCAGAGATTTAGATTTATAGACCACTGGGACCTCTTCTGGGGTAGGGGTGACCTCTACAAAAGGGACGGGTTACACTTTAACTGGGGTAACCAACATTCTGACAGGCAGGTTTGCTCGTGTGAAACGGGTGGGTTTAAACTAAATAGTGGGGGGGACATGGCTGCAAGAGGATCAGAGCTGGGAACTGAATATTCAGGGGTATATGTTCTATCGAAAAGACATACAGGTGGGCAGAGGGGGTGGGGGACTCTGTTAGTAAGGAATGAAATTCAGTCCCTTGCTAAGGGTGACATAGAATCAGATGTAGGGTCATTAGGGATAGAACTGAGAAATTATAAGGATGTAAAGACCCTGATGGGAGTTATGTACAGGGCCCCAAATAACCTGGAAGCAAGGGTGCAAGTTGCATCAGGAGCTAAAATTGGCATGTACTATGGTGGTTATTTGCAACATGCAGGCAGACTGGGAAAATCAGGTTGGTACTTGACCCCAAGAAATGGAGTTTGTAGAGTGCCTGCGAGATGGATTCTTAAAGTAGCTTATACTGGAGTAATTCTGTTTAGTGTTGTGTAATGAACTGGATTTGAGGTAAAGGAACCATGAGGACCGTAATAATGTTTTTAAATTTGATAAAATCAGCAGTCAGTTTTTTTTTATTGAGAGGAAAGCAATGGTTTCATCAAAAGACAAAAAGGGAAGTCAAATAACATAGCAAAGGTGAGCGGGAAGCCGGAGGATTGGGAAACGTTTAAAGATCAACAGAAGATAGCTAAAAAGGCAATACGGGAAGAAAAGATGAGGTACGAAGGTAAGCTAGCCAAGAATATAAAGGAGGATAGTAAAAGCATCAATACCTCTTTGAACCAACTGACAGATTAAAATGAACTGGAAGTTTCTTACAGAACCTTAAATGTCTTTTTTTTAATATGTGAAGAGGAAAAAATTAGTTAAGACAAATGCGGATCCCTTGAAGACAGAAACAGGTGAATTTATTATGGGGAACAAGGAAATGGCAGACGAGTTGAACAGGTACTTTGTTTGGTTCTGGCTTCACTAAGGAAGACAATCTCCCAGATGTACTAGGGGACAGAGCAACTGAAGGAAATTCACATTAGGCAGGAAATGGTGTTGTGTAGACTGATGGGACTGAAGGCTGATAGTCTGCATTGCAGGGTACACAAGGAGGTGGCTCTAGAAATCGTGAACGCATTAGTGATCATTTTCCAATGTTCTATAGATTCTGGATCAGTTCCTGTGGATTGGAGGGTAGCTAATGTTATCCCACTTTTTAAGAAAGATGGGAGAGAGAAAGCAGGGAATTATAAACCAGTTAGCCTGACATCAGTGGTGGGGAAGATACTGGAGTCAATTATTAAAGATGTAATGGCGCATTTGGATAGTAGTGACAGTATTGGTCCAAGTCAACGTGGATTTACGAATCCTGACAAATCTGGATTTTTTTGAGGATTTAACAAGTAAAATGGACAAGGGAGAGCCAGTGGATGTAGTGTACCTGGGCTTTCAGAAAGCCTTTGATAAGGTCCCACACAGGAGATTAGTGGGCAAAGTTAGAGCACATGGTATTGGAGGTAGGGTACTGACATGGATAGAAAATTGGTTGGCAGACAGGAAACAGAGTAAGGATTAACGGGTCCCTTTCAGAATGGCAGGCAGTGACTAGTGGGGTATTGCAAGGCTTGGTGCTGGGACCGCAGCTGTTTACAATATACATTAATGATTTAGATGAAGGAATTAAAAGTAACATTAGCAAATTTGCAGATTACACAAAGCTGGGTGGCAGTGTGAACTGTGAAGAGGATGCAGGGTGACTTAGAATCATAGAAAATAGGTGCAGTAGGCCATTCAGCCCTTCGAGCCTGCACCGCCATTCAGTATGATCATGACTGATCATCCAACTCCGTATCCTGTTCCTGACTTCTCTCCATACCCCCTGATCCCTTTAGCCACAAGGGCCACATCTAACTCCCCCTTAAATATAGCCAATGAACTGGCCTCAACTACCTTAATGTGGCAGAGAATTCCACAGATTCACCACTCTGTGTGAAAAATGATTTTCTCATCTCTGTCCTAAAAGACTCCCCCCTTATCCTTAAACTGACCCCTTGTTCTGGAGTTCCCCAACATCGGGAACAATCTTCCTGCATCCAGCCTGTCCAACCCCTTAAAAAGTTTGTAAGTCTCTATAAGATCCCCCCTCAATCTTCTAAATTCCAGCGAGTACAAGCCAAGTCTATTCAGTCTTTCTTCATATGGAAGTCCTGCCATCCCAGATATCAGTCTGGTGAACCTTCTCTGTACTCCCTCTATGGCAAGAATGTCTTTCCTCAGATTAGGACGGGTTGGGTGAGTGGGCAGGTGAAGTATAAGATGGATAAATGTGAGGTTACCTACTTTGGTGGCAAGAACAAGAAGGCAGATTATTATTTGAATGGTGTCAGGTTAGGAAAAGGGGAAGTACGAGACCTGGGTGTCCTTGTACATTAGTCACTGAAAGTAATCATGCAGGTACAGCAGGCAGTGAAGCAAGCTAATGGTATGTTGGCCTTCATAGCGAGATAAATTTAGTATGGGAGCAAAGAGGTCCTTCTGCAGTTGTACAGGCCCTGGTGAGACCACACCTGGAGTATTGTGTGCAGTTTTGGTCTCCTAATTTGAGGAAGGAGATTCTTGCTATTGAGGGAGTGCAGCGTAGGTTTCACAAAGATAATTCCTGGGATGGCGGGACTGTCATATGATGAAAGAATGGAGTGACTGGGCTTGTATTCACTGGAATTCAGAAGGATCAGAGGGGATCTTATAGAAACATATAAAATTATTAAGGGATTTGACACGCTAGATGCAGGAAATGTGTTCCCGATGTTGGGGGAGTCAAGAACCAGGGGCCACAATTTAAGAATAAGGGGTAGGCAATTTAGGACTGAGGTGAGGACAAACATTTTCGCACAGAGTTGTGAATTTGTGGAATTCTCTGCCTCGGAAGGCAGTGGAAGCCGATTCACTGGATGCCTTTTAAAAGAGTTCGATAGAGCTCTTAGGGCTAACGGAATCGAGGGATATGGGGAGAAGACAGGAATGAGGTACTGATTGTGGATGATCAGCCATGATCACATTGAATGGCGGTGCTGGCCCAAAGGGCTGAATGGCCTTCTCCTGCACCTATTGTCTATGTATCTAAGTATGAGGGATGATCTACAAGATAACGAAAGGCCTAGATAGAATGGATATGGAAAGGATGTTTCCAGTAATGGGAGAGTCTAGAAGGAGAGTGCACAGCCTCATAATAGAAAGACATACCTTTTTGAATGGAGATAGGAAGAATATCTTTAGCCAGGGGATTGGTGGATCTGTGGAATTCATAGCCACAGGCGGCCGTCGAGACCAAGACATTGGGTATTTTTAAAACAACAGTTCTCCCTTCTGTGGAAGAGTTTAGGCACGCACAAAGCCAGAGTTTAAATAATCCTCAACGCCTAGGTATAAACTAAGAAATATTTATTTACTGGTGCCACTGTGAATTCTTAAATATCCTTGGATTTTTTTCTGCCATTTTAATCTGCACATTTTATCACCATCATGATTTATTTTGTTGTTGATACAAGCTAACTAATTATTAGCTTGCTTGCTCACAAAAGTTGGGATCATTTTTCAACTGAAGATTAGTTTTAAAAAGTTAAAGTAGTTGGACTTTGAAGATCAAAATGCAGCCATGTGTTAACTTTTTGTAACTAAGGATGGGTCAACTTCTGGCAAACAGTTAATTTTTTTTTAAACAAGCAATCTGCTCGATGATCTCAGCCGGTCAGACAGCATCTGTTGGGGATGGAGCGGGGTGACGAATTGTCAATGTTTCGGGTCAAAACCCTGCATCAGGGTTCATTACCTTCCTGAAATGCCATTTAACTTCATGCACCGGGTCACTTGTTGCTCCAGATTTCAACAATGGTAGTCTTTTGTGTCCCCAGATTTTAATTTTCTGTATTTGCAATGCATAGTTTAATAACTTATTATGTAGTTCTGCTTTGGAATAAAATAGGTAATAGTATTTGCCTTGCTTATCAAAGCATTCTTATTGGTGATGATGGCCAATACAAAGTAATTTACAATTCTGGGTGTGCCGTCTCTATGTTGAATTCAGTGATCACAGACTATAAAATATGTGCCCTACCCTGTGCCACAAATGCCTGATGATATCGCATGCTGTTTTTTTGAAATAATTGGTTCGCTGTTCTACCAACTCCTTGTCACCAGAAGAGACCTTATGCACCACTGATATGGATTACCTCTTTATCCCAACCACCCCCTTCCTCTTTGCATCTCCATACCTGTGGAGGTCTTTTGAATTCCCTTTTTATATTAATGATCATTCTCTTCTCAAAGGTAGATAAAAATGCTGGAGAAACTCAGCGGGTGAGGCAGCATCTATGGAAATAGGTGAAGAAATAGGTGACGTTTCGGGTCGAGACCCTTCAGTCTGAAGAAGGGTCTCGACCCGAAACATCACCCATTCCTTCGCTCCATAGATGCTGCCTCACCCGCTGAGTTTCTCCGGCATTTCTATCTACCTTCGATTTTTTCCAGCATCTACAGTTCCTCCTTAAACATTCTCTTCTCATATGCTACATTTACTCCTTGAATTCCTTTCCCCATTTGCCTGATTTCATGCAAGGGTCACCTGACTTTGAATTTCATACTTGTACAGCCTTTTCTCTGTTACCTTTACTCACAGGAGCTCTATTTCTTATTCCCTTACATTTTTCCCGCAAGGAAGGTATTTTTCCCGCAAGAAAGATTACCCATTAATCCATTTCACTTTCAGCAACTCATACCTTACTAGTCAGGTCCCTTCTCATACCATTTAAGTTAGCTTCTGTCTGATTCAAAGTTCTTTGGATTTCCTTTTCCTCTTCCATTATGAATCAAAACCGGACCAATGGCCAACCTTTTTTCTTTTCTGAGTACCTGGTATGTTTTCAAGCATGTTCTCTTAATTTAGAGCCATGTTTCATTTCTACACTCAATTACACATCTTATTCGCAATGACTCTCAATTCATCACCTATGTTTTGTGTGATTATACATGTTCTCAACCAATTCTACATTTTACATGCACTGATAAATTCCCATATTCTGTTTTTTGTGTTCAATGGTCTGAATCGTGTATAATTTTTAAAAGCCAATATTTGAGATTTTTGTTGTCATTTATAAATATCGAATAGCTAAGCTAAGTAATGTATAGTCTATACTAGATATTTATCCACTTAAAAGTTATTTGCTGGATCTGATGATTATGGTCTACTGGCTTTACAAAGCATTGAACAGATCAAAGTCATGGAGTATATTTTAGTTTGGAGCCTTGTCATGGATTTATACCCTCAAAATAGTCAGCAGGTTATTTGGTAATGTAATGCAGATGTCCTTGAGGAAAATTTTGCTTTTATCAGCTAAATTCCAAAAATTAATTTGCTAATTTGAATTGAACCCGTTATGTGGTCTCAAATCCTCCATTGTTTGCCAGCTGTAGTGGTAAGCATTGGTCAAAATAGTGCAGATTGTGTATCAAGGGAATGATCTTGGGTTTGATTTGTCTTTTATGAACGAAGGGAGTCTAATTTATCAGTTTGATATTCAATTACTTTATTTTGGCAGCAAAAATCGAGTAGAGTGCAGACGCAAGGAACTGATGGAGTCTTGAGCAAAACAGTGCTGGAATAACTCGGCGGTCAGGCAGCATCTGTGGAGGGAATGGATAGGCGCTGTTTTGGGGTCGAGTCTCAAAAAGGATCCCAATCCGAAACGTTGCCTATCCATTCCCTCCTCATCTGCTGACTGACGCGTTGAGTTACTCCAGCGCTTAGTATTTTAATCAAATGCAGTCCATGTTTTGCTTATTTACAAAACCAAAATTGACTTGTTACAATGAAAATGAATTTTACACGTGTTAGATTATCAATTGGTAAATCAGAACATTGTTTTAAAACTATCAAAGTTGATAGTTAAATTGTTAATTTGCAAGTTGTTCACTTGTCTTCAAAGAAACTATAAATCTAATCCAAATTTGAATGATTGGTAGTTAAAACTGTCAATTTATTAGCACAGTTCCTTTTTAAAAATGAAAAACAAAATAGTTTCATCAGGTCAATTGATTTGATCTTCTGTTAATGTGCGATTACAATTTAATCCACTCAGAAGATTTAAATGAAAGCGAAAGGAATAAGGATGTAGTACTTGAGGAATGGCATTTGTTCTCCAGGGAACTATTGACTTAGCATTCTTGTGGCAAATTTGAAAAGGTTGAAACTTAGCTGTTTTTGTGTAATTGTGAAGTGCAACAGAAATTGACCAGTTTGATCCCAAGAGAATCTGCTAAGTCATGGTACTACATATTCTTGGCTTAGAAAGAAATTTGCAACTTTGTGGAAAAATTGTATAAACCGTTGTATAAAAATTGTATATTGGCTTAACATTTGCTCCTCTGTGCCTTTGTTTCCTTCAGATATCACTACTTCAATAGTCTTCTGCCAACCTCCCTTGCTCACTTAAAAATATGAAGACATCTAAAACTTGCGTTGAATCTTGTTCACACATCATCCATGTACTTGCAGATCTACATCAGCTCCAGATCATTCTATTCATCAAATTTAAAATGCTCATCCTTGTTTTCTTTGTCCACATCTAATCTTTTCCAAGCTTTTACCCTGTTGAGCTATCTATGCTTTTCTAACTGGCTTTTCTGTCATCTGTGAACTTAACTATTCCACCAATGGGGGTTAAGCATTCGGCCTCTGAAGTCCTCTGATCTGGAATTCCCTACTTATACTTAGTTGCCTTTCTACCTACTTCCTCCTTTTAAAATTTGCATCAGCACCTATCACTTTGGCTAAGCATGTAGTAATCTGCCTTATTATTTCCATGGATGGCATATGCTAATTATTTTTTGTTAATGTTCATGTGAAGTTCCATGGGTTACTCATTGCATTGAATAGAAATTGTCAACGTATAATTCTATTGAAGAGAATAGGGCTTGTGCGTTTGAATTAGATGGATTTAATTTATTTCCGATTCCTATTTTTCCACAAGGGATTTCTGTAATGGCCCTGAGCATATAAAATAACATCTGATTGTAGCTATGTGATTTCTTAAATCATTATTTCAGCAGTTGGTATGGTTCCTTCACCTGTCAATGTGAATTATTTGTTGTGACGGAGGTCCAGAATCCAAATTGGACCCATGACCCTGGAGCTGGGAGGCGGGCATCATAGACTGCTGCCATTGGAATGGAAACAGTCACTAGATTAGCCATATATGCGACTGGGGGAAAAGCCAGAACGGGGTACTGATTTTGGATGATCAGACATGATCATATTGAATGGCGGTGCTGGCTTGACGTGCCGAATGGCCTAAGCCTGCACCTATTTTCTATGTTTCTATGTCAAGATAACGGTGGGGCATCACCAGTGTATTACCCTTTTTAACTAAAAGTTAAAATTTTCTGTGTCTAGCAGTGGATGGAGTAATTAAATAATTAATTCATTAATTGGCAAATGTGGCGGCACAGTGGCATAGCATTGGCAGCGCTGGAGACACGCATTTGATCCCGACTACGGGTGCTGTCTGTACGGAGTTTGTACATTCTCCCCGTTACCGTATGTGTTTTTTCCGAGATCTTCGATTTCCTCCCACACTCCAAAGACGTGCAGGTTTATAGATTAATTGGGCTTGGTATAAGTGTAAATTGTCCCTAGTGTGTAGGATAGTGTTAGTCTGTGGATCGTCGCGCTGTATCTCTAAACTAAACTAAAACAAAGGAGGAAAATCTTCCTGAACAAGTTGTCTTGGTTTATTCTGGTTATGCTTTCCTGCCGGGTTGCCCAGCCGGTAGCTAATCAGCACGGACTGCTCAATGCGGGGCTTTCTGAGCATAGGTGTCCGATTTCAGCTTTTCTTTCGAGGTAGACTGAGGCCATTCACACTATTGTGTTTATAATAACCCACACTCTTGCCAGTTTTTCCTACAATCTAACACAGGTTTGCACCTCAGTTTCAAAGCCGGAGCATTTCACCTTTTTTCAATAAGATGTAAGAGCATTAATGTTATGCCCAGCGTACTGTCCTTCGACAGCTGTTCAGTGGACACTTTGTACTCCTTAGCTTTGACGTAGCCAGGGAGTCCAGCAATGAAGATGGCAGCTTGGCCCTGGTGGTGTAAGAGAGACAGGATGAACTTGAATGTCATTTGTACCTTTTTTCTTAGACTCCCACCTGTGTTACTGTGAACATGTGAATCATTCCTTCACTTCCTGCTCGGATGGACTAGGATGCAGTCACAAATAGTGGGCCAGTTACGATAATCACTGCTCACATTTAAAGGCTTGTGATATCACGAGATGGGCGTTTGTGACTACATGCAATTATCCGCAGTCACCATCTCTTGCCTTGGCCCAGGAGAGGATGCAGGAAGTGGTTTGCTCATGTTTGGCCCTTTCCTGTTTCTGGCCAGAAGGCATTGATATACATCCCATCAATCAGCCAGGAGAATGAATGATGTTGATACTGCAGCTAGAGGAGGCATTTGCCAATAATAAGGCTGGGAGATTTCACTTGAACATGAATTCTCAGTGGAGCTCAGTATTCCTATGGAGGCCCAGTGTTTAACTGGCTGGGAGATGGGTCACCAGTGCCAACTCATGATATGAAAAGCTTGTCAGTGAGAGTAGTAATTACTGTAGATAGACACAAAATGCTGGAGTAACTCAATAAGACAGGCAGTATCTCTGGAGAGACGGACTGGGTGACGTTTCGGATCGAGACCCCTCTTCAGACCCAAAATAACCAGCATCTGAAGTTCTTTCTTACACGTACCGCTGGGTTGTAAGCTACCCAAGCGAAATATGAGATGCTGTTCTTCCAATTTCCAACAGTGACTGAAACTGTAACAATAACATTACTGTAACTGGCCCACTGCACATTCCCAGCCTATAGTAGGACACTTGATCCCAGCCAGTAGCAGTACTTGCATGCGCACGCACTCCCGGGCACACTGACTGCCAGCCACCCTGTTCATTCTACACTGGTATCCATATCGTTATACTTAACGTCCATTAATTCCAGTGTACTTACAATTCTTTTCGATCTCTGTAACCTTTCATTAGGAAATGTCAGGAGGAAGTACTGACACTTTTGAAAAATATAAAAGTGGATAAGTCTCCAGGTCCTGACAGGATATTCCCTAGGACATTGAGGGAAGTTAGTGTAGAAGTAGCAGGAGCTATGACAGAAATATTTCAAATGTCATTAGAAACGGGAATAGTGCCGGAGGATTGGCGTACTGCGCATGTTGTTCCATTGTTTAAAAAGGGTTCAAAGAATAAACCTAGCAATTATAGACCTATTAGTTTGACGTCAGTGGTGGGCAAATTAATGGAAAGGATACTTAGAGATAATATCTATAAGCATCTGGATAAACAGGGTCTGATCAGGAACAGTCAAAATGGATTTGTGCCTGGAAGGTCATGTTTGACAAACCTTCTTGAATTTTTTTGAAGCGGTAACTAGGGAAATTGATGAGGGTAAAGCAGTGGATGTTGTCTATATGGATTTCAGTAAGGCCTTTGACAAGGTTCCCTATGGAATGTTGGTTAAGAAGGTTCAATCTTTGGGTGTTAATGGCGGAGTAGCAAGATGGATTCAACAGTGGCTGAATGGGTGATGTCAGAGAGTAATGGTGGATGGCTGTTTGTCAGGTTGGAAGCCAGTGACCAGTGGGGTGCCTCGGGGATCTGTGTTGGGTCCACTGTTGTTTGTCATGTACATCAATGATCTGGATGATGGGGTGGAAAATTGGATAAGTAAGTATGCAGATGATACTAAGATAGGTGGTGTTGTGGATAATGAAGTAGATTTTCAAAGTCTACAGAGAGATTTGGGCATTTGGAAAAGTGGGCTGCAAGATGGCAGATGGAGTTTAATGCTGTTAAGTGTGAAGTGCTACATCTTGGCAGGACAAATCAAAATAGGACGTACATGGTAAATGGTAGGGAATTGAGGAATGCTGCGGAACAGAGGGATCTAGGAATAACTGTGCATAGTTCCCTGAAGGTGGAATCGCATGTAGATAGGGTGGTAAAGAAAGCCTTTGGTGTGCTGGCCTTTATAAATCAGAGCATTCAATATAGGAGTAGGGAAGTAATGTTAAAATAGTACAAGGCATTGGTAAGACCAATTCTGGAGTATGGTGTACAATTTTTGGTCGCCTAATTATAGGAAGGATGTCAACAAAATAGGGAGAGTACAGAGGAGATTTACTAGAATGTTGCCAGGGTTCCAGCAACTATGTTACAGAGAAAGGTTGAACAAGTTAGGTCTTTATTCTTTGGAGCGCAGAAGGTTAAGGGGGGACTTGATTGAGGTCTTTAAAATGATGAAAGGGATAGACAGAGTTGACGTGGATACGTTTTTTCCCATTGAGGGTAGGGAAGATTCAAACAAGAGGGCATGACATGAGAATTAAGGGACAGAAGTTTAGGGGTAACATGAGGGGGAACTTCTTTACTCGGAGGGTGGTGGCTGTGTGGAATGAGCTTCCAGCAGAAGTGGTGGAGGCAGGATCGATTTTAACATTTAAAAGTAAAGTGGATAGGTATATGGACGTGAAGGGAATGGAGGGGTATGGTCTGAGTGCAGGTAGATGGGACTAGGGGAAAACAAATGGTCGGCACGGACTGGAAGGGCCGAGAGGGCCTGTTTCCGTGCTGTAATTGTTATATGGTTATATGAAATGCCAGTTTGAGAATCGTTTACATACTGCATCTGTATCTTTTTGATCTGTGGTAATTTTCCCATCTTTCCTCACATCTTAAAGATTTTGTTTCTGCATCTTTCAAGTGCCTTTCCAAACAATTGTCTGATCTTCCAATATATGAACCATTCTTTTATCCCCTCAGGTGTTCAAAATTATGTCTTAAGAACCAAGAAGCTCTTCAATTTTAGGTTTCTAAAGGACCAGTCCCACTTGGAGATTTCTTTTGGCGACGGCTGGCATCATATCAGTGTTGCCAAAAGATTTTGAACATTTCAAATTCCAGCGGTGACATAAAAAAATGTTGCGACATTTGAAAAAACACCGCTTGTCAATACGTCATCACGCCGCAAATTTGTTCGGCGACCCTGATACGCCAATCAATGATGCCGGCAGTCGCTGAAAAAATCGCCAAGTGGGACAGGCCCTTAATACTTAAGCTTGTTATACCCCCCCCCCCCCGGTTTTATTTGCTAAGCCTTTGTGATGACCTGCACAATAGGACTTAGTTTAACATTTCAAAGGCAAATCAAATCATGGAATTGACTAAAACTTTATTCAGTTAATAGCGCAGCATTGTAGATATCATTCCTCTAAAGTTTTTACCTTAAAATGAAAGTTTTGGTCTTATATGAATTGCTGATTTATAACCAAATAGTCACATTTTGTTCATAACATCCTAAATTGTAAAATTAAGATCATAATAAATGGTGCACTTTTTTTTCCCATGTTCGCTGAAGATTTAGTTCTGATACTATTGGTTCTAATACTATTCGTTCTGTTGAATGAAGGTAGTTACTGCTTCTGTAAGTTGTTGGAAAGATCAGTTCTATATGTGATAGCGGCACGTTTCCAGATCTCCGAAAGTCACTTGTTCTTTGTGTATGTATATAAAGGAGCAAAATAGCAAATGGAAATTGAACATGGGTGCTGCATAAAAATGAGTGGCCTTTACGTGTATACGAATGGGCTGTACTAGGTTTGATCAGCATTTCTGAGAATTGGCAAAGCAAAATAAGGAATTGGAGTAGAAGCATAAGGAAATCTTGCTTTAAAAACCTCTTGAATAGGTCATACATGGAACAACATGTCGCAGAGGTTGACACTGAGACACCGTGGGGACATTTGTTCTAGTTTCAATGTTGATGAGAGATTAATCCAGGGCGTCGGAGTGATATTTGGCGTTTTAAACGTGTAAAAGATCTGATCAGAATACAATCAGTAATATTTTCTGTGCATACTAAAAAGGTGGCAGAAGTGTCAAAATGAAATTGGTCAAGTCCATCATTATTGTCAATTTGTAGAAACAAAGAACTGCAGATGCTGGTTAATACACAAAAGGACAAACAATGTTGGAGTAACACAGCAGGTCACACAGCATTTCTGAAGGACTTGGATAGGTTATGCTTTGGGTCAAGACTCCTTTTCAGACTAATTGTGGGGGGGGGGGGAAGGAAGCTAGAAGAGGGATAGGATTTGGATAGGATCTATTCCTTCTACAATGAGTGTAGTCTGCTCCGTTTTTAAGCAAGTTAACACTTTTTTGTTAATTTGATTATTTTGTACAGTATTCTGCATCTTCCTGTTTCTCATCTTTCTGAAAAATGTCACTGAACATTTACTGCATTGGAAACAGTAATGGTCTTGCAGCAGGGAAATAATTATTCTGCCTGAGACCTTTTATTTTGAGCCATTTAACTCATTTAGAACTTCAACTAGTAAAATTTATTGTTGCGTGTACCGAAGAACAGTGAAAAGCATTTGTCGTGTGCTAACCAGCCAGTGGAAATACTATATATGATTACAAGCAAGCCATCCCACATGATAAAGGGAATAATATTTAGTGCAAGGTAAAGTCTGGTCAAAGATAGTCCTGGGGTCTTCAATGAGGTAGATAGTGGCTCAGGACCACTCTCTAGTATGTAGGAAGGAACTGCAGATGCTGGTTTACACCGAAGACCACTCTCAAGTAGTTGATAGGATGGTTCGCTTGCCTGATAAACAGCTGAGAAGACACTGTCCCTAAATCTGGAGGTGTGCGATTTCCCACTTCTATACCTCTAGCCCGATGGGAGACCGGAAAAGAGGGGTGACTGGGGTGAGACTCATCCTTGTCTCACCTTGCTGAGGAAGCATGGAGTGTAAATGGAGTCAATGGAAGGGTGGTTGGTTGGTGTGGTGGTCTGGGCTGTGTCAATAATTCTCTGAAATATCTTTGTCTCTTAAAGATTGGTTACTTAGAGTGACATTGTCAAAGCAACATGAACTTAAATGGGAAACTTTTAAGATTTTTGTTTGGAAAGTCTTTCTACGCAAATGAATGTCATAGAAATATATATGTATTTAAAATAATGCAGTGCTGGAGGAACTCAGCGGGTCAGGTAGCATCTTGGGAGGGAATGGACAGGAGATGTTGAAACATTGTTGGTCCATTCCTTCCACAGATACTGACTGAATGAAAGATTTCTTCCAGCATTTTGTTTTTCCCAAGATTTTAGTGTCCATAGTCTCTTGCCTCCAATATTTTAAAATAGCTGTTTGAGACATTTTGGGTCTAGACCCATGTGGCTTATCCTTTTCAAACCGGATGGTGAACATTTATTACAAGCCAAAGTGTGCTTTTGGCTAACTTGATTGCTTTATCCTTGATTTTTTTTGGTTTAGTAAGATTTGTAGAAGTATAAAGTTTGTATCTTTATTTTACTGGTATCTTTTCTAAGGAATTTAGGGCAGTGTAACAAAATGCAATTTCTTTATCTTTTTAATTATTTGTGATTGGAAATGGATTGCTTGTACCATGCTGTGGCAGATATTTAAATGAAATGCTCTTTTAAAGACATTCCTTTGTTTTAAATACTGGAAATTTAGATGTATGTACATAGTGAAATGTCTGAGAAAGTAGTTGTGCTGTCATTTGAAACGAGAGCCTTTGGTAGCAGCATTCCCAACAAGTAGAGTTGGTAAGCAACTTTACCCACTTGTATTTGAGGAGAAATGTGTCTCATGGCCCCGCAGCCATAAATGAACAAGAAAGCGGAACAGACCCATTAAGAAACAATATGTTTGATTAATCTGCAGTCCCACATCTAACAGGATTCAGAAATACAACAGCAGTTTTTAAAAAATTAAAAAAAAATCAATTTATTGTGCTCCCTTTATATTGGTGGGATTTTGATCATTGGAGGGTGCATGATATTTTGAATGTTAATTTTCTGAAATCATATAAAAATAGTTAACTAGGACATAACTGTTCTGGATATGTTTTGCCAAGTCAGATTTCTGTTATTTGAGTCGGGTCATTTAACGTAGAAGATTAGTATGAAAAATATTCTGATTTTATCGTCTGTGTTTATCTGTGTTCGCAAGCTATTTTGATTGGGTAGTGTTCTAATCCATATTCTTGGTCGTAAAACATTCTGTCAATTTGATTCTAAATTGACTTAACAAATAGAAATAAAAGTTATTTTCGAAAATTCTATTTTGTTTTGTCTGTTCTATTTGTGGCAAATGTATCTTTCGACACTTATTCTGCCATTTCAATCATTGTTGCGTTAAATAGGGTCCGGATTTGTTTGCTAATAGTGAACTACTTTGGACAAAGAGTTCCTTGTGTTAATATTTTGGTACATTTGTGCCAAGACAACAAAGTATTTCTGTAGATTATAAAAGTTAATTGAAGTTGTCAAAACTAGCTGAATGTGTACTATTTCTGATGATCATTACTCTTGTGTCACCAAGTAATGAAATATATTTTGAGAAAGGGTTTTGTTTTAAGCGCATTAAGCAACTTTAAGCTGTCAAAGCACATTGTGTAAAATTCTCCAAAAGTTCCTTTTCCAGGGATGTTGTATTTAATTTAATTTGTAATCCAGAGCATTTATTTTATGACTGATTGCAGTACCATATTGTCCAAAATTATTCCTCTTTAAGACATACAACTACAATTTTTTTTTTTAATGCATGTGAATAATTTAGAAATTTCTTGTTTTCTGTATAACTCATATCTGGCTTTCTGCAAAACATTCTGCTTAAGTTATTGAAACCGATTTAGTAAGCACATTTTTGAAGTAGAGGTTACAGTTACTCCAATCATGGGACAGCTTCTGTATTGTTCATGTCGCTAAATATTAGGTTGCCTGACTGGGTACCAGCAGCTACGTGAGAATTTCAATTCTCTGAGGTAGCAATGCAACAGAAATGACTATTTCATCTTATTTTGCTTAGATGGGGAAATAATTTTAGACTAGAGCCTACTAGTTGTTAACATCCTCCTTTGAGATTTATCAGATTAATATTAAAGAGATCTATATTTGTTTGAGTAAGCTTTGTTTGGACATTATTAGCAGTTTAGTTTTTGATTTTAAATTTGTAAACTTAATTATTTGGCAATTAATCTTCCATGTATGAGTTTTCCCAAACCACTATATTTGCATATCTCCAGTTGAAGATCTGAAGTTTTATCTGCCGCTGTTGTATCTGGTCTGAGAGGCATTGCTTTGAGAGAAGAGAAGCTTCGTGTTCATGGTATAAACGTGACGTGAAAATGTTGGTACTTAAAGAGCAGAAAAGTGAATTAAACAATAGGGAAGCTCATTACTCAGTGCACATCTTTAATAGATGCCTGGAGCAACTTGCATTCTGTCTGTACATTGTGTTGTGCTTGCTTGGTGTGGTGAGCTCAAGCTAGGTTACATACCTACATCACCACAATGCAACCACTTTAATGGATTCAGTTGAAAAGTGCAACGTATTCATCCCCCCCCCCCCCCCCAAATAGTTTCCATTTAATGTGCATTTGGTTGAGATCTGAAGATGAAGCCACATTGAGATTTTGACAGTGGAGATCTGATACAAAGTTTGAAAAAAAAAATCTGTATTCATTGTATTTCCAATGTATTTGGGTTTTTTTTTTCATGATTTAGCAAACACTGTTTTGTTTGCTGTTAAGGGATGTGGCAAATTAATGCTCTTAATCTCAATATCAGAAGCATAATTTTGTTTTCAATATTAATGATCTGGATGAGGGAATTGAAGGCAATATCTCCAAGTTTGCGGATGACACTAAGCTGGGGGCAGTGTTCGCTGTGAGGAGGATGCTAGGAGACTGCAAGGTGACTTGGATAGGCTGGGTGAGTGGGCAAATGTTTGGCAGATGCAGTATAATGTGGATAAATGTGAGGTTATCCACTTTGGTGGCAAAAACAGGAAAGCAGAATATTATTTAAATGGTGGCCGATTAGGAAAAGGGAGATGCAGCGAGACCTGGGTGTCATGGTACACCAGTCATTGAAAGTAGGCATGCAGGTGCAGCAGGCAGTGAAAAAAGCGAATGGTATGTTAGCTTTCATAGCAAAAGGATTTGAGTACAGGAGCAGGGAGGTTCTACTTCAGTTGTACAGGGTCTTGGTGAGACCACACCTGGAGTATTGCGTGCAGTTTTGGTCTCCAAATCTGAGGAAGGACATTATTGCCATAGAGGGAGTGCAGAGAAGGTTCACCAGACTGATTCCTGGGATGTCAGGACTGTCTTATGAAGAAAGACTGGATAGACTTGGTTTATACTCTCTGGAATTTAGGAGATTAAGAGGGGATCTTATAGAAACTTACAAAATTCTTAAGGGGTTGGACAGGCTAGATGCAGGAAGATTGTTCCCGATGTTGGGGAAGTCCAGGACAAGGGGTCACAGCTTAAGGATAAGGGGGAAATCCTTTAAGACCGAGATGAGAAAGACTTTCTTCACACAGAGAGTGGTGAGTCTCTGGAATTCTCTGCCACAGAGGGTAGTTGAGGCCAGTTCATTGGCTATATTTAAGAGTGAGTTGGATGTGGCCCTTGTGGCTAAGGGGATCAGAGGGTATGGAGAGAAGGCAGGTACGGGATACTGAGTTGGATGATCAGCCATGATCATATTGAATGGCGGTGCAGGCTCGAAGGGCTGAATGGCCTACTCCTGCACCTAATTTCTATGTTTCTATGTTTCTATGTAGTGGTTTTGAAAATACAAGTACAATTATAATTATGTTGCTCACAATGATAAACAAATGAGAAAGTGCACCAAACCGAACTGAAGAGTTTCTCTACAACCATTGCTTAGAAGACCAGGAAGCATTGATATGTTCAAATTATTAGTCCAGTCTGTCAGTGCTCATTGTTTGATGTAAATTACACTTCTCTGTTCACATCAGTATTGTTTCAATCTTTTACTTAAGTGCAAAATAGATGAGAGCAAACAAGGGTCAGTGGTTCCAATAATAGGAATCCGCCTTACAAAACATGAATAAGTTTTGGCAGTGAAACATGTGTATGTGAATTTCTATGGTGGATCTAACTATATCTGTGCTGCACCACTGTGACCATACGGAGATCTGAGTAGTATTACATTTTGGAAGTAGAAGGTAGCTGACTTTGTTGCAATTTAGTCTATGTAAATCTCTGTGTTCTGTAGATAATTAAATGGTAGATCACAGATGATGGATGATTACTTTGTGTGCTCATTTAATGAGGGTTCAATTTCAATTATAAGATTACAGTGAGGCAAGCAGATGTTGCCAATTTTTTTTTCCATCTGATGAAACAGCCATTCTGTGTGGCATCGTGTATATTCACACTGGTATGCAAAATTGTCCTCTTCTGCATTGGGTTGTAATATACTTGTACAATTAATTAAAATCTATTTGGGTGCAGTCTGAAGAGTCGTATCCTTGAAGCAAGTGAGACCTTTTGGAACCAGTGGCTCAGTCAGTTTGGTGACGAAAAATTAAAACTGCAACAGATTTACTTGCAACTGCTGAATGAGTTAAGTTGTACGTGATCCAGGAAACTGTTGATGATCAGCACAGCAGCTTTGTTCATATATGGCAATGCAGGGATAGAGCAGTCCCAAACCTGGTGGACGACTTTATTGCGTTGAGAACCAGGTTCACAAGTGGAACCATTTCCGAGGGCCATGCACATGAAGGCAATGTTATTTTAACCATTTGTAAGCTGATACTAATTTCAAGGGACCCGACTGTTGGAATTAGCAATTCATCTTCAGATTGCTATCAAAGAAGAAAAAAATGTTTATTTTAAATGCAGTATCTTTGTGTGCTTTGTCATATAATTTGTTTGAACTTCTGTTTTAAAACCCTTACCAGTGGTTGGCAATAACCCAAATAGTCTCCCATGTTGTGGTTTTCACAAGTTGCATGCAGGTTTTCTGATTTTTGATGGAGATTACCAGTGTCAAAGATGACCAAATATGCATAGGCGACCACTCTAGTTCACCCAAATAAAACAAGATGACTTATCCCAGCAGTGGTGATGTTCCCTCCAGTGGACAAGCTTTCTGTCTAGTCCTTCTGGCCATATCTGGGGTTGCAACTGAACTAGTGAGAAACAACTGGCAGGTCAAACGTTTGCCTGTGGGTTATTATAAGTCACCACACCGAGAACAGACCTTTTTCATGCACATTCTGCATGCAGTGCAGTGGGATGCTTCTTATGTATGGTCGAATAAATGTTTATAGGTTCTTTGCAGTGGTCATGAGTGATAGGAGTAGAATTTGGCCATTCGGCCCATCGAGTCTACTCCGCCATTCAATCATGGCTGATCTATCTCTCCCTCTTAACATCATGTGGTTCTAGATTTTGAGTATGTTGAGTGCAAGACTCAGCTTTGGGATGCTTAGTGAATGAGTCGGTGACTGTTTTGGAGCTCGGCTTTAAACAAGTTTACAGTGGCTTGCAAAAGTATTCGTACCCATTGAAAATTTCCACATTTTGTCACGTTACAATCACAAACATAAATGTATTTTATTGGGATTTTATGTGATAGACCAACACAAAGTGGTGCATAATTGTGAAGTGGAAGGAAAATGATACATAGTTTCCAAATTTTATTACAAATAAAAAACTGAAAAGTGTGGTGTGCAAAAGTATTCAGCCCCGCTGAGTCAATACTTTGTAGAACCACCTTTCGCTGCAATTACAGCTGTAAGTCTCTTGGGGTATGTCTCTACCAGCTTTGCACATCTAGAGATTGAAATTTTTGCACATTCTTCTTTGCAAAATAGCTCAAGCTCAGTCAGATTGGATGGAGAGCATCTGTGAACAGCAATTTTCAAGTCTTGCCAGAGATTCTCAATTGGATTTAGGTCTGAACTTTGACTGGGCCATTCTAACACATGGATATGCTTTGATCTAAACCATTCCATTGTAGCTCTGGCTGTATGTTTAGGGTTGTTGTCTTGCTGGAAGGTGAACCTCCGCCCCAGTCTCAAGTCTTTTGCAGACTCTAACAGGTTTTCTTCCAAGATTGCCCTGTATTTGGCTCCGTCCATCTTCCCATCAACTCTGACCAGCTTCCCTGTCCCTGCTGAAGAAAAGCATCCCCACAGCATGATGCTGCCACCACCATGTTTCACAGTGGGGATGGTGTGTTCAGGGTGATGTGTAGTGTTAGTTTTCCGCCAGACGTAGCGTTTTGCATTTAGGCCAAAAACTTCATTTTTGGTCTCATCAGACCAGAGCACCTTCCTCCACATGGCTTGTGGCAAACTGCAAACGGGACTTCTTATGTCTTTGTTTCAACAATGACTTTCTTCTTGCCACTCTTCCATAAAGGCACGATTTGTGGAGTGCACGACTAATAGTTGTCCTGTGGACAGATTCTCCCACCTGAGCAGTGGATCTCTGCAGCTCCTCTAGAGTGACCATGGGCCTCTTGGCTGCTTCTCTGATCAATGCTCTCCTTGCCCGGCCTGTCAGTTTAGGTGGACGGCCATGTCTTGGTAGGTTTGCAGTTGTGCCATATTCTTTGCATTTTCGGATGATGGATTGAACAGTGCTCCGTGAGATGTTCAAAGCTTGGGGTATTTTTTTATAACTTAACCCTGCTTTAAACTTATCCACAACTTTATCCCTGACCTATCTGGTGTGTTCCTTGGGCTTCATGATGCCCAAGGAACTTTGTTTGTTTACTAATGTTCTCTAACAAACCTCTGAGGCCTTCACAGAACAGCTGTATTTATACTGAGATTGGATTACACACAAGTGGACTCTATTTACTAATTAGGTGACTTCTGAAGGCAATTGGTTGCACTGGATTTTATTTAGGGGTTTCAGAGTAAAGGGGGCTGATTACTTTTGCACGCCACACTTTTCAGTTTTTTGTAAGAAAAGTTGAAAACCATGTATCATTTTCCTTCCACTTCACAATTATGCGCCACTTTGTGTTGGTCAATCACATAGAATCCCAATAAAATACATTTACGTTTGTGGTTGTAACGTGACAGAATGTGGACAAGTTCCAGGGGTATGAATACTTTTGCAAGCCACTGTAAATGTAACTGTTGCCTGCATGTTATAGCTCAACTACCTTGGTTAGAACAACATTGGTCTTGGATTATGTTGCTGGAGGTAGAGCGTTTTTTGTTACAGTAAAACTCCAATAATCTGTAATCGGACCACACAGAAATTCCATATTGCAAACCTGCCAGTCCATGCATTACGAGCCATACCGAAGCCCTGTGTGAATAACAGAAGGAGCGTACCATTGCGTAAACCACCAATCTGTCTCTGCTGCCATGTGCTACTGGGCCTGTCTGAGAAAGGATCTGCAGTTCTCCAGTCAGCATTGAGTCACCCCAGAATCTACAGGGAGGGAGTGAAAGCAAATCATCTTCTGACCCAGGGACTGCCTAAGAAGGTGGTTTACACTGGATGCATTTCAGCAGTATTCTTGCAGATTATTTGACTGTCTGCAAACGTTGAACTTTGCAAACTTAAAGTTCTGTAATTTTGGGTAAATGGAATGTGTTTGCCACGTGAGCAACCATGTTGTTTTAGTTTTTCTGTTTAATCTTAAATTATGTTTTTTTGTGTTTCTGATGTAATTGAGCCTTTAGTTATTTGATACACCTTTTCGACTGTCATTTTTATCCAACAGAAAAACAAGCTTTTAGACAAAGTATCTTCTGTGATACAAAGGTTGCGAGCTGTTTTCAAATCACTTAATTTAACCATTATAGATGTGATTGCACTTGGAAAAGCGTTTGTGGATCTGTTTGCAATCTATTTAATGTGCGACAATATTTCATTATCACTTGTGTAGTTGTTGGGAAAGCAGTAAGTAACCTGCTGGTTACTGCATGGAAAACTTTTAATCTGAAATTTGCTGAACAAATAGCGGGTTTAGTTCATAAACCCAGAAGTTATAGGGGCAGAATTGGGCAAAATCAGCTTATCATCTACTCTGTCATTCACTGGATAGCACGCAACAAAAGCTTTTCACGGCACACATGACAAACTAACCTCAATCTCAATCAGGGTTGATCTATTCATTATCAGTCGAAATGCTGCATATAAAAATAAATTGGGAAAAATTGATGTAAATGTTAGTGTCATTTTCATCAACATCACTGCATTTAAAGTGCAAACTGCATGTACGTCCATGGCAGCTGAACGCAGCAGTTGAATTTGCCAAATTTGTTGGCAGGAATTATGCAAAGATGGCTTCAATCTTTCCCCATGGCAAACACAATGCATGTGGTTTTAGATCTGTGGCCATCTGATTCAATCCCACACATTGAGTTCCATGTCACAGGTGATTGCAGCATATTTGTGCAGTGCATAGTTTTCAGTATCAAATAATTGCTGTAATGGCCCTGTCTCACGCCGGGAGTTGACCCACGAGGTACCCCGAGTGAAAGACTCGTGGATGTGTACGAGACTTCAAGTTTATGATCAAGTGTGTAACCGAGTTCCCACGGGTATGTCATTGCTGCGATGCTCCAACTTCCTCTCCCGAGTTACCAAGTTCTCTCCCGTTACTCTTGAGCCAACCGTGAATGAAGGTATGTTTTAATAAAGCAACAATGTTAAAATACATCTCCATCCTGTGGCTTTGAGTTATTTCAGCGCGGCCGCATCTATTGATATGACCCACAAAGGGAAAATGCGCACCCTCCACCAACCAACAACGTGGTAAGTGCATTTCTTGGTGCTTTATGTTTTTAAATACTGTATTTCCCGGGGTGGGGGGAGAGCTCAGTTCATAATATTTGGGGAGTCTGGCGCTGTGAAGGAGGGGATTGGGGTCAGTAACCCACTTGCCACGCTCCGGTCTGAGTGCAGGTAGATGGGACTAGGTGACAGTAAACGGCACGGAGTAAAAGGGCAGAGATGGCCTGTTTCCGTGCTGTCATTGCTATATGGTTTTATTGTGGCCGGGGAGTGAATTTGCTTGGGTGGCTGCCGCAGAGCTCCGTGCCCAGCAGAACTGGCCACCACTTCCGAGGATGGAAGCAGCTCGGGTGACTGACTTTCAGCGGCCGCCGGGACCCGACAGCAGACACACACAGACAGAGAGGGAGGGAGAGAGGGACTGACTTTGTGCGGCCGCCGGGAGCCGACAGCGCGCGCGCGCACACGCACACACAGATGCACGCGTGCACACGCACACGCACACGCACACACACACACACACCCCCACACACACACACCCCCCCCACACACACACACACACACACACACACACACACACACACACACACACACACACACACACACACACACCCACACACACACACACACATACACACCCCCACACACACACACACCCCCACACACACACACACACACACACACACAACACACACACACACACACACACACACACACACACACACACACACACACACACACCCCTTTCTGCTCGGGACCCTTCTTCAACACACACGTTAAATTACATGGCCCCAAGAAATCGCCTCTCACTTGCTTCGGGGTAGGAATTGAAATATATATATAATATGTATATACATATTGTACTACAAAAACATATTTATTATATATACTGCAATTGTGAGAGTGGTGAATCTGTAGAATTATCTGCCACAGAAGGTAGTTGAAGCCAGTTCATTGGCTATGTTTAAGAGGGAGTTAGATGTGACCGTTGTGGCTAAAGGGATCAGGGGGGTATGGAGAGAAGGCAGGTACAGGATAACTGAGTTGGATGATCAGCGATGATCATATTGAATGGCGGTGCAGGCTCGAAGGCTGAATGGCCTACCCCTGTGTGTGTGTGTATGTGTGTGTGTGGTGTGCGCGCCACTGAATACTTTCAATTGCAATGCATACGCGTTTGATATTTAGACAACTTAATTTTATTTCCAGTTTTGCATTTTTAGTTTGTTCCACACATTTAATTAGTTTTAATCCCTCCAGAAAAAACCTGGAAGTGGAGATGGTTCTCATACAAAGCCCAAGAGATGGCTTCTTGATTTTAACGAATGTTTGGGAAAAATAGACACAAAAAGCTGGAGTAACTCACGGGACAGGCAGCATCTCTGGAGAGAAGGGATGGGTGACGTTTCGGGTTGAGACCCTTCTTCGGACTGGTGTTTGGGAAACGTGGATTAGGTTTGTTTTCGGGGGGCGAGGGGGGGAATACATTCGCCTTTTTCTCTGAATTCAGGAATGAATGCATGTTGACACACAACACAGAGAAGGGGGGATCGCTGCGTTTAGGTCTGAGGAGAAGGGAGCCAAGAAGTTCTCGATTTTCCCTGGGGATAGTTTCACTTTTTTTTGCATTTTTCCTTCTCTCCTGCCGCCTGTCCCGCTGAGTTACTCCTGCTTTTTGTGTCAAAGTCGTCTTGTTCAATCTCATTTCATTGCAACTTTCAGCTCTGGATACCCCGCGTTGATCTGCGCGTATTTCAGCATTTATATTTCTCAAGCCTCTTTACCTCCCGGAGCCACATGTAACTTAGCCACATGTAATTCCTCCAGCATTTTGTGACTCTCTTTGGTTCAGTCCCTTTAAGATTATGAAAAGGTTCCCACGATAGACTCACGAGACACTAAGGTAAACGCACGGGCCATTGCGTTATTGCAACGAGTTTAAATGTTTCCATTTTTAACTTGAGCAGTTAATTTGACTCGTGGAAAAAATCAAACATGTTTGATTTTTTTCACGAGTTAACAAGTTTTCGAGTACCTGCCGTTAGTGCCACGAGTGGACAAGTTGAACGCGCGAGTTCCGACGTTCCCGCTACGTTCATCGTACGTGATCACCACGGGTGAAAACTCGGGGTCACTCCTGGGCCAACTCGCACTGTGAGACAGGGGTTTAAGACTTTGCCACAATGTGACAAGTGTACAGAGCACTGATAATGTGGGTACGTAAATGCAGACATCAATGTGATAAACAATTGGTTAGAGTCTGAGAATGATCTGGATCTGAAATGACATTGGTCAGTCCACGTCCCTCCACAGAGTCTGTCTGACCTGCTGAATTTCTCCAGCAGTTTGTTTTGTGCTCTGGATTCCAACATCTGCAGTCTCTTGTGTCCCTGATAACCAATGATTATGGGTGAGATGTAATTGCTCTTCTTCCTGACACTACAGCTAAAACAAGAGACCAGCACATCAATGTCTTTGTGTGTGAAAATGTCACTAAAATAACTTGTACTGCACTAAACTGCATTGTGCCCAGAAATGTTCGGTGTTCCAGTGGGCTAGGAGTTCTGTTGGTGAGGTCATTGTCTCAAAATGTACAATGGCTAGTATGCATGACCTGTACATTAAAAAAAATGCCACATTTTCTCACTTGTACAGAGAGAAAAACATTTTGCATGTTATCCTGTCAAATTGTGCCGTACACGAATACAGTCATGCCATACACAAATGTAACAGGTAGTCCAGGGAGAAAAATAGCCAGAGTGCAGAATACACTGCTGCAGTGTTACAGCTCCACTTTTCTTTTATCTGCACTGAAAAGAAAAGTGCGAGGGCCGCAAAGAGGAAGTTTGGAGACTGGGACTACAACCCTCATTTTATGAAAGGTCTATTCAGCAATCTGATAACAGCTGGGAAGAAACTATCTTCTGATGGGAGAAGAGGAAATGACAAGGATGCAAGTTGTCCTTGATTATGCTGGTCTTGTTCTGTGACAAGATCACAATGATAAATAGGAATCCATAATATCAACATGCCCTTCGTGAAATGACCGCTATGCTTTAGTGAACCAAATAGGGGTGAACACCAATTAATTCTGTAATGAATTAAAAACCAGCTGCGTTCTTGATAATTGTGTAAGCAAGAATTTAAAGCTTCAAAGAACTGTTAAATTCAGCATTGGCAACTGATCAGAACGTGAACACAATCTTGAGGCAGTAAACTGGATTTAGCAGTTGTAATGACAGTGCAAGCTTTTGCCTTCCATTATTTTGCGCAACTGAGCAAATTTGGGTTTAATGTGAAAATCCAAAGATTGCCATCAGTAGTTTGGCATTCTTCTGTCGGCTGTGCTATGCATGGATCCCGAGAAATTTATCTGTGTGTCTTGAGATATTGGCAATAAAATGTAGAAACAAGAAACATCAGATGCTCTTTTACAAAATAAGACAGGGTGCTGGAATAACTCGGCGGGTCAGGCAATATCTCTGAAGAACATGGATAGGTGACATTCCGGGTAGAGGGCCCTTCTTCATTCTGATGGGGTGGGGAGGAAAGGGGGTGAGGCAAGAGAAAGAAAGCTGGAAGTAGAGGGACAGGGCAAAGCAAGGCATGTGATTAGTGGATACAGGTGAGGGAGGGTTTTGATAGGCAGATGGTTGGATAAAAGACAGAAGGTGTGAGCCAAAAGCATTAAAGAGTTGCAAATTGTGAAGCTGGAGGAAGAAATGGAGGTGGAGGGAAGAAATGGCTGCGAGTCCAAGTGAGACACAGGGAGAGAGGAAGGGGTGGTGGAGGGAGAGGGTTTTTTTTTAGTTATGTACAATTAGCATTTTAATTCCTCTGCCCATTCCCATGCTGACCTTTCTGTCCTGGGCCACTGTTAGTGAGGCCACACACACACTGAATGAACAGCACATCATATTCCTCATATGTAGGAGGTGCTTACAACCCAATCATATGAAAATTAAATTCTCTAATTTTAGATAATTAAACAATTCTTCCCCCTCCACCCACATTCATTCCTCAAGCTTCACAATTCACATCATCAATCCTTTTGTCTCACACCTGTCTTCTTCTCTGGTCTTTGTCCAACAATCTGCCTATTTATCAGCATCAGCAATCTGCCTATTAAATGCCCATCCCCATTTCCCTGTATCCACCAATTACCTTCTAGTCTTTGTCCAGATCCTCCTCTCTTTTCTATCTCATTTTTCCCCCTCCTCACCCCCACAATCAGTCTGAAGAAGCACCCCATTCCAAAACATCACCTATCCATGTTCTTCACAAATGCTGCCTGAACCGCTGAGTTACTCCAGCACTTTGTATCTTTGGTACAACAGTAAAACACATTGAAACATTTAGCATTTGCTATAGTTCTCAATGTTGCAATAATTATAATTAGCGTTTAACAAATACTTTTGACCCTTGAACCTAATTTTATTTATGTTCTAATTCCCCGAAGTATCAAGATTCTTTTTTTTTAATGAATCTTAGTTTAAACAGGTTTGATAGCTTAAATGTATATTTTTCGGTCTTTCTAATATTTAATAACATAATCTTCATAATTTTTGCTCTCTGCTATGCTATCTTTTAGAATTTAATGTGGTCAGATGCTATGAGAGGCATCTGCTAGAACTAATGGATTCAAGCAGAAATTTGCACTGAGTTTGGTATAATCTATTGGGGAGTTTTGGGGGTCAACATAAAGCTGCATTGTTACTCTGAGTTGAAGTGTTAGTAACTATTCACAGATTAATGAAAACTGTAAATGGTACAAAGAAACTTCTGTGGCATCTTCCATCCTTGTCTATATTGCTTTTACAAAGCAGTGTTTGTGGTTTCTTTAGTCTATAGCTTTTCTGTATATTTGTGATAAACCTTTTAGTTTTATCATTCTCAGATTACAAGTTCCATGAGTGGAATTAATGGCACTTGATCAATTAAGATGCTTGGCCGAGTAAAACTATAGTACAACAAATGTTGCTTTATTAATAGAATGTAGTTCAGCTTGTTGGGTGAATCAGTGCGAGCTGATCAACATGTGTGAAAAATCCTCTGGTCTCTAAACATACTTTCTATATCTGTAACAACCTTATCATCACCACTTACCAGTTCTGTTTCTTGTTCATTTGTCCTTCTACTCCATTAATTATGTGTGTTCTTTTATTATACCTTCATGTGATTATTTTGGTGCCCTTTAGTCTTCCTTATTAAATTGTTAATGCCACCCTTTTGTTGACAAATTTGGCCCCTCGCTGATTTTATGATCTCAAAACTTTGGATTTGCGCATGGTCCTTCGCAGACTGTCTGCATTAAATATGTTTTCATGAACGAATAAAGACAGAACTTAAGGGCAGCACGGTGGCGCAATGGTAGAATTGCTGCATTGCAGCGCTTGAGACCCGGGGTTCGACCCTGACTACGGGTGCTGTCTGTACGGAGTTTGTACGCTCTCCCCGTGACCTGCGTGGGTTTTCTCTGGGAGCTCCGATTTCCTCCCACATTTCAAAGACATAAAGGTTAATTGACTTGTGTGTGTAGAATAGTCTTAGTGTGTGGGGATCGCCGGTCGCCGTGGACTTGATGGGCTGTATATCTGCGCTGTATATCTAAACTAAACTAGTGAAAAACTGAGAGGTTCAGAATGTTAGGGAGAGCAGTGGATTAAGAACAGATTTGAATGTGAGATTATAGACTAGATGAAGTGGCAATATCTTTGTTACAATTAGTAACTTGTTTTTATTTTAAAATGTAAATTACTAATTGCTGATTTGCAGAGATTATGAATTGAGAAGATGCCTGATCTATCATTGATAGATTTGTTTTTAATCTACACAATAAATGGAGCCATTTATCTGTAGTCGATAGTCAACAAATGTCATTAATTTAATGGGATGTGATGATAAAGAATTGACATTATTTTCGGCATGTATGGTTGTGAAGAGCCTCAGAAGTGATTCATTCTTGAAAAACAACTTTTGTATAAGACCTGGGACGTGCAAACAGGGGTAGTAATTGTCGAGAATGGTAAAATTATCGAGATAGTGTTTTTTTGCGCTTTGCGTAGGAAATATAACTCGTGATTATGACTCGTGATTATAACTCACTTATGATTTAGCTAATTGTGAGTTCCAATCAGTTCCAGAGATTGGAGTGTACAATTGTTGCGTACAACTCGGTACAATACTGAGGGTGTGCCTTGGTTAGAATTGGTGTCATTTTGGCGTGGTATTGAACTTGTGCTTTGTCCACTTTTGCAGTTGATGTGATTTATGTCATGGTCCAATTTAATGAGCAAAGGGATTCTCTAGTTCCTGACTAATAGTCACTTTTCAATCAACATTTGTCATTTGTTGTGAGTTTGGCAGCACATTGTTTTCCATGTTACAGTTGTAGCAGGTTCAAAAGTGCTTAAATGACTAGAATAATGGTATGCAAAATGGCCAGATTGACAATCCAAATCTCATCTGCGGGTTTATTGTCCACTGTGTTGTGTTTAACTGTACGCCTATATCTTTAGTTGCATGAAAACCCACACAAATGCAAGTTTATTTGCAGCCTTGTTTCTATTCTGATTAGTGCCAATTAGCCAGAAGCCAATAATAGTATCCTTATTTAAATAGTGGTTTGTTTTGTGTTTGACGGTATAATTAGTTTGAGCTTGCTTCTAGTCCTTATCAGGCTTGAAGTCTGAAAGCCACTTTGGATCTATAGTGACATGGCAATCATTCTTGATTTTAAAATGTTCATTACATCAAGTAAATTAAACTTTCATCATTCAAATATATTTCTTTCATTGGTGGTTATTCATTTTGTTTAGCATTTTGTCCATTCTCCTATGAGCCTCGAGCAAATCAATTTCCCAGTCAAACTACTGTAAAATCAAAAATGTGGATCTTTTTTCCCTGATCGTTCACTGCCTCCTTTTCTTAACACCCCGCCTCTACGCTTTAGTTTCTGAAGATAATCCGGCATGTGTTCACATGGATCACTAAAAGAGTGTCTACGAACTATACATCACGGTTCTTCTGGAATAAATCACTGGAATAACTTCTGGAATAAATGAACCAGCTAACGGAGGCGAAAGATGTTGAACGCAGAACATGCAACTAAACCCTAGATCCAGGTGGTATGTTATGCCATTTACTTTGGATAATTGTGGCGTTTCTGCTTGTGGAGATCGAACACTTTTTTTATATGAAAGAACTGCAGATGCTGGTTTAAATCGAAGGTAGATACAAAATGCTGGAGTAACTCAGCGGGACAGGCAGCATCTCTGGAGAGAAGGAACGGGTGATGTTTTGGGTCGAGACCCTTTTTCAGACTAATGAGTGGAGAGCTTGTGTTTGTCACAATTCTCCTCCCTACCTCATGGAAACTTTCAACAGCAATATTGGCATTAAATCCCAGAATATTTCAACAAGCTGGGATCTTCAGAATCTCCCCAGAGACCAAATATAAATGGCAATCTTTGGTAAAATGAGAAAGGATGCTACAAGAAGTATTCTGCCTCAATTCATTCTTTAACTTGCAATTGTTATTGATCTGCCCGTCTCAATGGTCTTCAACCACTTTTACAAATAAAGGTTTCTCCACCGTGAGAAATTTGCTCGAGATCTCTTAACTTCCAATTGTGCCATTTTGGAAAGAGCTACGATAAGCTGTCTACCAACGAGTGTTTTTCTTGCTGGAATACATGATAGATCTTTGCTTGACAGCAAATAGAATTGATTGCACTTTTGCTGCTATTTTCACGTGGCTATTTGGCAATGTAGAGAACTCTGCAGGCAAACTGTTTCTGAATCATTGAAAAATGAAACGCTAGATGGGCAAGAATGGTGTTGGCTTCCAACCAATGCTAACATGCTGTGGTTGCAAGCTGGAGGTGGCAGTTTTCATTATAAGATGTGCCATGCAATTGCCACATTTCTGAAAAGAGCAGTTGTATTTTTGACAGATAGCTTAGTGTTCATCATTCAGATAGAAAGGAGAGGAGCCAACCAGATGAGTTTGTAACCACCCTCCTCTATGTTGCTGTTTCTGAGGCTGCGAATTACTGTGCCCACCATTGGTGGTGAGTTTTGGGACACTCCACACTTTCACAATACTTGAATGGACAATATAAATGCACAAAATTGACAGCATGAATGCAGGGTTTAACTATTGGAACCAAAGTTTGGGTTTTGTTGGTCTCCTGTCACCTAACCTGTATTTAATGAATATTTACAGATGCTCTCAATCTGCATTATTTTCAGTAAATATTCATTCATTCATCATCATTTAAAACATTAGCGACGCAGTGGTGCTGGTTTCCAACAGGACCGGTGACGGACACACCACACCTCTCTGTCCTCCAGTTCCTGCAGACTTCCGCCGCTGGAAGTATAGGATTTTGGTATGTGTGTTTTATCATCATTCCTTGCAATACTATGTACGACAGTGATCGCAACTTCTACTGAAGTGTGCATGGCCTTTGGCTCGCTCGAAGCTCATCTGCCCTTTGACAGGTCTTGTTTTTGGTCCTGCTGAGGGTCCACAGCCCCCTCCTCACCTGGCAAACCAGGTGGGGGAAGCGGTTTAGTCGCCGACTATCCGACCATGGAGCAGATAGCATGGCATTCCATGTTACCCGTGGCGGGGGGGAACTCCCCCGACCGGACATGAAATACCAGTTGACCAATACATGAAATATTAGCAAATACCATGTCTGATGATTTCTTAAAAGTTGATATCTGAATTGGTCTGAAATGTGAATCTAATTAGGGTTGTGTTGCCAAGCTGAATGTTTAATGGTTCTATTGTAATTTCCTGCAGATATATAATCCTAGCATTTTTTAAAAAAAACTCAAGCTCTTTGCTTATTACATTGCACTTTTCATTATTAACAGGTTTAATGTAGATCTTATTTTCTAAAAAAGTTCAGATGTCATAAGTTAGGTTCACTATTGCTGCAAATACGATTGATTGCTCTTTTGCTGATATTTTCACGTGGAGGAATGATGAAATATGAGGAAATTCCAGCGTAAAAGTCCAATGACCTGAGAACTTGCAAAACTGTTTGGGTAGAAGTCGGGTGGTGCCAGAATATTGGTGAGCATTTATTTAATGTCCTGTACTAGCTGGGACATGTGTAAAACCACAAAGTAATTTAAAGACGAGAATTTTGAAGGTGGACTAATTGAAGGTGTGAGTTGTGATTACTGGGGTGATGGTTATCCAGGACTTAATACAGGATAGATTTTAACGGTGATTATTTTGCTTTTCAGAGAGTCTTGTGTGACAAAATAGTCCTATTTCTAATTGTTGAACCCATTGTTATATTACTAATTCATAATGTTTAAATGGATGTTAGAGCTGTGGAAAAGGCAGAGTGGTATTGGTTGCATTTTAACGAGATTAAAAATGAATAATTGCTCCTTATGTTCTGAGGTTCCTGTGGTAGCAGAGTAACAATATGAATTGATTATCCCAGCCGTTTACAATTATATTTTCTTGCTTTTGAGAAATTTTAAAAAATACATTTTTGACTAGAACAAAATGTGTTTACCCTTTCATATGTTGGTTTCATGTAGGCAACACTGAATTTGTCGCTTCCTATCTCGTACTACAAAACGCAATTGCATTTACTCCAAAAACAAATGTCTTTTTAAAGAAATTCAATCAAAATTTATTTTCAAAATAGTTATTACTAAAACACTGAGAAATATATCTAAATGTTCAAACAATAAATTGTGTTAAATAATTCAACCTAAATCTTGTAATGGATATGCTATCCATGCCTCCTATTACAAATATGGGATGTCTTGTGTCCATATGCCAGCCCAAAGGTCCTTGGAGTATAATCTGACAGATCTCGTGAGACTGATCAAGTCTTCTGGGCTTGAGCCTCTATTTGCACACTCTTGTTCCACAACATGTTCCAAATTTCTTCAATAACAAAGTAGAGAGAATGGTTGAGATGCTCAGCAACACGGGCAGTGTCTTTAGAGAGAGAAACTGGGTTAACAGTTCAGATCAGTCACCTCACGATGTTTGGGAGCAGCTCCATCCAAGACCGCAAGAAATTGCAGAGAATTGTGGACATGGGGCAAGGCATCACACAAAACAAACCTCCCTTCCATTGACTCCATTTATACCTCAGGCTGCCTCGGCAAGGCCAGCAGGTTATTTCAAGGATGAGTCGCACACTGGCCACTCGCTCTTCTCTTCTTTCCCCTCTTCCCCTCTCCCATCGGTCAAAAGGTAAACGTACACCTCCGGATTCAGGGAAAGTTTTGTCGCAGCTGTTATCAGACAACTGAACCATTCTATTACAACTAGAGAGTACTCCTGAACTACTATCTACCTCATTGGAGACTTTCGGACTGTCTTTGATCGGACTTTACTGGCTTTATCTTGCACTAAACGTTATCCACGTTATTCCTTTATCATGTATCTGTACACTGAATGGCTCGATTGTAATCGTGTATTGTCTTTCCACTGACTGGTTAGCACGCAACAAAACATTTTCACTGTACCTTGGTACGCATGACAATAAACTAAACATTCCTCCCAGATACCTGCAAAACAGCAATGTTACACAATTCTGGGTTCAACCATGCTCAGCAATGTGCCTTTGTTTCTCTGTCCTGTTCCAAATTTTGAATGGAGGAGTGTGGGAAGGAACTGCAGATGCTGGTTTAAACCAAAGATAGACACAAGCTGGATTAAGGCAGCATCTCTGTAGAAAAGAAATGGGTGATGTTTTGTCTTGTGACCCTTCTTCAGACTGGTTAGAGATGAGGAAACGAGATATAGATGTAGAGAGATAAAGAACAATGAATAAAATATATGCAAAAATGTAACGATAATAAAGGAAATAGGCCATTGTTAGCTTTTTGTAGGGTAAAAACAAGAAGCTGGTGCCCGAAACGTCACCCATTCCTTCTCTTTTGAATGGAGAATGTGTTTTGATTCATCGCTTATTGGGGGAAAAAAGGCTATATTATTGGAAGTCCGGTTATTTGGATGAGATATTACTCCCCCTCTTGCATGAAAACATAATATCTCCGTACTATTCAAAGAAAAGTAAGAAATTCATCCAGAGACCCCGTTAACATTTTTCCTCTGGGCAGCTTCTTTTAAAACTGGCTTTCGGGACATTTGCCTCGGGGATGTTTTGTACATTTTGCTGTGGTAATTAATTTATCATACTTCCTCATATTACACCAGTGACTTTATTTAACCAGTACTAACTCGGATTTTTCTTTGAAATATTCTGAAGATGCTTAATTTATCATTGTATCTCTTAATACACCTTGTATTGCTAGTAAAGATTGAGGCTACTGACAATGCTGCTGTAGGTTTAGTTTAGAGATGCAGCGCGGAAACTGGTCCTTTGGCCCACTGAGTCCGTGCCGACAAGCGACCCCCACACACTAACACTATCCTACACACACTCGGGATAATTTTTTAACATTTTTATACCAGGCCAATTAACCTACAAACCTGTACGTCTTTGCAGTGTGGAAAGAAAACTAACATCTCGGCACAAACCCTTGCAGGTCACGGGGAGAATGTACAAACCCCACGTAGACAGCACCTGTAGTCAGGATCAAACCCGGGTCTCTGCCGCTGTAAGGCAGCAACTCTAGCGCTGTGCCGCCCTATAGGTCTACTATATTTTGAATTTTTTTTGGAAATCATGATTACGATAGGCTTGAAGCAGAGCAAGGAAACAATGGGAGTGGCCAATAAAATCTAACGCCCATGGCAGCTGAAAGTACAACTGTCATGTCAGTAATAGGAATCATTAAATTAGACATATATGCAGAGGCTAGATTTGGAAGGGTAGAGATGTTTGAGAGGGGTTGTGGTGAGCAGATGAGGTCCTTTTCGGACTTCAAACTAAGGATGAAGATTTTAGAAATTGGGCAGTCGGTGTGGGATCTGGTTCAGATCAGCTAGTGCAGGCATGAACAAGACTTTCTAAAAAAGCAAAAGCCCTGAGAACTACCATGGAATGAAAGTACTATTTTCATATTCACTATTGGATGTGAAACCTGAATGAGAAAATGACTGCATTTCCTTGAGGATTGGCTTTTGACAATGTTTCAGTGGGACAAAATGGCCGTAGCAAACACAAATCTCTTCAAACAGCGTTTTTCCCCCCCCCCTTACTAGTCTGATGTGCTTTGAGATGCTTTCTGTTTACTGTTATGCTTAATGCTCTAGCAGTTGCTTGGAGTGTCAATAAAGGCCTTTGGCCGATGAACTAAGGGTGCATCCTGGAAAACAAAAGAAGGTCGCTGGTCTGTCTAGTTTGAATTTCATAAAGGGACAACGTGTCCTTGGCAAATTTTCTTTGTTAGATTTAGGGTCATAATAACCTTAACTGAGAGAGCACATACTTTAAGTTGAAGTTCATAACTGGATTTTTCAATTATTGTTAACTTTAAATATTGTAGAGAGAGATTAAAATTAGTCGAGGTGGTTTGTTAATCCAATTCAACTGATCGTGGACTTTCTCTACCAGTTTTACATATCCCCAAAACCCTTCTGCAGTTTACAAAGAAACATTTATCTTACTCTTGAATATACTAAATGACATTGCTCTCAGGTAGAGTATTGCAAAAATTTGCAATTGTTTGATTGAATAAATTTCTTCTTTTAAAGACTCACTTTTTTTTAATAGGAATGACTCTAAATGGAGGCCACCCCAGCCCACCTGTTCTGTCATTCTCCTTCAGTCTTAAATGGAACATAGAACAGTACAACTTCGGCCACAATGTTTATGCCAAATGTGATACCAAGTTAAATTGATTTCATCTGCCTGCATGTGATCCATGTTTTATTGGCATCACCTTGCAATTGTATATGCCCATCTATATAGGTCAGAGTTACCATATCTCTTCTCATAGAAAGTCCTTTAATCCCCAAAATTAATTTGGTGAGCTTTTGCTGCATAGCTTCTGAACAGGTATATCCTTTAAATAAAAGCACTTGATTGTGTGGTTCATCAAGTATGGTTTCTCCAAAATTCTGCACCGTAATAGCAAGCTAAAGCTTGTATATTTTGTCCTCTTTGCAATTAAGTTAATTAGGAGGAAAAGTAGAATCTTTAATTACTGTACCTTTCCAACAAATAATCCATCGCCATTTGACTGATGCTGCTTTTCTAGTTTGCTTGCTGGCAGTCGTGTATTTTCCTGTTATATATTTTATATCAGCTGTCCTTTGGTCAACGTTACCTGTGCATATCTGTGAGGCACTCCACTGGTCAGTGTCTGCCAGCTTGGAAAAGTGACCTGTTCACCCCCCCCCCCCCGGTCATGTGCAGTAAATGTTTGCGCTCCTAGTGTTTTGCCATTTATAAATCCGAATATACTGCATCTATTGCCGTGTCTTAAATATTTTCAGAACAACTGCCGACTCACATTATGCTTTTCTAAGTTGTGTTAGCCCCGTTACTCGTGAATCCAGCATTGGTCCACTACCGCTGACTTTAAGCCCACCTGTATAGATAATAGGTGCAGGAGTAGGCTATTTGGCCCTTCGAGCCAGCACAGCCATTCAATGTGATCATGGCTGATCATCCCCAATCAGTACCCCGTTCCTGCCTTCTTCCCATATCCCCTGACTCAGCTATTTTTAAGAGTCCTATCTAGCTCTGTTGAAAGCATCCAGAGAACCTGCCTCCACCTCCCTCTGTGGCAGAGAATTCCACAGACTCACCACTCTCTGTGAGAAAAAGTGTTTCCTTGTCTCTGTTCTACATGGCTTACTCCTTATTCTTAAACTGTGGCCCCTGGCTCTGGACTCCCCCAACATTGGGAACATGTTTCCTGCCTCTAGCGTGTCCAAGCCCTTAACAATCTATAAATTAAATTATCTGTATCCCTCTATCTTAATTAAGACGTGTAGTTTCGAGATGCAGCGTGGAAACAGGCTCTTCGGCCCACCGAGTCCTTGGTGACCAACGATCCCGTGCTCTGTGACCAGCCTACACGCTAGGAACAATTTATTATTCATACCGAAGCCAATCAACCTACAAACCTGTTCGTCTTTGGAATGTGGGAGGGAACTGGAGCTCCTGGAGAAAACCCACGCGGTCACGGGGCGAACGTACAAACTCCGCACAGACAGCACCCCACCCAGGTCTCTGGCGCTGTAAGGGTGCAACTCTACCACTGCCCAAGATGTTACATTTGCTGATGTGCATTATTTGGAACCAGATTCAATGGAGTATCCCAGTTAATTAATTTGGCTTTTTGAGTTTTGTTAAATGAGCACGTTGACTGGTTTTAAATAGAATCATAGAAAATAGGTGCAGGAGTAGGCCATTCGGCCCTTCGAGCCTGCACCACCATTCAATATGATCATGGCTGATAGTTTCCATTAGGTAAACGTGCATGAGTTTAGCGCCAGTTTATGTATGTGGGTGAAAATATTGTTATATGAAATATCAAAGGGTAATCATAGTGTAACAAAAAAATCCTGATCTCTCATACAGTGCTCGCTGATGCAAGTCAAAAATCATGTCCAATGTTTCAATCACACAGGACTGAGAAGGTCCCTCTCTCCCTGACCAGTTCTGTCAGACAATCAGTAAGTCTTGGACATCCTCTGCTTACAGCACTTGTGGAGAAGTCCAGTACTTATTAAAGCTGGTTGAAATACTGCAACTACCATCTCCAGCTGCCAATACTTCCCATGTTGGTGAATACTGTTTTGTGATTTTTAATCTTATGCTAGATGTAAGGTTTTTTTTGATGGACCTGCTATGATGCCTAAGCAAGATGTTTGCCAAAAATAATTTTCGTATGTTTTGTGCAAAATTTTATTTTTTCATTTCATATATAATGGTAGCTATCTGATGCCTGATAATTTGCATATTGCGTACACCTCTTGGCCTTATTAAATCTCATGGTTGCTCATTCTGAACTTGAAGTTATGCTTTTGAAGAATATTGGTCTTTTCTAGTGGAAAGTATAGGGACAATTTCTGAGTGACCTCAATACACTAGATGCACTGCCCGACTTGCATAATAGGCGACGTAATCTCGCACTTGCCAAAACAATTCTTTAAGCCCGTTGCTTTATTTTCCAGTTGCTCGCCCCAGTAGCAGTGGACTGCTGCCGTCGTATGAGCAGTTTCCGCAAGCCAGCCAGCTGTTGTCACGAATGCGCCCATGTGGTCTTCCAACTTGCATAACATCTGACTTGCACAATAATTCGCAGGACATAACCTTACGCAAGCCAGTGAGCGCCTGTATTTGTTAAAAAAAAAGGGCACAAAGTGCTTGAATAACTCAGCGGGTTGGGCAACATCCCTGGAGAACATGGATAGGTGACATTTCGGTTTCGGCAATGGAACATGGCATTTCTGAAGGGTCCCGACCCAAAACTGCGCATCACCTATCCACGTTCTCCAGGGATGTTGTGAAACCCACTGAATTACTCCAGCATTTTTTTGTAAACCAGCATCTGCAGTCCCTTGTTTCTACACTATTTGTAAAGTTTAATATTTTCTTTTCAAAATATATTGTTTTAACTGATTTCTTTAAGGGTTCCAGGCCAGTAATTGGGAAGCAGTGAAGTAGTTCAATATTTTTTTAAAGTTTAATGACTTTAAATACTATTAAAAATCAGAAAGGTAAAATAATAATAATAATGTGTCTTTGGTTAAGGAATAAAATAAATCTCTATTTGCAGAAGCCCAAATTTTGGTTAAGATACATGACTGAAGCATTCACAAGTAGAATGAGTCAGTTGATTTAAGACAGAATGCAAATCTTGGAATCAGTTCAGTGATTTGTGTAAAATATTGTGCAACAACAGGTATACCACAGCTGTTTGTAATTAAGTAAATGAAATAAATGGTTATAAAAAAAATAATAATTTGAATTTTGTAGGATATGTTAATGACATTGCCAATTTCAGCATATTTTGTATTGTCATTTACTGCTTACTGCAGATTTCATTTAACAGTTAATCTCTAATTGCTTGCAGATTTCCACTATTTGCAAGTTTTTTGATTCTTAACTTTCTCATAGTCCTCTTTGAAATGTGCAAACTGTTGTCAATTAGGCCCAATTGTACCTTTGCCCAGAAATATTATCATCTGCCCCATAATGCAAAACCTGAGTGGCTAAAGGTTAAATTGCTATACATCTCTTTGCTGATGCCAAGGTCACACTAAGTATTTCTGCACTTATACTTGTCTTTTTTTTTGGGGGGGGGGGGGGGGTTCCTGAAAGGTTTTCTGTAATGATCAGAAAAATTATGATATGCCTTTTGAATGTGGAGAAATTCCCACAATGTTTTTTGGCATTATCAAACTAGATTGAACATATTAATTTAGGTGACCCAAATGCTTGGCTGTTGGTATATTTGGCAATGCTAATGATGAAGGGGAATAGAGTCATGAAGTGTTGCACAGGGATTTCTAGAATTTGAGATTTATGCAGCAGAAAGCGTGACTGGCAATGGTGGAGTTGAAGGAAATTTGGGATTTGTGTGAGGCGATGATTGGAGCCGCAGAGAGATCATGCAGGGGATGGGTCTGGAGATTGGAAGGGTCGGGGAAGGAAAAAGTTAGGAATGATTTGAAAAGAGCAATTATAAATTAAAAACTCAGCTCCTGATTCTGCATCATAAGTCCTGGGTGAATGGGGGCCAATCATTGGGAAAAGTAGCATCAAACATGTTTTGCATGAACGTGTATTTAAGGAGCTGCAAAGTTGGAGAGAGTAGAACTGTCAGATTAATTGGAAGTTAAGTCAATAATGAGTGGCGATCAGCAAATCCAATGAGGCTAACGTTAAGGTAGACTTTTGACTTTTAAGCAGGTAGAAGTAGGTGATTGGGTATTAGAAGGAATTATGTCAAGATCATGTAATCCATGATGATCAGAAAAATACAGAGGAACCTGAGTGTTCATAGAAATTAATTTTGCAATGGAACATGCTATTTTCACATCGAGACAAAACAAATGCATGATATGTTGCTTTGTTCATGTCATACTTAGAGGCAGCTAAAGTAATTATTTTCTGAGTTGCCAATGCAGGCTCTGCTCTGATCTGCACCTTTTCATACCTCTTTTTTCCCCCTTCCCAACTCTGTCAACCCGACAGCAATACATTTGCTGCTTGGATTTCTCTGAGGAGCATTGATCTAAAAAGGACAGGTGTCAAAATATGTGGTAGACAAAATTCTGGAGAAACTCAGCGGGTGAGACAGCATGGAGAGAAGGAATAGGTGACGTTTCGGGTTAACACCCTTCTTCAGACTGATTGGGGGTGGGGGGGGGGGGAAGAAAGGAAGTCAAAATATATGGTATTTTGCAGCCAGGCTTTTTTTTTTGTATTTTGTTACCAAATATAAGGTGGGAGGAGAATGAATGGACATCTCCAAGCCCCAATTTACAACCAGTCTAACATTTTCTGATGGAGTCTGAAGACGGGACGTCCCGAAACGTCGCCCATTACTTCTCTCCAGAGGTGCTGCCTGTCCTGCTGAGTTACTCCAGCATTTTGTGTCTACCTAACATTTTCCTTCACCTTTTGAAACTGACTATCCATGTCACCTTGATGAATATGGACAACATAAAATTAACATGTTGTACCAAATTAATAAATGCAATTATCTTGGATTCAACAAACTCAATGCCAATTAAAAAAAATTGTAATGCTCAAAATATGACAAAAATGCAGATGCTGCCAATAATCAGTGGGTCAAGTGGGATCTTTTTTTCCGCAAATGTTGTCTGATATCGTTTCCCACATTTTGTTTTATCGTAAGCTAAATGCCACATGAACCTGCTAATTTTCTGTGTTACCGTGCTTGAATTAGTTCTGGTTAATGCGTTGTAGTGGGGAGGCTGACAGATTCTCAAGGGACAGGTGTAAGCTTGTAAAGTTAAGACACTGCAGGTTTGTCTCATCTGAGGGGGCTTTAAGAGCATGTTCTAGGGAGTGACTAATCATTGGTTTGTGATAGATCCTGGATTTTTGTAGCAAAATTCTACGCTGTTTTGAAAACTGATATACCCAGCTAATTATGAAATCCCAATGCATGAGAATTCGGCTCATCTTTCCTAACAGCCAATTGAATTTGTGTACAAAGGAACTGCAGACGCTGGTTTACACTGAAGATAGACACACATTGCTGGAGTAACAGCGGGACAGGCATCATCTGTGGAGCGAAAAAATGGGTGAGGTTTCGGGTTGACACCCTTCAGACTGAATTGAAATTGTCCAGTGTAAAGAGTGAACTTTAATTTCATCACCAGGCAATACAGTATTTCATTGGTTTCTACATTTCATTCGTTTCGATTTCAGCTGCAGCTGATGTATAGGTATTTGTGCCAGTGTCGGAAAGTGCAGATTGAGAAAAAGTGCAAGGGCCACAACAAGGGTAGGTTGGATGATCGGGAATTCATCCTGAGCATATAGGAGGACTATTCAAAAGTCAGATAACAGCTGGGGCAGAAGTTGTCATCAAATCTGGTGATACATGCTTTCAACCTTGCGTATCCTCTATTCAGTAAGAGAGGGGAGAAGAAAGAATAACCAGGGTAGGAGCGCTCCTTCATTATGTTGGCTGTCAAATATAGATGGAGTTGATGGCGGTATGGAAGGCATGGAGTGTTGGGGAGGCTGGTTTGTGTAATAGCTTGGACTGCTTTGATGAGTCTGAAGAGGGTCTTGAACTGAAACGTCACCCATTCCTTCTATCCAGAGATGCTGCCTGTCCCGCTGAGTTACTCTAACATTTTGTGTCTATTTCCGGTGTAAACCAGCATCTGCAGTTCCTTCTTACACTCTGCAGTTTCTTGCTGTCTTTGGCAGAGCAGTTGCCAGACCAAGCTGTGATGCATCCTGACAGGATGCTTGCTATGTGTGTGTCGACTGGTGGAAATTCACCCACCTCTGCACTCACAATCTTTTCACTTAAAATTGGTGCCAGATTACAAACCCCATGAAAATATGGGAATGGAATACTTTATTGTCACATGTGTCAAGGCAAATTGAAATTCTTTGCTTGCGTACCCAAGGTATACCTAAGGTGTTCTGGCAAGCCTAGCGATGCACCGTTCAATTCATTTAAATATTTATTAGTCACTTGCTGTTACTTGACAACCAAAATATTCAGCCGAGTATTCTGCAGCAGAACTTGTGCAAGTTTCTTCCTCTGTGAGACTGGCATCTGCCATGTCCTTGTCTTGTGACTTGGATATAGACCATTTGTGGTGTCGCCCAGAGCTCACTATTCTCAACGTTATACCCAGTATTAGTATCTCGACTCTTGCCTATAAGTGTGAAATCAAGTGATTGTGCCTCTATCAATATCTTGCTCTCTTTCACCATTTTAATCTCTGGCTTAAATTTTTGGACATAAAATTAAAATGTTGCCAGGATAACATTGCAAGAAGAGGAGAGGTACATGCTACACCACCTCCAACATACAAATGAAGTAGATTTTTAATTGCTTGAAGGAGTAGGTATGAAATACATTCACCTTCTATTACTTCAACATTTCTGTTGGTCCTGGTCTTGGCCGCAGCTGCTGTTTAGTTTAGAAATACAGCGGGGAAACAGACCCTTTGGCCCACTGAGTCCATGCTGACCAGTGATCACCCGTACACTAGAACACTAGGGACAATTTACAATCTTTACTGAAGCTAATTAACCTACAGACCTGTATGTCTTTGGAATGTGGGAGGAAACCGGAGCACCCGGGGAAAGCCCACACGGTCACGGAGAACGTACAAACTCGGTACAGACAGCCCCCGTATTCTGGATTGAACCCAGGACTCTGGCAGCAACTCTACCACTGTGCCACGGTGCAGTTCCTGTGCTGTTGTGACATTGGACCTTTTTGACTGATATATGAATACATCCACATTTGTCCCCTGCTAGCTCGTAGCTACTGCCATCTTGACCTATGACAGAGGTAAATTTACTTGAATGTTGACCAATGTGGCTGTCAAGGGTGAGCAGCAGAAAAATGTGCACAGATTGTTAAGTGAGAGTTGTGGAGCAACAAAAGTTGGGTTAAGCTATTATATGAAATAGATTTTTGGCAAATGAGTGGTGGGGAATTTGGTGGAAAGAGCAGTTGCAGAGGCCAGCCAGGAAGATATGAGCATATTAAATTCGCTGACGTTTTGTGACACAGCATCCAGCACTGACTAGTGGCATTGAACTGTCATTGTAAACTGATAACCCTGCACTCTGGATACTCTCTGGATGGTCTCCTTCCCCACTGTATTTACAGACACTCTAGAAGCTCTGTCATTCTACATGGAGACCTTGTCCCCGGAATTTTGTGCTTATTGACCCAAGAGTCCAGATACTATTTTCAAAAGTAGTTCCGTTTATTGTCACGTGTGCCAAGGTACAGCAAAAAGCTTTTGTTGCATGTTGACCAGTCGGCCGAACGAATATACATGACTTCAATCAATCCATTTACAGTGTATCGATACATGATAAGGGAATAACGTTCAGTGCAAGGTCTAGCCAGCAAAGTCCAATCAAGGATAGTCTGAGGGTCATCAAAGAGTAGCCCATGTATCTCTTTCAGTCCTCTTGTAAACTGATGCTATAGAACAATGTTATAGGCAATTCTCTTGCTTTTGTAAGCTATTTGTTAAGATGCCTTTCATTATCTGCTGTGGATAAAAATGCTTGAAAAGCTCAGTGAGTGAGGTAGCATCTATGGAGTGAAGGAATTGGTGAAGTTTTGGGTTGAGACCCTTCTTCAGACTGCTTTCATTATCTGCTGATCTCTGGCTCACTGCATTCAGTGTGTACAAAAATCCCAGCCTCTCTTTTGTGATCATCTGAAAATGTTCATAGTTCCTGAAAATGTTTATGGTACCTTGATTACGTACGTGGCGGCTGCGTTTATAATGTGTAAATGCGTTTAATAGATTATCTTGTGTGCAATTCCTGCACCAGAAATGCAAAAGTCTGAATATTTTAAGTTCTGCACTGTTGGAAGTTCTATCCTAGGTGTTGATTGCTCAGTTCAAATTAACAATTAGATGTTTAATTTTTACAAACAAAGCTTAATTGCTACACTGTCTTGTGTCACACAGGAGGGGCAACTCCTTCTGTCTTGTGAAGTTTCATTCCCAAAATAATGAATTTAAATTAATGCCAGTGTTTTAAAACAAATGGTTAATCTCCCTCTGTAAAATGTTGGCTCAGAGTGGAGTGACAATGATTTGATGCACTTCAGGTTATACCAAAGAAAGACACAAAGTACACTCTGTTTTCTCTTCAGATCGTATAAATCTTTTGCCTTTTACTAAAGACACAACGTGTTTTCAAAGACACAGGCAGCATCTCTGGGGGAAAAAGGATGGGTGATGTTTCGGGTCGGGATCCTTCTTCAGTCAGTGCACGACTGGCTGAGTTACTCCAATACTTTGTGTCTACCTTTGGTATAAACCAGCATCTGCAGTTCTTTGGTGCTACACTTCAGGTTAGACATCCCTCCCCTCTCTTTATACCGACTGTCTCCCTTCTACAGTTTCAGTCCTAACGCAGGGCCTTGGCCGAATGTTGACAATTTCTTATGCAGGATCCCACCTGCCTTGGGATAGAGCCCAATGAGTCATTTATCTGATGCCAGTCCTCCTGTACCAGCTCCTTAGGTATGTATTGAACTGTACTGCTTTCTATTTCTTACCTTGCTAGCATGTGGCACAGCTAGTAATCCTGCGATTGCAATGCTGGAGGTTCTGTTTTTTAACCTACTCTCAAACTCCATGAATTATTTTTGCAGACCAAGTCATTGGTCCCATTGCGGGCCTTTAACCTGTGGCTGCATGCTGACACCTCTCAGAATGTCTTGTGCCTACTCATAAACATCATTGACTCTGGCACCAGGGAGGTAACGCACCGTCTCTGGAGTTTTGCTTGCAGCCACTGAACACTCGTCTCTGTCCTTGACCATAGACTCCCCTATTGCTATCGCTCAGCTAGACTTGGCCCTATCTTGCTGTTCAACAGAGCCTGATATGGTGCCACTGTCCTAGCTGCTGTTCTTTGTCCCTCAGAAGCCATCAACCCCAGCAGTAGAAGTTTGGCCAGTGACTTTCATCTAATTAATATGGCAAATAAACTTTTAATTGTTGGAGAAAAAGTATAGGAAACATTTTGGGTTGGATCCCTTCTTCAGACTCGAAGTTCTGACCTGAAACGTAGCGTATTATTTTTCTTGTTAGATGCTGCCTGACCCGCTGATTTACTCCAGCTTATTGTGTCCGTCTTCGTTTAAAACCAGCATCTGCCGTTCATTACTGCACGACTTTTAAATGTTGCTTTTTTTTAAGTTTATTTATTTAGAAAAACTAAATATTTGTATGGTTAAAATGCATGGAGAATTACTTTTCAGTATATATCTTAAAACATGAGCTTCAAACATTTTAGCTCTTAGTGAAATTGTATATTGCTCGGGTCCAGCAAGTGAAGAAGGGACATTTTAAGTTGTAGTCATCAGTTAATATATTGTTTACTCGCCTCATTATATGAACCTGTTTTTCCAATTAAAAGCAATTTTATTATGCACCTATGAATAGCTATTTGCAGAATTAACCCAATTTTTCTTCCTTTAATATATTTAACTGCAGAATTTTCACTTTAATTTTGCCACAATCTAAGAACAATTATCCAAATAAAATTAGTTAAATCTGTATACATTTTCAAAATGAGTCATTTGCATTTTGATTATTTGTTCTTTACATTATTATTTTTTTTTACTATCTGCCACAAATGTTATTGTCCTTAATTGACATTATCAGATATTTATCCAAACATCATTGCCATGGGATTTCCAGCTGAGAGACTTGAAGGCGTCTACAGAAATAACATTGATGATGTCGTAAAGTGAGTACCTGAAATCAGAAGTAATTTTTCATCTTCATAGATTTTTAAGTTTCTCTTCACAAATTAAGATGGAAAATTGTTAACTGAAACTTCTAATAGTATTTTGACATACAAAAGGATAAAGAAATTAACATAAAAAATATATAGTATTTGATGGGCTTGTATTTTCCCTTGAGTCTGAATTTGAATTTAATTTACTCTTGGAGAGATGGGAAGAGATTGTGTGATAAAGATGACTGGTTCATTTGATGAATGTTTTAAATTGAATTGCTCATATTTTTACTTTTTTGAGAAGGAATTTGAATTGCACCTTTTTCTTAAAGGTTCTGTGGCTATCTTGAACTCTACTTTGTATCTCTTTACTGTAGGTTAAATTATAATTTAATGGTTTTAGATTCTTGTAAGTACACTGCCTAGTTCTAATCCATTTTTTCCTAAAAATATGCATTGGATATGCTGACCAAGAATTGTTATAAAATCTTACGTCGGGGATTTTTAAGAACTTTTTTTAAGCTATTTCATTTACGTCAGACCTCCTGTGCATCAACAGCACAAAACAAAAACTGGAAGATGAACATTTTCCAAGCTACCCTGTGGAATTTCTCAGTGAAGTGCAATGACCTTTTATGCTTAATTTTGCTAATAAAATATTTTTATTACTGTTCCTGTACTTAAACTTTAAAATCACTGTAAATCTAAAACTACATGAATGCAACTTAAAATTCTTGATTTAGCATGTCACTTATCTTAGAATAGATTACTTGGGTATCAATATCATGCAATTTTTTTTTGCAATCCTTTGCTGTAAAATGTACTTTGCCATTTATAATTCTAGATATGCATGTTCAGTAGTTCTTAAACATTTTCAAAATTATTAAGTGTCGTTTTAAATAACTGGAACATTTGTTTTGGCAAGGCCAAACATTCTATCAAAGTGCATCTCAATTTATGTGGTTGATGCTAAACTTGAATTTATGGCACATATGAAGTTTTGCAAATGTTTTATGTATTATCACGTCCACATGTGTGTCTGGGCAATTTGCACATTGTCTTTGGCCTTGAAGTGCCAGCGTGCGTTGTTCCTGCAGCATTTTGGAGCATTGCTGCGTGTAGCCAGAAAATGTTGCTTTGTGACTGTGGCCTGAAAGACATTGCAATGCATTAAGTAGTAATTTGTGCTCCTCTAAAAAAATTAAATTGACTTAATAAAGGAACTGTTGAATACCATGTCACAGAAGTTGATGTTGCTTCCAGCTTGCAGTTGTTTAGGAGACAAGATAAACTCCGAGTTCTTCATTGCAAGAGGAAAATGCCTCTCAAGCTGTTGCAACCTGATTATCGCCAAATGAGGAAGTATAACTGCAGAAACAAGGAGCTGCAGATGCTGGTTTACAAAAAAAGACAAAGCTGGAGTAATTCAGTTGGTCAGGCAGCATCCCTGGAAAAACATGAATAGGAGACATTTTGGGTTGGGACCCTTCAGACAGTGTAACTGCAGGTTGTGTTATCGATCTGAACAGATATAGTTAATTATCAGGTGACTGTATAAAATGTCTGAATTTATGCAATTCACCACAAATGACAGCTTGCCTACATTCAATTGCTTATTGATTTTCTATAATCTTAATGTCCCTTTTTAAAATAGTTTTCCAATTAGCTACAAGATATTTTTTGACTTGCATTAACCATATCCTGCAGCATAAAATCCTCCATTATAGGTATCCTCTAAGCATGTTCTTCTCTTTTCTATAATAATCCCAAGCATAGCCTAAAATATTAAACTTGCCCTGGAAATGATTCGTTATGGTGTATAACATCTTGTAATCTTAAGAGCTTCATAACATCTTCCCCTTATGTTCCAAGTAAACTGTTTTTGCTTAACTATGAATGAACGTTTTTTCAGCATAGAATTTCCTTCTTGATGATCAATACACATTTTGCACTCTGACAAAATGCTTTCTTACATTTTTGCATGACAATGATTTTTGTTCAGTTGAGCAATTTAAATGGGAAATGCAACACCTGCAACATCACACATTCACCACCCAACACAATTAAAGTCCAGTCTGAAGAAGAGCGCTGACCCGAATCATCGCCCATCCTTTTTCTCCAGAGATGCTGCCTGACACACTGAGTTACTCCAACATTCCAATTACTCGGGTCGCCAGAGGGGTGGCATGGTGGCGCAGTGGTAGAGTTGCTGTCTTACAGTGCATGCAGCGCCAGAGTCGATCCCGACCACGGATCCTCTGTACCATGTTTGTACGCTCTCCCCGTGACTGCGTGGGTTTTCTCCGAGATCTTTGTTTTCTTCCCATACTCCAAAGATGTACAGGTTGTAGGTTAATTGGCTTGGTATAAGTGTAAATTGTCCCTCGTGTGTGTGTGTGTGTAGGATAGTGTTAATGTGTGGGGATCGCTGGTCAGTGAGAACTAGATGTGCCGAAGAGCCTGTTTCCACGCAATATCTCTGAACTAAACTAAAAACACTGTCTATATCTTCGGTATATTGCAGCATCTGCAGTTCCTTTCCACACAATTAAAATAATTTTGCTTTGCTTCCTGTTTGGTTTCATCTTGTCCTTTTTCCCTTCATTTTGTTTGGTTTCTCTTTTAAATGTTTAGTATGTGTTTTTCCTCTGGGAAAGCTACATAGCTGGAAATCAACATGTTTTCCCTCATAGATATTCTCCTTACTGAGGATTTCTTATTTCGCTCACTTCTCCTAAAAGAGCCACCTTAGATTAGAAAAATCTCAATTCAAGACTACCTTTGATTTTTTGTTTTTAACTTACAGTCATAGTTCTTGGATATCAAAGATCAGTTTTCTTTCCTTCTGTCTACTGCTTTCAAGGGATGATTGGTAGCCTTAATCAGATTGATCTGTATAACACTCTAAAGTGGTGACCTCATCTTTGCAATTTATTGATCTGGATACACAGTTTATCAGCCTGTGTCCTTTGTGGTGTCGCAGTTTCTGATTTAACATGGATATGTTGGGTCGGTATCATTTTCCGATATCTCTTTCTCAAATGCTTGAGTATTACTTACAGTGTGTCATAACTAAATTTATTTCTTCCACCGTCTTAAAGTCTTTTACATAACTAGAGATTTAATTTGCCTTTGTGCTTGCCACTGGTCAGACTAAACTGTTTGCTAAAGATAGACACAAAGTTGGAGTAACTCAGCGGGTCAGACGGAATCTCTGGAGAAAAAGAATAAATGACATTTCGGGTAGAGTCTGAAGAAGGGTCTCGACCCGAAACGTCATCTATTCCTTTTCTTCAGAGATGATGCCTGACCCACTGAATTACTCCTTGTAGCTTTTTGTGTCTATCTTCGGTTTAAACCAGCATCTGCAATTCCTTCTCACACATAAACTGTCTGCTAAGTTTGGTATGCAGTTAAATTGCAAACCTATAGCCATTGTAAAATTAATAGGTTGGAAGCAGTGAAAGGAAACACTGAAAGATTTGTACGAGTGCTTATGATGACTGGGTATAGTTGCTTTTAAATCAAAATGCCATTCAATGAAGCTGATACCATCTTTGCTTTATTTCTGCACCTGTAGTATACACATTTGAAACTGTCATGATAACATTTGGAGATGTGGACTTGGTGAAATAGAAAAATCTGAGACACTAATTTACATTGCTTATATTGCTTATATTGCAACATGGGAATAAATGAAGAAAAGCAAAATTCAGAAAGTGAAGAATATTAATTGGGGCAATTTGTCTAGGATCAGTGAAGCCAATCTTTAAATTGTGAAAGAGGCAGTATGGTGCAATGATTTGAGTAATTGTGGGTGGTTAGTGATAAATGAGCTAACTTGGGTTAGTACAATTCACACAACATCGTCACTGTCATTCCAGCAATCGGAGATGGTGTGCATCTCAGGAGAGTAATCTTTATTTAAGAATAAGGGGTAAGCCATTTAGAACGGAGATGAGGAAACACTTTTTTCACACAGAGTTGTGAGCCTGTGGAATTCTCTGCCTCAGAGGGTGGTGGAGGCCGGTTCTCTGGATACTTTCAAGAGAGAGCTAGATTGGGCTCTTAAAGATAACAAGAGTCGGGGGATATGGGGAGAAGACAGGAATGGGGTTCTGATTAGGGATGATCAGCCATGATCGCATTGAATGGCGGTGCTGGCTCGAAGGGCCGAATGGCCTACTCCTGCACCTATTTTCTATTTCATAAAGTTGTGACAACGTCCTTGAAATTTCAGGTGGTGCCATACTTCAATTTACTTAAATTCTGTGACCAAAGTCCTGTGCCTTTTAACCTATCAGGTGTAATGTGGTGACTGCATTTTTTTCAATCAAACATCATAAGGTGTTAAACCTGTCTTAAATACAAAATAGATACAAAATAGACACAATGCTGGAGTAACAGCAAGTTGGGCAGCATCTCTGGATATAAGGAATAGATGACGTTTTGGTTCAGGACCCTTCTTCAGACTGAGAATCAGTGGAGGGAAAACTAGGGGTATGAAAAGGTACAAAGAACAAATGACTAAAAAGAACAAATTAAAGCCAGGACTGATGATCAAGAAAAGGTTGAGCCTACAATGGTCCAATATCGGCTGCAGAAGAGGGGATACAAAGAGTGAAACTGCAGGCCGACAGTGAAACTATTAGGACGACGAGGGTGAGGGAGGGACAGAGAGAGGGTAGTTGAAATTAGATAAATCAGTATTCAGACCGCTGGTCATAAGATCATGTGATATTAGTAGAATTAGGCCATTCGGCCCATCAAGTTTACTCAGCCATTCAATCATTGCTGCTCTATCTCTCCCCTTCCTAACCTTATTCTCCTGCCTTTTCCCCATAACCTCTAACACCTGCACTAATCAAGAATCTACCTCTACCATAAAAATATCCACTGACTGTCTCCATAGCCTTTTGTGGCAAAGAATTCCATAGATTCACCACTCTCTGACAAAATAAATGTCTCCTCATCTCCTTCCTAAAAAGAATGTCCTTTAATTCTGAGGCTATGACCTTTAGACCTAGACTCTCCCACTAGAGGAAACATCCTCTCCACATCCACTCTATCCAAGTCTTTCACTATTCTGTATGTTTCAATGTGGTCCCCCCTCATTCTTCTCAACTCCAGCGTGTAGAGGCCCGGTGCTGACAAACGCTCATAGGTTAACCTCATTCCTGGGATCATTCTTGTAAATCTCCTCTATACCCTCTCCAGAGCCAGCATATCTTTCCTCAGATATGGTACCCAAAATTGCTCACAATATTCCAAATGCAGCCTGACCAGCACCTTGTAGAGCCTCAGCATTACATCTCTGTTTTTGTATACAAGCCCTCTTGAAATAAATGCTAGCATTGAGTTTGCTTTCTTTACTACTGATTTGACTTGCAGATGAACTAATTGGGAATCATGCACTAGCACTCCCCAAGTCCTGTTGCACCCCTGATTTCTGGATTCTCTCCACATTTGGAAAATAGTTTATGCCTTTATTCCTACTACCTAAATGCACGACTCCACACTTTGCTACACTATATTCCATCTGCCACTTCTCTGCTACTCTCCCATCCTGTCCAAGTTCTTCTGCAGAGTCCCTGCTTTCTCTACACTACCTGCCCTTCCACCTATTTTTGTATCATCCACAAACTTGGCCACAAAGCCTTCAATCCCCTCGTCCAATCATTAATATACAACATGAAGAGTAGCGACCCGAGTGCCGACCCGTGCCGAACTCCGCGTCACTGGCAGCTAACAAGAAAAAGCCTCCTTTATTGCCACTCTTTGTCTTCTGCCATCCAGCCAACCTACTATCCATGCGAATATCTGCCCTTTGATATTGTGAGGTCTCATCTTCCTTAGAAGCTGGGTTGCAAGCTGCCAAGGCAAAATATAATGTGCTGTTTTTCCAATTTGCATTTGGCCTTGCTCTGACAGCGGAGGAGGCTGTTCCTCCAATTTAGGTTTGGCCTCACTCTGGCAAAATGCTGGAGTAACTCAGCGGGGCCAGGCAGCCTCTCTAGAGAAAAAGGATGGGTGACATTTCTGGTTGCAACCCTTCTGTCGACCAGTGGCACCAACGTCTGTGGTGATGAAGTTCTTTGAGAGGCTGATCATGGCACAAATCAACTCGTACCTCGACAAAAACCTGGACCCACTGCAGTTCGCTTACCGCCACAACAGATCAACAACGGTGGATGCGATCTCACTCGCTCTCCACTCCGCTCTGGACTACTTGGACAACAAAAACTCATGTCAGGCTGTTATTCATTGACTTCAATTCAGCATTTAATACCATCATCCCCTCCAAGCTGGTTACCAAGCTCTCAGGTCTGGGTCTCTGCACATTCCTCTGCAATTGGATCCTCGACTTCCTCATTCACAGACCACAGCCTGTCCGTATTGGTGGAAATGTGTCATCCTCGATAACAATCAGCACGGGAGCACCTCAAGGCTGCGTGCTCAGCCCCCTGCTATACTCACTCTATACTCATGACTGCGTAGCTGGACATAGTGCGAACTCCATCATCAAGTTCGCCGACGACACCACTGTTGTGGGACGTATCACTGATGGGGACACTGCCCAGTCCATCCTGCTCTGACCTCCCTACCATCCAGGGGATCTATCGCAGGCGTTGCCTCAAAAAGGCTGCCAGCATCATCAAGGATCCACACCACCCTGGCCACACACTCATCTCTCCACTGTCACTAGGTAGAAGGTACAGGAACCTGAAATCTGCAACATCCAGGTTGAGGCAGCTTCTTCCCCACAGCCATCAGACTATTAAACACAACTTCAAACAAACTATGAACTTTAACCGCCTATTGCACTTTATCTGTATTTATATATATGTGTGTGTGTATATATATTCATTCATATTCTACGGTATATGGTCACACTGATCAGATCTGTATTTATGCCTGAAATATTCTGTTGTGCTGCAGCAAGCAAGAATTTCATTGTCCTATCTGGGACACATGACAATAAACTCTTGACTTGACATGACTCCAGATTGAAACATTTGTGTTTATAGATGCATCCAGCATATTGTGTCTGTATTTGGTATAAACTGGCATCTGCAGTTCCTTTTTATTACAGTTAAACCTATGTTCTATTCTACGATTCGTTTTGCAGGTTGAACATAGTAATTTTATCCATTTATCACCACACCTGGAATATTGTGTGCAGTTTTGGTCCCCTAATTTGAGGAAGGACATTCTTGCTATTGAAGGAGTGCAGTGTAGGTTTATAAGGTTAATTCCCGGGATGGCGGGACTGTCAAATGCTGAGAGAATGGAGCGACTGGGCTTGTATACTCTGGAGTTTAAAAGGATGAGAGGAGATCTTATTGAAACACATAAGATTATTAAGGGTTTGGACACGCTAGAGGCAGGAAACATGTTCCCGATGTTGGGGGAGTCCAGAACCAGGGGCCACAGTATAAGAATTAGGGGTAAGCCATTTAGAACGGAGACGAGGAAACACTTTTTCTCACAGAGAGTTGTGAGTCTGTGGAATTCTCTGCCTCATTGATATTTTGTTCATCTTTAAATGTAAGTCTTGGATTCATGTATCGCGGGAACAAATAAGCAAAGGCAAGATGATAAATATAAACTACAAATTAACTTCAGAAAATGAAACTAGTAGAGATGAATTTGCCCTTCACTTAACAAAGAATAACTTTAGGGATTATGCAGTAAATGCCGTTCAAATACTCAGCAACTTTGGGATAATATTGTTTATGTTCAAATCCGATAGGTAAGTCTTGATTTGTTCAATGTTCTAATTAATTCAAAGTTACAGTGTGAAAACAGCCCTTCGGCCCCTTGAGTCCGTGCCGACCATCGATCACCCGTTCACAGTGGTTCTGTTATCCCACTTTCTCATCCACTCCCTACACACTAGGGGGCAATTTACAGAGGGCTTATTAACCTACAAACCCGCACGTCTTTGGGATGTGGGTGGAAACCTATGCGGTCGCAATGAGAACGTGCAAACTCCACACAGACATCATCCGAGACCAGGATCGAACCCGGGACTCTGGCGCTGTGGGGCATTAATTGTAATGCTAATACTTGGGCCTCCGCTGATATGCTGGAATATTGTATTATTGATTATATAAGTTGCGCCCATTCTCCTTTATCTTACATTGTGAGCGGCTTGCTTGCATTTACAAGATATCACGCAACGAAAGCTTTTCCCTGTACCTCACTACAAGTGTCAATAGTAAACTAAATCAATCTATTTACATGTATCTGTGTGTTTTAACCGGCCTGTTAAGGTTCAGCAACCGAGAATGTCATTGTTCTGATGTCACTGCACGCGACAACTAAACACTCTTGTCTTCATTCTACACTTGAAATTACCACAATGACATTTAAACGGTGTTTGGACAGGTATACGTGTAGGAATGAACTGCAGATGCTGGTTTAAACCGATAGACACAAAGTGCTGGAGTAACTCAGCGGGTCAGGCAGCATCTCTGGAGGGAAGGAATGGGTGAGGTTTCGGGTCGAGGCCCTTCTTCAGCCTGAAGGTCTGGTTAATTGGCTTGGTATAAGTGTAAATTGTCCCTAGTGTGTGTAGGATAGTGTTAATGTGCGGGGATCGCTGGCCGGTGCGGACTCGGTGGGCCAAAGGGCCTGTTTCCACGCTGTATCTCTAAACTGAACCCTGTCCGGCTAGCAGGGCTGTGTAGGGCCGAGTGCCGGGACACGGTGACATCTGGCTCTGATCTCCACAAAGCCAATCACGTATCGAGCAGCGCCACAGATCAACGGCCTCTGGTGCTTGGAGTCGGTCCACAGACACAGAGAGGAAATTGGCTGCTACTCTGGCTTTTTGTGTCTATCAGTGGCTTGGAGAGTGGGCTTGACAACGAGTGACGCAGCTTGTCGTGGTTCCCCTGATCTATGCTATTCCCACGCACTTATGGGCCTGTCCCACTGAGGCGACTCTTTAGGCGACTGTCAGGGACTAGCTTTACTAGCATTCACCTACGACACCTCGCAACAACCTACGACAACCTCCGACAGCAAAAATTGTTGCCACTTGTAGTCGCTCAAACGTGGGACAGGCCCTTCAGGCTGCGGCTCGGTGCATCCTGGAGGACAACCAGAGGCTGCTGGAAGTAGGTACCAAGCACTGGGTAGAAACGGTGGAAGATAGTGGACTTCAAATGGGGGTGGTTGGAGAAAGCATCCTGCTTGCCTACTAGATTTTCACTGACTGTAACTGCAGGGAAAATGTTCCCGATGTTGGGGGAGTTCAGAACCAGTGGTCACAGATTAAGAATAAAGGGTAGGGTACACAAAATGTTGGAGAAACTCAGCGGGTGCAGCAGCATCTATGGAGTAAAGGAGATAGGCAACGTTTCGGGCCGAAACCCTTCTTCAGACTAAAGGGTAGGCCAGTTAGGATTGAGATGAGGACAAACTTTCTTCAGCCAAAGAGTTGTGAATCTGTGGAATTCTCTGCCACATAAGGCATTGTAGTGGAAGCCAATTCATTGGATGTTTTCAAGTGAGTTACATTTAGCTCTTGGGGCTCGCGAAATCAAGGGATATGGGGAAAAAACAGGAAGGAGGTACTGATTTTAGGTGTACAGCCATGATCATATTGAATGGCTCGAAGGGTCGAATGGCCTAATCCTGCACCTATTTTCTATGTTTCTATGCTTGAGTATATGGCAATAAAACTCGGCCACTTGATTTTAAAGTATTCATGCATGGTGCAGGTGTAATGCAGTCATAGAGTGATACAGTGTGAAAACCAGCCCTTCGGCGCAACATGCCTACAGCCGCCAACATGTCCCAGCTATACTACCTGCCTTTGGTCCATATCCCTCCAAACTTGTTCTATCCATGTATCAGTCTAACTGTTTCTTAAATGTTGGGATAGTCCCTGCCTCAACTACCTCCTCTGCCAGCTTGTTCCATACACCCACCACCCTTTGTGTGGAAAAAGTAATGTCCCCCCCCCCCCCCCCCCCCCCCCCGCGCTTTCAAATATGCTCCGTGGCCCCTGGTTCAGACGGAGAGCGCTGCCAGATATGAGCGGGGAACTGAGGTCAGTTGTTCATCATGTCTGGATCCCAATGCTCAGCACTTTGTGTTTCGGAGTTGGCTAATGTTATTGATTTGCAATTAGCCTGATTTGTAATTAGTTGACAAAACTTTTATTGATTAAACCAGAATATCCAGGGATGTGGGATAAATGTAATATTAAAATTACATGCAAGGTGTCAGGCTGTCCATCACAACATACAGCCCCGATAACCCATTATTTCCTTCAGTTAAATATTGGGAAAGTAACACTATTGTCATTTGCCACTCAACTATTATGTTTGTTTACCTCACTGACTATCTCTAACCCCCCCCCCCAAATTCCTTTGACAGGTTGAATAGAAATGTCCCCAATCTCATTGTTTTATTAATTGAACACGTAGATGAACATCCTCAAGGAGTGTAATCAAATGGAAACTGATTCAGATGTGATGTTTAAGAGCTTGTTCAAAGAAGGGGCATATTTTAAAGGAGTGACAGAAATACTTGCAGGGGAGTGTGTGAGGAGATTATTTGTCTTTAGTTTTAGCTTGAACCAGGACATCTGAAGATTCAAAGATTAATATAGTAATTGTGCTGATACTGACTCCAGCCAATCACGTAATGAATATCATCCATACCAGAGGTTTTATTTTTCTGAAGCCATTTAAACTTCACTTGGATTTCAATCACTTCAATGTAAAAGTAATTAGAAATGGGGAGCATTGGAACAACTTGCCCTCGGTACATATTAGCTGTAATATAATAATGTGTGCATGTTGGTAGGTGCAATCAAAACAAAGATCTTTTTATTGTGTTATGAATACCACATAACATATGTACACTCAAGATCTCATTTAATAGAATAATATTGCTTGAATATATAGTTATTGGACTTTGTATTTCGGAAAAGTCCCAACTGAGAGGAAGATGGCAAAATACTGAAAATATTGGGGGTGAAAATTAGTTCAGGATAGTTTATTAGGAGAATGAATGAAATGGTAACAGAATTCATACAGCTGAGTGAGTATATTTTTATGGATGAGAAATTGTGTTCAACCAATTGATGACTTATTTGACAAAGTAACTAGCATGTTAGATACCAAGGAAGCCAATGGATGTCGCAAATTTTGTTAAACTCTGTTATACAAAATTTGGTCCTTGAAGTGCCCCATAAAAGATTACTGCATTAGATAAGCACCTGTGGACCTGAACGTAATAGGTTAAGTCCAGGCGGATAGATATGGGGCTTTAGATATGGAATAGTACTAGGTGTGCAGTCAAAGCTGGGACAATGGGAGTGTTCAGCACTGGGAACCTAAGCAGGTAAGCAGCTATGATCAGGGTAGAATAGGAGGCCAGATGTAAGGCTGAACTCGGGGTCAGGAATGAGAGAAGTTATGCAACTGGAGTCAGGGTCTGGAGTAGTACCAGGGTGCAGTGAGACCCAGGTTGGTCAACATGGGCCAAGTGTTTGAATATAATCTGATTGCCATACATGAATATACTAGGATCATTCATGTGCTGCACCTATTGATCAGAGCCTGGTTCTACTGTGGAATGTAATTAGAAGTGTAATTTAGCTTAACCTTATTCATAGCTAATCCAATTTAAAGCATAAATATTGCATTCAAGTGTAAGTTAAAAGACTCGCTACAGTGTGCACCAGATTGTACAATTTCAAGCTGAAAACTGCAAAAACTCCATACCCCCCCCTCCACACTGACCCCCCACCACCGCCCCCACCTCGGTCGCTACACTCCCTTGGGCTTGGTCTCTCGCAATTTCTCACTCCGAACTCTCACCCAATGTTGGCAGCCCTGAAGGTGTGATAACGAGCGATCAAAGGGGATGGAAATTAAGGAAAATGGCTAAGATGTGGCATTTTGCATTGTGCGCAAGTTTTGATTAAAACCATTTATATCTGAACGAGACAAAACAGTCTGATCTAAATAAAACGGGTCAAAATTGACAGTTTAACAACTGTAGGATTATAAACTTGGAGATTGTAACAGTGCATGACTGCGCATTATAAGGATGATTAAGAATTTTCCTTTAAAAACAATTCCTGATTGTAAAATAATGAGTTCCAAAATTTAGAAACCACAAGGCTCGTAAGTTAACTTTTTTTTAAATAGATTATGTAAAGAATTGGTGAGGAGTTGAGGCTGGAGAAAAAAATTGACAGATGACGAGAAAATGTAGGCGTTATTTTAAGACGATGTCACGGCATATTCAGGACGAATGTCGAGAGTACAAACGAGAGTGAGGGGCCCTGGATAAGTAGTCATAGAGTCATACAGCACAGAAACGGGCCCTTTGGCCCAACTTGGCCATAAGGAGAAAGGCAAGGTTAATATCTCAACTCTAACCCTTTTATCAGATCTGAAAAACTTGAGGTTTGTAAATACTTTAAACTTTTTATAGATTTTAAGTAACATCAATCACAATGTTAAATGTTTCTCCCTCCGATGTTGTCTGACCTGAAGAGTGTTTCCAACTCATTATTCTATTTTAATCGTTAACCCCTTTCAGGTGCTGATCAGACATTGAACTATTGGGGTTTTCCTGCCTTGAGCCATTCCTAAGCCATACTTTGGACATTGCAGTTATGATTTCAAGACTTTGAGAAGGATTTGGAGTGCTGAAGAAATAGCAAAAACTGTTTAGGTTGGTGTTACAAGAATTATGTATGATGCTGCTGGTGAGACTGAATAGACCATACTTTGTTTGGAAAAGGACAATAGACAATAGGTGCAGGAGTAGGCCATTTGGCCCTTCGAGCCAGCACCGCCATTCAATGTGATCATGGCTGATCATCCCCAATCAGTACCCCGTTCCTGACTTCTCCCCATATTTCCTGACTACGCTATTTTTAAGAGCCCTATCTAGCTCTCTCTTGAAAGCATCCAGAGAACCTGCCTCTACCGCCCTCTGAGGCAGAGAATTCCACAGACTCACCAGTGAGAAAAAGTGTTTCCTCATCTCCGTTCTAAATGGCTTACTCCTTATTCTTAAACTGTGGCCCCTGGTTCTGGTCTCCCCCAGCATCGGGAACATGTTTCCTGCCTCTAGTGTGTACACAGGAAAAATGAAGAAACGTGGCAACCCTTCATAATAATCAATAGGACATAATATGAGAGACCCACCAACCGATCAGATGAAGAATTTGGATTAAACACATTTTCTCACTGAGTTAGATTCTGCATGTGTGACCAGCAGCATAATTCAGGGATTTGGGCATTTGAGATGATTGATGTACACATGAAAGAGAATAGGATGAAGAGGTGAAAATAATTGGGGTTGAAAGACGACACTTTCTTTGCCTTGCTAGACCTCATGGCCCATTCATGAGCTGATGATTCTAGAGGTTGAATATTATAAAGAAATGGTGTTCAAGCAGAAGAGCCAAAAGAATTCTCCCAGTGTAGGGAGTTCCCCCTTGATTTTGATGGATGCAAATGTTAAAGGTAAATTTTGGCACATTTTAAATTATCTTTAATTGTATAAATTTCAAGTGATCTTAAATGTGATTTTAGCTCATTTTTAATAGTTTGGCAATGTTTTTGAATGTCTCAACGTAAAACTTTATGACAAACAAACAAACCCAAAGCTGAGTAATGTCAAAGAAGGGTCTCGACCCGAAACGTCGCCGGAAGAAGGGTCTCAACCCGAAACGTCGCCAAGAAGGGTCTCGACCCGAAACGTCGCCCATCTCCTTCGCTCCTTAGATGCTGCTGCACCCGCTGAGTTTCGTGTACCCTCAAACTATAATTGTTGCCTTGAGGTGACTAAGTACTGTGCCAAATTAAAGTTTAGTACAAAAGGATGTATTTTACAAAAATATTCTTCTATGGAATTTCTAGTTAATATTTACAGGACTTGTGATTCAACGTGTCCAGTTTAATATTTGTTCCGTGAGCTAATCATCTAATCCCATCAACATATTCTGCCATGCTCATCCAGCTTCCATTTCAATACACCTGGTGGCTTCACCTGTTCTTTGTCCTGGCAAGTTCTATATTTTCTACACAAGAAAATATTGTCTTATTGCCTCAAGTTCCGCCTCCCCATTAGTTATAACAACACCACCTCGGCATCTATCTTGGTCTCCATAAAGAGTGCAAGAACTCTAGGCAGTTCAGTTTTTCTTGCCAAGCAGAAACCCATTGAGTTTTTTTTTAATGGGCGGCCACAGTGGGCGCAGCAGTAGCGTTGCTGCCTTACAACGGTTGCAGCGTCAGAGACACGGGTTCGATCCCGATTACGGGTGCTGTCTGTACCGAGTTTGTACGTTCTCCCGTGTCCCCGTGGGTTTTCTCCGAGATCATTGGTTTCCTCCCACATCGACGTATAGGTATGGAGGTTAATTGGCTTGGTGTATGTGTGAAATGGTCCCCAGTGTGTTTAGGATAGTGTTAATGTGCGGGGATTGCTGGTCGGTGCAGATTCATTGGGTCGAAGGACCTGTTTCCACGCTGTATTTCTAAACTAAACTAATTTGAAGAACTGAATGGTTTGCATTGCTCCAGTTCAATGCTACTAAATTATTTCTCGTTAAAAACAAAACTTGACGCAATTTTTAAAATGGCATCATTAATCCGTCCTGTTCATTTTAGTGGTTTTAAATTCCGTGACCCTAGATCTTGTTCACTCTGCGTTTCACTTCTGAAGAATTCTGTCTCCACATTGTTCTTCCAATTAAAACATAATTAATGACTATGCTATCCAATTTAGGAAATGTGTTCAAGACATTGGTTTTTGTTTCACTTTATAATAAGTGCATCTTGCTTATTCTATTCCAAGTTTGTTCTGAGTTTCTTCAAGTTCTGAGTTGCAGAACTGTCAATTAGAATCCGCTGACGGTGAAACGTAGTCTAATAGACTTTAACTTGCATTAGGAGAGTCTGTATTGTATTGAATTTTCATATTTAGTTTGGGTCAATTCACTGTCACGTCAAATAATTTTTTAAAAACATTTTAGTTTAATTTAGAGATACAGCGTGGAAACAGCACCTTTGGCCCACTGAGTCCAGACTGACCAGCGATCCCCGCACATTAGCACTATCCTACACACTATGGACAATTTGTACATTTATACTATGAACCTACAAACCTATTTGTTTTTGGAGTGGGAGGTAACCGAACATCTCGGAGAAAACCCACACCATCACGGGGAGAAATTACAACCGCTGCACAGACAGCACCCGGAGTCAGGATCGAACCCGGGTCTCTGGTGCTGTAAAGGGCCTGTCCCACTGTACGAGGTAATTCAAGAGCTCTCCCAAGTTAAAAAAAAAATCAAATGTGGTAAGTACGTAGCGGGTACGTCGGAGCTCGGGACGTCTCTTAGCGACTCGTAAAGATTTCTCAACATGTTGAAAAATGTCCACGGGAGCCCCGAGTACCTATGAGCGGCTATTACTGTAATTCTCCGAGTTCGAATCGGGGGAAACTCGGGAGAATTACCTCATACAGTGGGACAGGCCCTTTAGGCAGCAACTCCACCGCTGTGCCACCCACGATTCATTCATGATTGAAAAATAACAGCATTATCCATTTTCAGGCTTTGCTAATTAAAAATGTAGGAAACATTAAACATTGAACGCAAACGTGTCACATAAACGCAGACGTTACATGTCAGTCAGAAATTCAGTGGTCAGACAACGCTGATCTAATATAGACAAAAATGCTGGAGGAACTCAGCGGGTGAGGCAGCATCTATGGAGCGAAGGAAATGGGCTCCTATTTCCTTCGCTCCATCGATGCTGCCTCACCTGAGTTTCTGCAGCATTTTTGTCCACCTTCGATTTTCCAGCATCTGCAGTTCCTTAAACACTGATCTAATAGGTTATTTGATTTACTTTTGTGGTTACTTTTTTTCAAGTAAGCGGTTAAATAATTTGTACGTGAACTTGATCTGACCTATGCTTTGCATTGTCTCAATCATTTCCTTGTGTTTCAAAACCGGACATCTGTCATCAGAAATTATACAATAATGTAAGAGCTGTAAATGAATTCCATTAAATAGTAAACGATGGGCACAAATTCACTTGAACAGGGAACTACAAAAGTTTTGTTTCTTGATGCCAGCAGCGTAATCCTGTGAGAGTTGGAAATGAGCATAGGCAGGAGGATGTGGATGGTTAAGAAAAGGTCAGATTGAATAGATTATGGAAAATTGTTTCTATTTACTGTTAAGAACAGAGGGTTGTTTTAATGTGGTAGGCTGGTAAAAGTTAGTGTACAAAGGGGTGTGTGTGTGATGGGGTACATCAGAATCACACTTTATTCGGCAAGTGTGTTTTGCAACATCAGAGGAATTTCATTGGCCAGGTCAGTCATAGAATTAAAAGTAACAGATCACTCAAAAACACATTTTAACATGAACATCCACCACAGTGACTCCTACACATTCCTCACTGTGATGGAAGGGGAAATAAAGTTCAAGTCCTTCCCCTTAGTTCTTCCTCGGTCATGGACCTCGAGCCCCCGTTGATGGAACGATCTTGACTCCCATAGTCGGCGGCGTTCGGGCCCTCCGTGTCGAGGCGATCTGCTCCCGCATCGGGGGGGGGGGGGGGGATGTCAGCTCCTCTGCGCTGGACGATCGAACCTTGCGTCGGGGCTGGTCGAACCTTCAGCGACATTGGAGCTCCCGACTCTGCCTCTCCCGAGACTGCGGGCCCTTGATGTTGATTTTTCGCGGTGGGAGCTATCCCAGGCAAGGGATCAGCTCCGATGTTAAGTCCGCGCCCCGCGGTGGGGCTCACGACAGTTAGAGGAGGCTTCCAGCTCCAGCTGGAAGGCCGCAGAGCCCGGGGAATGTGATCCAAAAATTAATCACCTCTCCGGGAAGGTAAGAACCTGAAAAAAGTTTCCCCCGATCCCCTCCCCCCTCCCCCAACATAAAACAAACTGAAGAACATTAAAATAAAACTTTTAACAAACTAAAATATAACAAACAGAGTGAAATGACGAACAGATTGCCAGCAGGGCTGCCATCTCCCTGGCGCCCCTGGTGGTCATGAAATGCTGATACAAGATGGATTCAAGGATACACTTTGACCATAGACAGATTTTGGAGCCAAGTCCAGTACGTTGTTGTTGGAGTGAAGGACAAGACTGGCAGGAGTAGCGAACCCTGAATGATGAGAGAATTTTAACCCCTGGCTGTAGGCAATAGGACTGAAGGGCAACTTTATTGTACAGAAGATAGACACAAAATGCTGGAGTAACTCGGAGACTGGGGCACACATATGGAATGAGCTGTCAGTAAAGGTATATTGAGGCACTAATATTATTAAACATTTGGCCAGGTACATGGGTGAGAACGGTTTCAAGATGCCAATCAAACCCGACTAGATGGGACTTGGCTGGCATGGACAGATTGGGCTATAGGGCCTATTTCTGTACTGTATGACTCCATAACCATAGTTTTCATCTTCTTGAGGTTTCCATGAGACATGAGAGCTATTAAGGTCAGTATTTTTTTTCTTTTTTCTTCAGCCTTTTGAAATTTCAAACTTGTACTAAACAACAATCTTCACTGAATGTAATCTTTTTTTTCTGAGCCAATGCAGTCACACGGATGTCAAACCAAGCCAAGTAATACCTAAACTAAAATTCCTGTTTTAAGATTGTAAGATCATTAGAATCCCCCTTGTGGATCAAAGTCACAGTTGCTATCTGCTTTATTGAGTATATTCATAACTTAAAACGGGAAAAATTCCATGATGGTACTTTAAAAAATAAAAGTAAATTCAGCCACTGTTTTCAGTGTTTCTAAGTTTCTGCCACCTGGATTATGGGGTGAGCATTTCATAAATTATTTTGAATAATCGTGAAGGGTACATTTACTATAATTACTTCCTATTTTATATTGCTGCACACTTCATTTAGTTTGCAGTTACTTAATCCCCTGGGTGTAATTAAAGTTCTATCTTTAAAATGTCGCCTCTGATTGCATAGACACAGCTAGTTTGGGTTTTGCCATAAACTAGGGTAGAACCTATTTGATTCAGTTCCTGCACACAGTGAAGAGGACTAAATAAAAAGCCCGTCAGCAGAGGCAGAGAACCGATTATAGGACTCCTTCAAATCTGTGGACGGTCATGTTCAAGGATTAACGAGATGAGTCGGAGTGTGGATGTGAGATCGATCAACTGACCAAATGGTGCCAGCACAACATCCTGCCTCTCAATGTCAGTAAGATCAAGGAACTGATTGTGGACTTTGGAAGAGGTAGGATGAGGACCCATAAACCTGTCTCTTTTGACGGGACGATGATGGAGAGCTTCAAATTCCTGGGTGTGCATATTTCTGAAGATCTTTCCTGAACGCAGCACACTGATGCAATTATAAAGAAAGCACAACGACGCCTCTACTTCCTGAGAAGATTACGGAGAATCTCTTGAACTTCTACAGGTGGACTGCAGAGAGCATATTGACTGGTTGCATCATGGCCTGGTTCGGCAACTTGAATGCCCAGGAGCGAAGAACACGGACCTGTACCATCACTGGTACTGACTTCCCCACCATTGAATGGATTTACCACAGTTGCTGCCTCAAAGCCAGCCAGCATCATTGGAGACCCACACCACCCTGGCCGCACACTCATTTCACCCCTGCTATCAGGAAGAAGGTACAGAAGCCTGAAAACGGTAAGGTACAGGTTCAGGAAGAGCTTCTTCCCTACAGCCGTTAGACTATTAAACACCACTACTTCAAATAAGCCATGAACTACATAGACTATTATTGTACTGTTTGTTTTTTATGTGTACATACGTGCATGTGTGTGTATATATAAACTAAACTTTTCTTTCATATTTATTATATTTATAGTGTACTATGTTTACATATTCTGTTGTGCTGCTGCAAGTAAGAATGTCATTGTCCTATCTGGGACCTATGACAATAAAACACTCTTGATTTGAATAAATATATCATAGTCATCACCGACTTCTTGAAGAAATGTGTGTACCGCTGTTATGCTGCTGCAAGTAAGAATTTCATCATTCTGTTGTTGGTGCATATGGCAATTAAACAACACTCTTGATAAACCTTTGACAACCAGATGAATGGAAGGAGCTTGAAGCGATGCATTAATCACTCTATTCTCACCTGTCATACAAAACTAGCTCCTGACAAAGTATAGAACATTTTAAATTGATAACCATATAACATATAACCATATAACAATTACAGCACGGAAACAGGCCCTCTCGGCCCTTCCAGTCCGTGCCGACCATTTGTTTTCCCCTAGTCCCATCTACCTGCACTCAGACCATACCCCTCCATTCCCTTCACGTCCATATACCTATCCACTTTACTTTTAAATGTTAAAATCGATCCTGCCTCCACCACGTCTGCTGGAAGCTCATTCCACACAGCCACCACCCACTGAGTAAAGAAGTTCCCCCTCACGTTACCCCTAAACTTCTGTCCCTTAATTCTCATGTCATGCCCTCTTGTTTGAATCTTCCCTACCCTCAATGGGAAAAGCTTATCCACGTCAACTCTGTCTATCCCTTTCATCATTTTAAAGACCTCAATCAAGTCTCCCCCCCCCCCCCTTAACCTTCTGCGCTCCAAAGAATAAAGACCTAACTTGTTCAACCTTTCTCTGTAACATAGTTGCTGGAACCCTGGCAACATTCTAGTAAATCTCCTCTGTACTCTCTCTATTTTGTTGACATCCTTCCTATAATTAGGCGACCAAAATTGTACACCATACTCCAGAATTGGTCTTACCAATGCCTTGTACAATTTTAACATTACTTTCCTACTCCTATATTCAATGCTCTGATTTATAAAGGCCAGCACACCAAAGGCTTTCTTTACCACCCTATCTACATGCGATTCCACCTTCGGGGAACTATGCACAGTTATTCCTAGATCCCTCTGTTCCACAGCATTCCTCAATTCCCTACCATTTACCATGTACGTCCTATTTTGATTGTCCTGCCAAGATGTAGCACTTCACACTTAACAGCATTAAACTCCATCTGCCATCTTTCAGCCCACTTTTCCAAATGGCCCAAATCTCTCTGTAGACTTTGAAAATCTACTTCATTTCCACAACACCACCTATCTTAGTATCATCTGCATACTTACTTATCCAATTTTTCACCCCATCTAGATCATTGATGTACATGACAAACAACAGTGGACCCAACACAGATCCCTGAGGCACCCCACTGGTCACCGGCTTCCAACCTGACAAACAGCCATCCACCATTACTCTCTGACATCTCCCATTCAGCCACTGTTGAATCCATCTTGCTACTCCGCCATTAACACCCAAAGATTGAACCTTCTTAACCAACCTTCCATGGGGAACCTTGTCAAAGGCCTTACTGAAATCCATATAGACAACATCCACTGCTTTACCCTCATCAATTTCCCTAGTTACCGCTTCAAAAAATTCAAGAAGGTTTGTCAAACATGACCTTCCAGGCACAAATCCATGTTGACTGTTCCTGATCAGACCCTGTTTATCCAGATGCTTATATATATTATCTCTAAGTATCCTTTCCATTAATTTGCCCACCACTGAGGTCAAACTAATAGGTCTATAATTGCTAGGTTTATTCTTTGAACCCTTTTTAAACAATGGAACAACATGCGCAGTACGCCAATCCTCCGGCACTATTCCCGTTTCTAATGACATTAGAAACGGGAATTTCTACACTATTTCTGCTATTTCTACACTAACTTCCCTCAATGTCCTAGGGAATATCCTGTCAGGATCTGGAGATTTATCCACTTTTATATTTTTCAAAAGTGTCAGTACTTCCTCCTCTTTGAATCTCATAGTTTCCATAGCTACTCTACTTTTTTCCCTTGCCTCACAGAGTTCAATATCCTTCTCCTTGGTGAATACCGAAGAAAAGAAATTGTTCAATATCTCCCCCATCTCTTTTGGCTCTGCAGATAGCTGTCCATTCTGGTTCTCTAATGGTCCAATTTTATCCCTCGTTATCCTTTTGCTATTAATATAGCTGTAGAAACCCTTTGGGTTTACTTTCACCTTTCTTGCCAAAGCAACCTCATATCTTCTTTTAGCCTTCCTAATTTCTTTCTTAAGATTCTTTTTACATTCTTTATACTCCTCTAGCACCTCATTTACTCCATGCCTCCTATAATTATTGTAGATATCTCTCTTTTTTCGAAAAAAGTGTCCAATTTCCCTTGAAAACCATGGCTCTTTCCAATTTTTACTATTTCCTTTCAACCTAACAGGGACATAAAGATTCTGTACTCTTATAATTTCCCCTTTAAATGTCCTCCATTTCTCTTCTACATCCTTCCCATGAAACAAAGTGTCCCAATTCACTCCTTTAAAATCCTTACGCATTCCCTCAAAGTTAGCCTTTCTCCAATCAAAAATCTCCACCCTAGGTCCAGTTCTGACTCTCTCCATAATTATATTGAAACTAATGGTATTGTGATCACTGGTCCCGAAGTGCTCACCAACGCATACCTCCGTCACCTGACCTGCCTCATTTCCTAACAGGAGGTCCAGCACTGCCCCTTCTCTGGCCGATACCTCTATGTACTGCTGCAAAAAACTATCCTGCACACATTTTACAAACTCCAAACCATCCAGCCCATTTACAGAATGTGTTTCCCAGTCTATTTTTGGAAAATTGAAATCTCCCACAATCACTACCTTGTGCTTACTACTAATATCTGCTATCTCCTTACATATTTGCTCTTCCAATTCTCGCTCCCCATTTGGCGGTCTATAATACACCCCTAAAAGTGTTGCTACACCGTTCCCACTTCTCAGTTCCACCCAAATAGCCTCCCTAGACGAGCCCTCTAATCTATCCTGCCAAAGCACTGCTGTAATATCTTCTCTGACAAGCAATGCAACACCTCCCCCTCTGGTCCCTCCAATTCTGTCACACCTGAAGCAACGAAATCCTGGAATATTTAGTTTCCAATCACAGCCGTCCTGCAACCATGTTTCACTGTTTGCCACAATATCATATTTCCGGGTGTCAATCCAGGCTCTAAGATCATCCACCTTACTTACAATGCTCCTGGCATTAAAATATACACATTTTAGAAACCCACCATCCCTTATTCTCTGTCTATTATCTTTTTCATCTTTCTCGCCTACATTTTGGGTCCGAGTGCTTCCCTTCTCTGCCTCTTGCCCCACACCCTGACCCCTAGCCCCCTCTACCCGAGTCCCTCCCCCCAGCCTTTCTAGTTTAAAGTCTCCCCAGTACCTTTGCAAATCTCCCTGCCAGGATATTGGTCCCCCTCGGGTTCAAGTGCAACCCGTCCTTTGTGTACAGATCATGCCTTCCCCAAAAGAGGTCCCAGTGATCAAGAAACTTGAATCCCTGCCCACTGCACCAGTCCCTCAGCCACGCATTTATCCTCCACCTCATTTCATTCCTACTCTCACTGTCACGCGGCACAGGCAGTAATCCTGAAATCGTTACCCTTTTGGTCCTTCTCCTTAACTTTCCCCCAACTCCCTAAATTCTCCCTTCAGGACCTCGTCACTTTTTGTACCTATGTGTACCACAACATCAGGCTCCTCTCCCTCCCTTATCAGAATCTTTTGGACACGTTCTGACACATGCGAGACCCTGGCACCAGGGAGGCAAACTACCATCCGGGTCTCCCGACTGCGTCCATAGAATCGCCTATCCGACCCCCTAACTATAGAGTCCCCTATTACAATTGCCCTCCTCTTTTTGCTACCCTTCTGAGCATCAGGGCCGGTCTCTGTGCCGGAGGCCCGGCCGCTGTTGCTGCCCCCAGCTAGGTTGTCCCCTCCAATCGTACTCAAACCCGAGTACCTATTTTCCAGGTGTATGGTCACAGGGGTACTCTCTAGCCCCTGCCTCTGCCCCTTGCTCTTCCTAACTGTGACCCACTTGTCTGCCTCCTGTGGTCTGGGAGTGACTACCTCCCTGTAGCTCCTCTCTATGACCTCCTCACTCTCCCTGACCAGACGGAGGTCATCGAGCTGCTGCTCCAGGTTCCTAACACAGTCCTTTAGGAGCCCCATCTCGACACACCTGGCGCAGATGTGGACGTCTGGAGGGCTATCATATTCCCTGACCTCCCACATCTGACATCCAGAACAGTACGCTGCCCTGGCCTTCATACTCCCCCCTTACACAGGATACAATATCAACACAATATAAAATCACTACAAACTGCTGAAATCTGACTGTAAATCAGCTGCTTACCCTGGTCCACTTCCCACCAATCAGCTGCTTACCCTAGTCCACTTCCCACCAATCAGCGGCTTCCTCAAAAAAACCCCCAAAAAAAACCCCACTTCTCCAAATGGAATGTTATGGATTAAGGTAAAAACAAGCCCCGCGCTTGATTTTATAGCTTACCGGTCGGGTGTCGTTCCTCCCCCTCCTTCTCTCCCAACGGCTCCTGTGGGCCTCTGAAAAAACAAACCCCGAGCTTGATTTTAAAGCTTACCGGTCGGGTGTCGCTCCTCCCCCTCCTACTCTTCCAACGGCTCCTGTGGGATCTTTGAAATGTGCCTTGCTGATGGGAAGGATTTTAGGTTGGTGACTTTACAGAACTCCATATTTTCATAGTTGGGGAGGGGTGCAGGGGAAGGTAAATGGCATATTTTAAATTGAGATGGGTCACATTATTGATCTCATCAGCATGCCAGTACAGTTCCAGTTAAATATTTCAGGCCACATTTGGAGAATGAGCACTTTTGGACTGCAGATCTGAGGAAGGATGTGGGTCCAGGGGATGTTTACGAGAATTATCCCAGGAATGAGTAGGTTAACATGATGAGCGTTTGACGGCACTGGGCTTGTACTTGCTGGAGTTTAGAAGGATGAGGGGGAACTCATTGAAACTTACCGACTAGTGAAAGGCCTGGATAGAGTGGATGTGGAGAGGATGTTTCCACGTGTGAGTCTAGAACCAGAGGTCATAGCCTCAGGATTAAAGGACGTTCCTGTAGGAAGGAGGAATTTCGTAGTCAGAGAGTGGTTAATCTGAGGAATTCATTACCATAGAAGGCTGTGGAAGCTGTCAATTGATATATTTAAGGCAGAGATAGATAGATTCTTGATTAGTTAGGGTATTGTGGGTTATGGGGAGTAAGCAGGTGAATGAGGCTAGGAAGGAGAGATAGATCAGCTCGGATTGAATGGTGGAGTAGACATGATGGGCCGAATGGCCTAATTCTGCTCCAACCACTTATGAACGTACAAACGAATAATATGCTTTTAGTTCTCGTGCACGCAGTATATCCCTGCACAACCCCATGATGGTTGTGGGACTTGTCTTGGCTTTCAGAGCTGTGCACAAGCTTTCAATACAAACAAATTACTTGTATTTTCACTGCATCTGCATCTGCAGTGTCATCAAATGGCATTTAATGGACATTATTGATAAACCGAAGCTTGACTGGTTTTAACGACCTTAGGGACATGGTGGCAGAGGGGTTCATGACAAAATGGTGGAGCACTGAATCTAAATTTGCAAAGGCGAAGGACCCAGTCAAGGAAAATGATTGTACTTCACGGATTGTCATGTGGAGAAGAATGGAGGAAAGGAATGAAGAGATGTGAAAAGAACATGATCACTTTAGATTGAGTTATTGATGCACCAGCAGAGCAGAAGTTAGATGAATGAAACCAGATGTGGGTTAGATTATTGGCAGCAGTATTTTTAAAAAGTTGAAGTCTGCAGAAGATATAAGATTTGAGCTTGCCAGAATGGAGTTGAAATAGCTGATTATTGAAATAAAGCACGGCTAAGGCTGCAAACGTTAGTGGGCATGAGTTGCATTTGTGAGGGAGAGCATTTTGGGCTGGAAGCATATCTTGGCTTGTGACCCAGAGGTTGACTTTACATAACTCTCCTCTGAGATTAATTTATTACATCAATGAATATACTTTAAAGAATTTAATGTGGTAATCTGCCACTATAAAAGCACGAAGAAAGCACAGTTGAGCTCAATCTGATTTTGCTGCTTATAATGCCAGCTGTAACTTTACTTTTATGCAAATATCTTCTTTGCAAGATATTCCTTGTTCATTGCCGCTGGAATTTAAGTATAGTTTACGTTTCGAGATACAGCGCGGAATCAGGCCCTTCGCCCCACCGTGTCTGCGCCGACCAGCGATCCCCGCATATTAACACTGTCCTGCACACACTGGGGAAATTTTTTACATTTATCAAGCCAATTTATTTGCATACCTGTACATCTTTAGAGTGTGGGAGGAAGCTGAAGATCTCGGAGTAAACCCACACAGTCACGGGGAGAACGTACAAATGCCACACAGACGGCACCTGTAGTCAGGGTCAAAGCCACGTTTCCGGCGCTGCCAACGCTGTTAGGCAGCAACTCTACTGCTGCGCCACTGTGCCGGCCTTGAATTTATTGAAAACTTTGCTTTATAGACTTTTGTTCATAATCCAATATGAAATACTGTTTGATATTTGATATTGGAAAAAATCTTTCACCATCATTCTCTCGGCTTAGATCGGAGAATTTGTCATGGATTTTCAATATCCAGCTGTACCCCAGTTCAAAATGTTATTGTTAGCCTAAGTATTGGAAAGTTCAACTGTTGGAGGAACATGGGCAACATCTGCAGAGGAAAGCAGACAGACTGATGAATGGTCTCAGCCTGGAATGTAATCTGTCCATTTTCCACAGATGCTACCTGACCTGCTGAGTTTCTCTCAGTTTTACAACTCAAGATTCCAACATCTGCAGTCTCTTGCATCTCTATTGGAAAGTCAATGTGATCAACAGTCTCAAGAATTTACCTGATTGATTGTTATACAATAGAAACATAGAAAATAGGTGCAGGAGGAGGCCATTCGGCCCATCATGGCTGTTTACAATGATGACTATTTATTGTTTGACTATTTACTATTGCAAGGTTTAAGAAACATTTAGACAGGTACATGGATAGGCCAGGTTTAGAGGGATATGGACCAAAATGCAAGTAGGTGGGGCTAGTGTAGATGGGACACGTTGGTCAGTGTGGGCAAGTTGGGCTGAAGGGCCTGTTTCCATACAGTGACTCTGAAAGCCGCTTTGTTCTTGAAATTTAACCTGGGATAAGTAAAACACTGTAATATTTGGAGGAGTCACTATGGTGGATGTTTATGTTAAAATGTATTTTGTGTGTTCCATTGCTTTTTATTTGCGTGACTGACTTGGCAAATGAAATCAACGAATTGTATCAATGTAAAACTTGTCGCTAAAAAAAAGTATGTCATGGCAAGCATGAAAATACCATGTTGCTGTTAAAAAACCCATCTGCTTCATGGTTGCTTTTTCAGGAAGGAAATATATTGTCCTCAAGTAACTCAGACTTCTGGTACCTGTAGTTCACGCTAACTTTCCACTCTGCTGAGGCGCAGTAAATGGTAGGACCAATTTAGATGACTACAAGCCATAGAATCACACAGCGTGGAAACTGGTTATTTGACCCAACTCATCCATGCCAGCCAAATGCCCAACATGAATGAACAAAAGAAAACAGTTGTATTACCTTCGCGTGGGAATGAATGTTGACTTTGTGCTCTCCTAACTAAAAGCATTGATACTTTTTGTATGCCAGTTTGCACTATACCTGCAAATAGTGTTCCTCTTGAGTTTGTGCCCATACATATAGAGCACCCAACTATCTTCCAGTACGGTTAAAAAAAAAATGAATAAAGCAAGGGACTGGAGTATTACATTGTAATAAAATACATAAAGTGCTCGAGTAACTCAGCGGGTCAAGTGGCATCTCTGGAGAACATGGATAGGTGAAGTAATGTTTATTTCCGTGTAGAATTTAAGTTCTCTCAGCTAAGCAGTTTTTACTCACCAAGGACAAAATGAGACGAATGCCTTTCAAATCTGCTTGTTTTCAGTCATTGGCAAAATTAACAGTCAACTGACTTTGACTGGGTAATTGGTCACTCTGCAATTCATGGCACTGAGGGATAAACTTTAGTCTGTTTTATTTAGGGCAAATTGAGAAGTGCTAAAAGCAGAGAAAGACTTGTTCAAAACAGGGGTCAACACGTTCATTGCATCTGGCTAGACCATGTATGACACTGCCAAATGTTCACTGGTATAAGTCCAAGCAGAGAAACTGCACATTTGTTCTTATGCTGAGGATATGTCAACCGAGCATCCTATGAGCTGAAGGCAAAAGGGATCAGCTGCATTTCTACTTTGCAAACTGTTTGGGTTCCCTGGTGAGGACCTATATCGCTTTTGGAGCTTTCAAGGGGATTAATTTCTAAGACTTTTGATCAACCAACCCCTTTTCTGGGTGGTGTGTAGTGCATGTCTTCAAATGAAGCATCAAAAACTATAAAGTCTGAAGAAAGGCCTCGATCCGAAACGTCTGCATGGTAGGCTGCTCTGGAAGGTTAGATTGCGAATGTGACAATTCATGTGTTGCCTTGCTCTGGACAGTGGAGAAGGCTCAGGACAGAAAGTGGACACTCAGTGGTGGATCTCTATTTTATGATTCAATCTGAGAAGATTGACGTGCAAATGAATCGGTTCTGCAGATTTGTCAATCAGGCCTACAGTAAGTGGATTGAATTTACTGTTCATAATTCTCTATTCCCACTGCTGTATTGACTTCTATCATCTGCCTCTATATCAAATAGTAACCATTGTGATCAATCGTCAAGCAGCTCATTCTACTGCTGCCATTTACACCAAGATTTTATTTTGTCCTTTGTCCGCTCTTAACTTGCTGCAGCTCCTTCACCATTTTAATCCATCTTGGCCATCAGAAATGTTTCCGTTTTGTTCTTCCTGTCCCTCCACTTGTTTAAATATTATCACATTCGCAACACTTTCCATTTTGGATTTAAGAATATTGAAATATTAGTTTTGTTTCTCTTCATGGATGCAGCCTGACCTGGTGAATATTTATGACCTTTTATTTTTATTAGAGATTTCTAGCATCTGCAGTAATTAATTTTCCTTGCTATTGTGTTGTTCTGACTTGAATCCAACTTTCATATAGTTTTAGTGCATTCAGAGTGTATGTGACTTTGCCTATATATTTCATCATTGTAATACTTTCTTTCTACAAATGGCGATTAATGGAATTGTTTTATATTCGTGGGTTTTTTTTCAACAATAAAGAGCCATCAATCCTGGTAGTTTTACTTTCCTGCTGTTTTCTAATCGTATATCTGTTTGAATAAATCTTTGAAAACAAAGGTTGGCCTAATCTTGAGCAAGTGAAGACTAAATTACCTAAATTGGTAAACATTGTTTGTTGAGAAGAAATGCAAGAAAGGTTAAATCCAATCCAAGCGGTAATTTGAAGAGTGAAATTCTGAAGAATTCAACTGTGTATTGAAAATATCATTTTGTCAAGCCTAAAAAAAAGTTTTTTTTTTGTCTTAATCCAGGTTTCTCGATGCAAAACATAAAAACCATTACAAAATATACAACCTGTAAGTATGCTTTTACTTATTCCTTTTACGAGTGTTAAATGTAGAAGTCAAATTAAGGACAGTGTTTCGACACCAACCATGCTTTGGAAAAATATAACGTGTTTAAACTTTTTTAATCTGTGCCTGTCTTTCAAATCTTCTTTCACTGCATGTGGGCATCACTATCAAGGCCACCATTGTCTCCCTAATTGCTGTCAAAACTCACGAGAATGACTTTCTCTTTCTAGGATAATGAAATGCTATTTTTTGAAGTGCTATTGTTCGTGTGGTGAATTTTAATTCCCAGCGAATTTGAGTATTTTGACTTTCTGCAAAGGAAAGACGGTGTTCCATTTGAAATCATGGTACATGATTTGGACTGAAACTTGGTGGTAGTACCATGTGCCTGGTGACTTTGTCGAAGCCTCGTATACAGTATAGAAACACGACTTTTCGTTGACATACTAAATCTTCTCAATCTCCTGAGGAAGTGATGGGCTTTCTTTATGATTGCATCAGTGTGCTGGGTCCTAGACAGATCTTGACTTTAGGGTTCGGGAAGGGATAAATCTGTAGACTAGTCTGGTGACGTGGAGGAAAGAAGCAGATTGTCATAAGTTAGCGGCTTGGTCTCAATCCTAGCCCAGTCATTGGAGGCGAGAGTGATGGATTGGGAGCATGACAAAATTAGATTCAGTGGAGAAAATGAGGCAAATTTATTTTTGCAATCCAAGACAAACCTGAAATTGGCAAGAGTTTTGTCAGTAAATGCTCAGCTGTTTATTGTGGCCCAGTGAAATGGCTAAATAAACTACCTGCAAATTCATTCAACTTGGTAATTTGGACTGAAGGAAATTAGATCATGGCTGAATAAGGAGAGCGGTCAGAGTGATAACTATTGTTGATCAAAGATCAAAGATATCATCCCCTGACAGGGTACCTTTAATCACATTCTTTACTTAAAACTGTATGTTCTCTCTGGCAAGTAATAGATTATTCTAGTCGCTGCAGAGATTTAATCAAAGAACGTAATTGGGGTTGATGGTATGAATATTATGCATTGTTTCATAGATTATTTTCCAGTGGAGCAGTTTAGTTCTTGGAAGATTAAATAACTTGGAAGATGATTCCAATTAAGCTTTATTTTTCAGCTAAAAATAACGTTGTTCTTAAATGATTGTTGCTAAAGATTGACTGTAGTGTCACAATTTAATAGCTGGGTCAGAGAGCAGAGAAACGGGCTCTCTGGCCACCATGTCTGTGCCGACCAAGTATGTATCTATACTAAGCCAATTTACTAGCATTTAGTCCACCACATGTGTCTTACAGATGAAATTGCTCATCCAGCTGCTTTTTAAATGTTCTGAGAGTACCTGCCTCCACTGTTCCAGATTTCCCCTACCTTCTGGGTGAAAAAACAACTTTCCTCAGATTCCCACTAACCCTACTACTCCTCGCGTTAAAACATGCACTATGGTCTTGGACACCTGCCATATGGAAAGGTTTGTTCTTATCCACCCTAGCAATGACTCTCACTTTTACCTTTCATGCCCTTCCTCGGGCTCCTGTACTCCAAGGAAAACCAACGTAGTCTGTTCAGTGTCTCCCAAAAACCTCTTCTCGTCCTCTCCCATGCAACCTCGTCTTTCTTATAGTGCAGGAACCAGAACTGCACACAATATTCAAGCTTTAGATTAATAAATGTTTTGAAAGCCATACCGAGTCTTGCTTGTATATTCTATACTCTGGCTATTGAAGAGAAGCTGAATGCTACCTTCACCTTATCTACCTGCGCTGTCACCTTTGCTGATCTTTGGACTCGTACACGAAGGTCTTCCCTTAATTCTGTAGTAACCCAAGTGTATATCATCGGGTCCTGGTGATTTGTCAATCTTTTAATGTCTGTTAAGACATCTAGACCTCATCTTTAATCTTAATTTTCTCCAGAATTTCATGATTCCAAATAAAATCCCTAACTGCAATATCTACAGATAGAACATTTTCAATAAAGGCATCCTTCTGTGCACATATACAGTGGCTTGCAAAAGTTTTCATACCCCTTGAACTTTTCCACATTTTGTCACGTTACAACCACAAACGTAAACGTATTTTATTGGGATTTTATGTGATAGACCAACACAAAGTGGCGCATAATTGTGAAGTGGAAGGAAAATGATACATGGTTTCCAAATTTTATTACAAATAAAAAAACTGAAAAGTGTGGCGTGCAAAAGTATTCAGCCCCCTGAGTCAATACTTTGTAGAACCACCTTTCGCTGCAATTACAGCTGCAAGTCTTTAGAGGTATGTCTCTATCAGCTTTGCACATCTAGAGACTGAAATTTTTGCCCATTCTTCTTTGCATAATAGCTCAAGCTCAGTCCGATTGGATGGAGAGCGTCTGTGAACAGGAATTTTCAAGTCTTGCCAGAAATTCTCAATTGGGCTTGGGTCTGGACTTTGAATGGGCCATTCTAACACATGAATATGCTTTGATCTAAACCATTCCATTGTAGCTCTGGCTGTATGTTTAGGGTTGTAGTCCTGCTGGAAGATGAACCTCTGCCCCAGTCTCAAGTCTTTTGCAGACTCTAACAGGTTTTCTTCCAAGATTGCCCTGTATTTGGCTCCATCCATCTTCCCATCAACTCTGACCAGCTTCCCTGTCCCTGCTGAAGAAAAGCATCCCCACAGCATGATGCTGCCACCACCATGTTTCACAGTGCGGATGGTGTGTTCAGGGTGATGTGCAGTGTTAGTTTTCCGCCACACATAGCGTTTTGCATTTAGGCCAAAAACTTCAATTTTGGTCTCATCAGACCAGAGCACCTTCCTCCACATGTTTGCTGTGTCCCCCACATGGCTTGTGGCAAACTGCAAACGGGACTTCTTATGGCTTTGTTTCAACAATGGCTTTCTTCTTGCCACTCTTCCATAAAGGCCCGATTTGTGGAGTGCACGACTAATAGTTGTCCTGTGGACAGATTCTCCCACCTGAGCTGTGGATCTCTGCAGCTCCTCCAGAGTTACCATGGGCCTCTTGGCTGCTTCTCTGATCAATGATCTCCTTGCCCGGACTGTCAGTTTAGGTGGACGGCCATGTCTTGGTAGGTTTGCAGTTGTGCCGTACTCTTTCCATTTTCGGATGATGGATTGAACAGTGCTCCGTGAGATGTTCAAAGCTTGGGATATTTTTTTTATAACCTAACCCTGCATTAAACCTCTCCACAACTTTATCCCTGACCTGTCTGGTGTGTTCCTTGGGCTTCATGATGCTGTTTGTTCACTAATGTTCTCTAACAAACCTCTGAGGCCTTCACAGAACAGCTGTATTTATACTGAGATTAGATTACACACAAGTGGACTCTATTTACTAATTAGGTGACTTCTGAAGGCAATTGGTTGCACTGGATTTTATTTAGGGGTATCAGAGTAAAGGGGGCTGAATACTTTTGCACGCCACACTTTTCAGTTTTTTATTTGTAAAAAAATTTGAAAACCATGTATCATTTTCCTTCCACTTCACAATTATGCGCCACTTTGTGTTGGTCTATCACATAAAATCCCAATAAAATACATTTACGTTTGTGGTTGTAACGTGACAAAATGTGGAAATGTTCAAGGGGTATGAAAACTTTTGCAAGCCACTGTAGATTGCTCCTTTGGCCCCTAGTCTTACCCTGGTTCCTCTCCTGATTCCAATAATAATAAGCACCTTGATTATCTTAGCTGTGAGTGTAATTTCACAGTACTCTTGGTCCTCCATTCTTTGTTTTAATCTAACACACATGAGGTGCATGTACTATCAGATGCTCTCTATTCCTGATGGGCCTCCCCTGTTTTCAATGTTCTACACCTATCATCTCCTTTTTTTAAATCAAATCTTTGATATCCACGGATTCTCAAAACATGCAGTCTTGCAAATTGGCCCTGAATTCTGTCTATTTGTCTATCAATAGGCACTCAATTCCACAATGTAGATTCACCCGTAAGTAGAAACAAAGAACTGCAGATGCTGGTGTATACCAAAGACTGGTGCAAAGTGCTGGAGTAACTCAGTGGGCCAGGTAGCATATTTGGAGATAAAGGATGGGTGACATTTTGGGTCGTGACTGAAAAGACTGAATTAATCGGAATGAATTTAATACTGTGTGAACAAACACACAACCAAAAGTGCACAGCACCTAAATTGGTGCTCTGACTGTCCACCACCCTCTACAATCTTTTGAAGGCTTGAGCAGAACAGTTACCATACAAAGCTTTGCATCCGAACAAGATGCTTTCTATGGTGTTTTTACCGATATTGATGTCATTGGAAACATGTCAAACTTCCTTTATTCTCTGAGGAAGTACTGGCATTGGTGTGCTTTCTTGGCCAGAGCTTCAATGTGGTTGGACGAGGTCAAATTGTTAGTGCCATTTACACCTCAGAACTTAACTTCTCGTCTGCCTCCACTTCAGCATTGTTTCGGACTAAGGAGTGTACTCCGTCCCATTTGTTGAAATTGATGAGCAGCTACATGGTTTTGCTGACATTGTGAGAGAAGTTGACTTGACAACATGGTACTAAGCTCTCTGTTTCCTCCCTGTAGTCTGTCTCGTCATTATTTGAGATCCACCACTACTTTGGCGTCATCTGCAAGCTTGTAAATGGAGTAGAATTTGGCTGCACAATTGTGAGTGCGTAGAGGGTCTAATAAAGGGCTGAGGACACAGCATTTCAGATCACCGGTGTTGAGAATTATCCTGGAGGACGTTTTGCGCCATTCTTACTGACTGCAGTCTATGGGTCAAAAAGTCGAGGATCCATTTGCAGAGAGTGGTTTTAAGTTCAGGAGTTTTGAGATGAGTATGTTTGGAATGCTGAAGGCAGAGTTATTTTCAATAAATAAGAATCTGATGGAGGTGTCCTAGTTAACCGGATGTTACAGGGGTAAGTGTAGGGCTATTGCTGTTGTGGAGACGGAAGTTGATATGCTCTCTGGACAGATTTTTGAAGCACTTCAGAGCCACCAAATGAGTCATTATTGTCGGCAGAAGGACCTGACGCGAAACGACTCCAATCCATATTCTCCAGAGAAGCTGCCTGAGCCGCTGAGTTACTCCAGCGCTGTCTTTTTTAGTAATTGAGACATACTACCTTGTTTCTCTTTGGCCGGAATGAGAGTAGTCTAAATACAAGCGGAAACCACAACCAATTTGATTTTTGACAAAGGTCAGTGGGTTTTACCAGTGAGCTCACATTAGTGGTGTTGCTAGAAAGCTTTGTACTTGGAATCTAAAGAAAGTAACACATTTGGCTCAGTAGTGGGAAAGGATGTTTTGAAGTGTTTTTTTGCAAGGGTCAAAATAAGGTTCCCTGCTTTTACATATTGTGCATTGCGATTTGGCCTAAAATTCAAGGACCTTGAGATATCCAGGAGGTACAAAAATTGTTGTTGATGCCAAAGAAGGCTGCAGGCAATGGGAAGATGTCGATGAACAAGTCAAGTGGTCAGAATGTTGGCAAATGCAATTCTATCCAAAGTGTGAGCTAATGTGCAGAGTGAGCGAGAGAGGTGAATACATAATACATGGTTTATTATTGAAGAGTAGAGGAGCAGAAGGAGCTTGAAGTGTATGTTGATAGATCCCTAAAGGTAGCAGAGCTAGAAGGTGGCAGTTATTGAGACAGATGGGTGTGTTTCGTTATTGTCTGAGACTTTGATCTAATCTGGCACAGTGGTTTGAGCTGATTTCCCCCACCTGAAGTGTGCAGGGAGGAACTGCAGATGTTGGTTTAAACCAAAGACAGGTACATAAAGCTGAAGTATCCCAGCGGGTCAGGCAGCATCTCTGGAGAAAAGGAATAGTTGACGTTTTAGGTCAGACCCTTCTTCAGATTGAGAGTCAGGGGAAAGGGAAACAAGGGATATAGCCAGGTAGGGTACACAAGGTAGGGTCTGAAGAAGGGTCTCGACCCGAAACGTCGCCTATCTCCTTCGCTCCTTAGATGCTGCTGCACCCGCTGAGTTTCTCCAGCTTTTTGTGTACCCTCGATTCTCCAGCATCTGCAGTTCCTTCTTTAAAAAAAAAGATATAGCCAGGTATATCTCTCATTCCCCTTTCTCCTGACTCTGAAGTGATGGGTTCTCTCACTTGCATTTTCTTGCTGTACCAGATGAGGTTTTCAATGTAGGAACACAACTGAAGAAATGCTGACACAGCTGTTAAGCGAGTCCAGGACTTCAGGCTTGCACACATGCATGGATGTGTTCTGAACTTTTTGGCGCTGAAGTAGGGAAATGCCAGTGTTTCCTGACAATGTCTGGGCCATTATTTCTGTCGCTCTCGAAGCCTTGCCTGCTGACACTTCCAGCATTTCTTATTCGAATCTCGGCATTGTTTCAATGTTTTCATTTTGTTATTAAAAGTTCTCTTTGCGATTGAAGCCTGTTACTTCTATGATCTATTTTGATTTAGTATTCTAGTTTAACCTCTTACCAGTGTGTAATAAAAAAGAACTGTAGATGCTGGTTTACACCGAACATAGACACAAAGGCTGTAGTAACTCAACAGGTCAGGCAGCATCTCTGGAGGAAATGGATAGATGACGTTTTGGGTCGAGACCCTTCTACAGACTGATTGTTGTAGGCGCGTGGAGGGGAGAGTGACTAGAAGCAAGAAACGAACCGTGACAAATTGGGGCCGGCAACAGATGACCTCAGGCAAGGACGTTCCCTGATAGGCTGATTGTTGGCTAGAGACATGTGTGAGCCCAAGAGAGATATTATTGCGAACTGTGGAACTGGTTAACGGACTTTGAGTGGAGGGGGAGTGAGTGGGAGGTGTTTGCAGAAGTTACCTGGCCACAGCTTTGATTTACATTCTAATATTTTGCCCATTGTGGAGTCAGCTGTGACTTCAGCTGTAGACTTGCTACTGGGTCAATGGTGTGCGTTTAACCCTATCTGTAGTGAAACGTGCATCTGCAGTCTGACATTACAGTACAGTATTGCTACATTATGGATGCTGCTGTTTATTGGGTTTAATCTTTAAGCGGAGGTGACATTTAACCATCTTTAGGTGAACATTTTCAATATTACTTTTTTGAAACAAAGCAGTGGGGTTATTCCTGGTGATTTACTTATTCGTCAATATCACTAATCCAGTCAATATTGTTTATGGATACATCCTGTATATAGGTTACTGGTTATGTTTCCTATATTACCACAGTTAATGTTTTGGAAGTACTTCATGTGGATAAATGTGAGGTTATCCACTTTGGTGGCAAAAACAGGAAAGCAGACTATTATCTAAATGGTGGTCGATTGGGAAAAGGGGAGATGCAGCGAGACCTGGGTGTCATGGTACACCAGTCATTGAAAGTAGGCATGCAGGTGCAGCAGGCAGTGAAGAAAGCAAACGGTATGTTAGCTTTCATAGCAAAAGAATTTGAGTATAGGAGCAGGAAGGTTCTACTTCAGTTGTACAGGGTCTTGGTGACACCACACCTGGAGTATTGCGTACAGTTTTGGTGTCCAAATCTGAGGAAGGACATTGTTGCCATAGAGGGAGTGCAGAGAAGGTTCACCAGACTGATTCCTGGGATTTCAGGACTGTCTTATGAAGAAAGACTGGATAGACTCGGTTTATACTCTCTAGAATTTAGGAGATTCAGAGGGGATCTAATAGAAACTTACAAAATTCTTAAGGGGTTGGACAGGCTAGATGCAGGAAGATTGTTCCCGATGTTGGGGAAGTCCAGGACAAGGGGTCACAGCTTAAGGATAAGGGGGAAATCCTTTAAGACCGAGATGAGAAAGACTTTTTTTCACACAGAGAGTGGTGAGTCTCTGGAACTCACTGCCACAGAGGGTAGTTGAGGCCAGTTCATTGGCTATATTTAAGAGGGAGTTAGATGTGGCCCTTGTGGCTAATGGCCCTGTCTCACTGTGCGAGTTGACCCACGAGGTACCCCGAGTGACAGACTCGTGGCTGTGCACGAGACTGCAAGTTTATGATCAAGTGTGTAACCGAGTTCCCACGGGTATGTCATTGCTGCGATGTTCCTAGTTCCTCTCCCGAGTTAGCAAGTTCCTCTCCCGTTACTCTTGAGCCAACCGTGAATGAAGGTATGTTTTAATAAAGCAACAATGTTAAAATACATCTCCATCCTGTGGTTTTGAGTTATTTCAGCGCGGCGGCATCTATTGATATGACCTACAATGGGAAAATGCGCATCCTCCAGTAACCAAGCATTTCTTGTTGTTTTATGTTTTTAAATACTTTTTTGCAATGGATCTCTATTTTAAAATAATTTAAAAAAGGAAGCAGCCCGGGTGACTGACATTGAGCGGCCGCCGGGACCCGACAGCACACACACACACACACACACACACACACACACACACACACACACACACACACACACACACACACACACACACACACACACAGACACAGACACAGACACAGACACAGACACAGACACAGACACACACACAGACACAGACACAGACACAGACACAGACACACACACAGACACACACACACAGACACACACACACAGACACACACACAGACACACACACAGACACACACACACAGACACACACACAGACACACACACACACACACAGACACACACACAGACACACACACAGACACACACACAGACACACACACAGACACACACACAGACACACACACACACACACACAGACACACACACACACACACACACACACACACACACAGACACACACACAGACACACACACACACACACACACACACACACAGCAGCTGGCCACCACTTCAGAGGAATGAAGCAGCTCGGGTGACTTTGAGCGGACACCGGGACCCGACAGCAGACACACACACAGATACACACAGATAGACAGAGAGGGAGAGAGACATACACACACACACACACACACACACACACACACATAGAGAGAGAGATACACACAGACAGCAGCTGGCCACCACTTCAGAGGAATGAAGCAGCTCGGGTGACTTTGAGCGGCCACCGGGACCCGACAGCAGACACACACACAGATACACACAGATAGACAGAGAGGGAGAGAGAGACACACACACACACACACACACACACACACACACACACATAGAGAGAGAGATACACACAGACAGCAGCTGGCCACCACTTCAGAGGAATGAAGCAGCTCGGGTGACTTTGAGCGGCCACCGGGACCCGACAGCAGACACACACACAGATACACACAGATAGACAGAGAGGGAGAGACACACACACACACACACACACACACACACACACACACATAGAGAGAGAGATACACACAGACAGCAGCTGGCCACCACTTCAGAGGAATGAAGCAGCTCGGGTGACTTTGAGCGGCCACCGGGACCCGACAGCAGACACACACACAGATACACACAGATAGACAGAGAGGGAGAGACACACACACACACACACACACACACACACACACACACACACACACACACACACACACACACACACACACACACACACACACACACACACACACACACACACACAGACAGCAGGACTGGCCGCCACTTCAGAGGAAGGAAGCAGCTCGGGTGACTTTGAGCGGCCGCCGGGACCCGACATCAGACACACACACACAGATACAAACAGATAGACAGAGAGGGAGAGAGAGACACACACACAACTCAGCGGACCAGGCAGCATCTCTGGAGAGAAGGAATAGAGTCGAGACCCTTCTTCAGACTTACCCGAAATGCCACCCATTCCTTCGCTCCAGAGATGCAGCCTGTCCCGCCGAGTTACTCCAGCATTGTGTGTGTCTATCTCCGGTGTGAACCAGCATCTGCAGTTCCTTCCCAATCCCACACTCTCGGCCCCGGGGGGGTGGATGGAGCATCACACGTGGACACATCCCACCCACCACCCCAGACTTGCCCCTTCGGCAGGTCTTTAAGCCGTTCATTGAGACAGAGTGAAGCCACGGGGCAGGCGCCTCAGTAATAAAGGACAAGTGGCAGAAAGGCCGAAGATAGACACAAAATGCTGGAGTAACTCGGCGGGACAGGCTGCATCTCTGGAGCGAAGGAATGGGTGGCATTTCGGGTAAGTCTGAAGAAGGGTCTCGACTCTATTCCTTCTCTCCAGAGATGCTGCCTGGTCCGCTGAGTTACTCCAGCATTTTGTGTCTATCTTTGGTTCAGTCTTTACTCGAGCAAAAGAACAGATTATTAAAGTTCCCACGGTAGACTCACGAGACACTAAGATAAACGCACGGGGCCACTACGTTATTACAACGAGTTTAAATGTTTCCATTTTTAACTTGAACAGTTAATTTGACTCGTGGAAAAAATCAAACATGTTTGATTTTTTTCACGAGTTAACAAGTTTCCCGAGTACCTGCCGTTAGCGCCACGAGTCGATAAGCTGCTCGTGCGAGTTCCGACGTTCCCGCTACGTGATCACCACGAGTGAAAACTCGGGGTCACTCGTGGGCCAACTCGCACAGTGAGACAGGGGTTTAAGGGGATCAGAGGGTATGGAGAGAAGGCAGGTACAGGATACTGAGTTGGATGATCAGCCATGATCATATTGAATGGCGGTGCAGGCTCGAAGGGCCGAATGGCCTACTCCTGCACCTAATTTCTATGTTTCTATTAAATTAGGTGCTTTGGAACTTTAGTTTTAGAGACACGGCATGCCAACCAGCGATCCCAATGCACTAACTGCCCTCCACACACACTAAGGACAATTTGCACCAAAGCCAATTAACCTACAAAACTCTACATCCTTGTGGAGTGGGAGGAAACCGGAGCACCCGGGAAAAATCTACGTGGGCAGGGGAGATCGTACAAACTCCATACAGACAGTACCTGTGGTCAAAATCAAACCCGGTTCTCTGGCGCTGTAGCGCAGCAACTCTACAACTGTGCTGCAGTAGCTGTCCCACCATGATTGCTAAATCGCTGAACTATATCTTTTCCATTTCAGCACTGCAGTATTATATATTTTACTTGAATGGCGGGTATAACGTGGGTTTGCATTGCACCTAATTTTCTATTGTTCGGACCAGTTTCAGATCTTAACTCACTTGCTCTATAGTTCATTGTTTACCTCTCGTATTTCTGGACTTCTGTTGATAACTGTGTTGAAACAAGCTGCTTGTTGGGTCCACCAAACCATCCCAGCCAATTTTTCGTTCCTCATTCCCACAGGTTCTTTGGGGCATTATTTTCTTGTGCATATTGTCAAGCAGTTGTATCCAGGCTATACTCAAATTTTATCAAGCTAATTGTCAAGCAGAACTTGTTCTTGCGCAGCTGATAGTGACGATCTAACTATAATTGCATGAAAAGTTGTTAGCTGGTGTGTTTGGGTTTGGTATGGCAATTCAGTAAAGTTGGGCTATTTATCTACCTTCTATATATTACTGAAACTCTCATCTTGTTTGTTTCTATGTGTGCGTGTTTGCGCTCTCTGATTCGGTGATGTTGTCAAATTATGCCAAAACGGTACATGATAGCGCTAAAATGTTTGCATCACCTTAGTCAACTTTGTCCTGTGATGGTTTGTATCAAGTTTCGTATAGATTGATGTTATATTTCACAAGTCGTTACATTTTTATGTTTACTAAATCTACTTTGGGAACACTTTCAGTGCTGGCTGTTGCAGCTGTGACGTCACAATGGGATCTCACAGTCCTCCACCCGACAATTAGCAACAATGTTGCAATCATAGAACACTTAGTCGTGGTCCTGGCAGCGCGTGGTTGAACAGGAGAGGGAGGGGCCAGGGAAAGTGGAATTGGAAGCGCTGGGGGAGGCAGGGGAAGTGCAATTGCATTATTTTTTAAAGTCCTCGGAGCAAGAGGAGGGGGAGGCAGTGCTGGGGTATATGCTCCTACGCAGTTGAGGGCTATGGGAGAGTGCTGGAATATTATGTTGGGGAAACTGCTTGCGTTAGGGGAATGGTTGAGTGGTGGAATATTGCGTTGGAGGAATGGGTTGCATTGGGGGACCAAGCTTCCCGTGGGGGCTATGGGTGAGTGGTGGAATATTGCGTTGGGGGACCAGGCCTCCCGTGTGACAGAGACCCAATGGGTCCCAGTTGGTCTAGTGTATTACTAAAACTCTTGTTTGTTTTTTGTGTACTAAAACTCGTGTTTGTTTGTTTGTGCTCGAAACTCCGCAAAAACGATACACGATAGAGCTACATTTTTAGGCCCACCTTACTCACCATTGTCCTGCAGTGTGCAGCAGCAAGTTTGTTCAGATTGATGTTATATTTTACAAGTTATTGACATTTTAAACTTTACAAAAAACACTTTTCTACTTGCCCTGCATGTCAGCCATGTTCGACATCACAACGACGTCACAATGGGATCACAGCGGGTCCAAGTTATTGACATTTAAACCTTAAATTAACTTAAACTCCTCCCCGCGCATGCACAGTGGGCCCGGTATCTGCGCGTGCGCAGTTGGAGCCTTTGCCAATTTTCACATTGCCATGTTTTTTTCCGCGTGCTGTTGCCTGGCCTCACAACGGGGACCTAACTACTCCATGGGTCCGTTTCCTTCTATTTTACAAATGCCTCCACTGGTCCTCTATTCACTTTATTAACTTTAACTTAATTTCAGCCGTCAATGGCACAACTTTGAATGCAGCAGTCATGCCTGGGCAGTGCGGGTCCATCAGCCGGGCATGCACAGTTTGGTGGAATATTGCGTTGGGGGAACGGGACCCAACCAGTCCACCGGCCATCTAGCCCTCTCTAAAAAGGATACTAAGTGCTGGAATAACTTGGTGGGTCAGGCAGCATCACTGGGGAAAATGGATAGGTGATGTTTCAGGTCGGGGCCCTTCTTCAAACTATCTCCTGAGATGGTGCCCAACCTGTTGAGTTACTCCAGCACTTTTTTTTGTCCTTTTTTGTAAACCAGCATCTGCTATTTCTTTTTTCTATTATCTCCTCTAGTCTGGCACAATTAATTCTTGGAATCATTATCTTACATAAACAAATGACAATACCTGATTTATTTTGTTAGTCACGTACAGTGCAGTTGTTCACCAAATAGATAAAGGGCTAATGGGGCAAATAAATTGTTTACCTCCTGTAGTTCCAAAGCTCTGTGAAAACAATGTAAATTATGGAATGCTCAATGACTGGTCCATAATTTAGCCTGTACACTGGTTGCATTTATTGAACAGTTATGTACTGAGTGTCTACAGTTGAGTATTATGGATAGCATTAGTCATCTGGCAACCTGATGCAGCTTGTGTATCTTTACTAAACTTTAATCTAGATCATTTGGACTTTGAAACTGACTCACATAAAATGATAGCATCTATCTTCAGCCTTTGCCTGCCGAATTAGTTTGTGGTAATGTTAAAGGGTGCATTGCGACAAACTCATCTGAAGAAAGGTCCCGACTTGAAACGTCGCCTGTCCATGTACTTCTCAGATGCTGCCTCATCCGTTGAATGAATCCAGTCTGAAGAAGGGTCTTGACCTGAAACTTCACCTATTCCTTTTCTCCAGAGATGCTGCCTGCCCCGCTGAGTTACTCTAGATTTTTGTGTCTATCTTCAGTTTAAACCAGTGTCTGCAGTTCCTTCTTACACACTGTGAAGTTTTAAATTTCAGTTCGGTGTTACACAGCCTATCTTAATATGAGCAGAGGCTTAATGGACAGATTTAGAGCAGAGTAATTTGGTGGGATTTTTGAGGAATCAAATTGGGCTAACTCTTGTGTAATGCAGTCATTCAGAGACATAAAGAGCCTCAGTTATACTTTTCACAGCAGGCTGCCCCACAAATAGGTCACTGGGAAAGAATGTTTGCCTGGAAACCTATGCCCAGACGTTAGTGTCATTGGAACTAAATTTTAAGGCAGAGTCCATTATGCTGCTGCTGCTCCTGTATCATGCCTTGTAATGCTACTAACTGGAAATATCTTACCAGAAAAATGAATTTGCAAAAAAAAATCATCTGACTATTCCCAAGACAAAATAAACATTGGCAGGTGAAGTAAGGAACTGTAGTTCCTGGTTTACAATTAAGATAGACACAGAATGCTGGCGTAACTCAGCAACGGAGGCATCAACTCTGGAGAGAAGGATTGGGTGACGTTTCCGGTCGAGACCCTTCAGAAGAAGGATCGCGACCCAAAACGTCACCTAAACATTGGCAGGATTTAGTTCGGTGGACTCCTCATTTTATTACAGGATTCACAACTGAATTATTTCTGAAGGCATCCCACACAGTGTAGAAATCTTGAATTTGCATTATCACCATTACTGTGGTGTAATATCGGACATCTCGTGGTGTTCAGTGCTGGAGTGCAAACCTCCTACAGTTCTCCCAACAATTCCACTAGAAGGTCTGGCTTTTGAGCATGCACCTGGTTTTATGTTGCAGAAGATAGATGCAAAAAGCTGGAGTAGCTCAGCGAGTCGGGCAGCATCTCGGATCTCGGAGAAAATCCAGGTGGTCACAGGGAGAACGTTCAAATTCCACACAGACAGCAACCGCAGTCAGGATTGAACTCGGGTCTTTGGCGCTGTGAGGCAACCATTGTGCCACCATTCAGGATTTTGTTTCAGTTGAGAAGAATTGCTCTGAGCACGATTGAGTACTTTAAATGTATTTTGTTAGCGTCAGTGTATTTAAATAAATTCACATATTTGAATCAATTAGTTTTCATTGTTTTAAAAAAAATGTAAGAGCTGTTCCCAAACTTTATTGTGAGGCACCCTGATAAAATGCTTTCAACAGCACATCTGTAGAAGTTGCTAATCTTGCTAGAATTACCAAGTTTGCTTTCTGAATACTTTATTGTGAATGCATCTGAAGATCCATCAGTTTAAGATTCTTTGAAAACCAACTAAACTAAAGCACAGTATTTATCCTGACCAAGCAATGCTAAAACTGATTGTTTAAGATGGAGCTGCAGATGCTGGAAAATCGAAGGTAGACAAAAATGCTGGAGACACTCAGCGGGTGAGGCAGCATCTATGGAGCAAAGGAAATAGGCAAAGTTTCAGGTCGAAACCCTTCTTCAGACTGATGGTGGGGGCGGGAAGAAGAAAGGAAGAGGTGGAGCCAGTGGGCTGAGGGAGAGCTGAGAAGGGGAGGAGAAAAAAGGGACTACCTGAAATTAAAGAAGTCAATGTTCATACTGCCCAAGCGAAATATGAGGTGCTACTCCTCCAATTTACGGTGGTCCTCACTCTGGTCAGGACAGAAAGGTCGGATTCGGAATGGGAGAGAGAGTTGAAGTGCTGAGTCACCGGGAGATCAGGTTGGTTATTGCGGACCGAGCGGAGGTGTTCGACGAAGCGATCGCCAAGCCTACGCTTGGTCTCACCGATGTAGAGCAGCTGACATCTAGAGCAGCGGATGCAATAGATAAGGTTGGAGGAGGTGCAGGTGAACCTCTGCCGCACCTGGAAAGACTGCTTTTGTCCTTGAATGGAGTCGAGGGGGGAGGTAAAGTGACAAGTGTAGCATTTCCTTTGGTTGCAAGGGAAGGTGCCGGAGAGAGGGTGATTCAGGTGGGAAGGGACTAGTTGACCAGGGAGTTACGGAGGGAGTGGCCTCTGCGGAAAGCAGACGGGAGTAGATGGGAAGATGTGGCAAGAGGTGGGATCACGTTGGAGGTGGCAAAAATGTTGGAGGATTATTTGGTGGATGTGACGGCTGGTAGGGTGAAAGGTGAGGACAGGGGGGACTCTGCCCTTGTTACGAATGGGGGGGGATGGGGAGTGAGAACAGAGTCATGGGGTATAGAAGAGACCCTGGTGAGAGTCTCATCTATAGTAGAACCCCTGTTCCCTGAAGAATGAGGACATCTCCGATGCCCTGGTGTGGAACACCTCATCCTGGGAGCAGATGCGGCACAGACGGAGGAATTGGGAGTAGGGGATGGAGTCCTTACAGGAAGCAGGGTGGGAAGACGTGTAGTCCAGATAGCCATAGGAGTCAGTGGGTTTATAGTGGATGTCGGTCAGGAGTGTATCACCTGCGATGGAGATAGTGAGGTCTAGAAATGGTAAGGAAATGTCGGAAATGGTCCAGGTGTATTTGAGTGCCGGATGAAAGTTAGTGGCAAAATGGATGAAGTCAGTGGGTTGTGTGCGGGTGCAGGAGGTAGCACCAATGCAGTCGTCGATGTAGCGGAGGTAGAGTTCGGGGATAGGGCCACGGTACACCTCGAACAAGGATTGTTCAACGTACCCTGCAAACAGGCAGGCATAGCTAGGGCCATGTGCGTGCCCATAGCTGCGCCTTGTATTTGGAGGAAATGGGAGGAGTCAAACAAAGTTATTAAGGATAAGGACCAGCTCAGCTAGGCAGAGGAGAGTATCAGTAGACGGGGCGGGATGGAGGTGTAGAGTGACTGGACATCTTGGTGGGGGATGGAGGTGTAGAGTGACTGGACATCCATGGTGAAGATGAGGGAATGGGGGCCTAAAAAACGGAAGTTCTGGAGTAGATGAAGAGTGCGTGAGGTGTCTTGAACATAGGTAGGGAGGGATTTAACCCGGAGGGATAGGATGGAGTCGAGGAATGTGGAAATAAGTTCAGTAGGAACTTAGTAAACTGATTGTCTTGTTATTGTTAGGGTTGTTCATGAGATTGTGGTGTGCGCATTGGCTGTCATGTTTACCGTGTGACAGTACTTCAACTATAAAGTGCTTTATGTTGTCCATAAAGCCCTGTCCCACGGTACAAGTTCATTCCAAGAGTTCTACCGAGTTTGCCCTGATTCGAACTCGGAGATTTACGGTAATGGCCACTCGTCGGTACTCGGGGCTCTCGTGGACATTTTTCAACGTTAAAAAATCTTCACGAGTCTTCCCGTGCTTACCTGCCGTTAGAGTGTCTTCCCGAGTACCTGCCGTTAGCGCTAAAAGACGTCCCCAAGCTCCAACGTACCCATTCTCCGTGCTTACCACGAGTTTAATTTTTTTTTAAACTAAGGTGATCTCTTGGAATGAACTCGTACTGTGGGTCAGGGCTTTTAATTTGTGTAAAGTAGTATATAAATATCACTCTTACTCTAAGAAAGAATATATTTTTATATCGTGTATTGAAATGTAGGACCTGTGAAAGGTGATCAGTTTATAGGCATTGCAGACTGTGTTCAATTCCCCTGCAAGGGAAAATGAATCAATTTCTAAATAATACCATCCCTCAAAGCCAATTTTCCTTGGAAGAGGACGATCTTTTTTTTTATAGTATGTGCACAGTGCCTTCAAAAATAACATTTACTTTTTAATAACTTTTATGCAAGTCGCCACACTATTGTTTGCCTACCCATTTATTAGGCTTTTATTTTGGTAAATCATTTTTCACTTTGGATGAAGAAATCGATTGTGTTCATATGTACCAGTAAAGCTAGAAGACTGAAAATTGCACCTGGAACCTGGATATTATCCAGCTATGAAAAAAGCATTCTGACTCATTGGTCTAATTTCTCCATCGCTCCCAATTTTTGTCACATCGAATTTCATTATCAACCATCACATTATTAATAACCAGATGTAGTTGCCATTTAGCTTAACTCAGTATGTTATATTTATAACCAGTTACCTTTAAATTTTATGTACCTGTAATTATGTGGGTGGGATTTAGACGTAGCCTGAGGCGTGTTTGCGGCTGGGATTCTCATGCAGACTCCTTAGTAGTTAGTTTAATTTGAAGAAGAATGGGGGTGAGGGCGTAGCTTTCGACCACGCATAAGCATGACCACGAGTATGATTAATATGTACTTATACAAGAAATTTGGATGAATATCGTACTGTTTTTACTACTGCAATAAAGAAACTATTAATCAAGAGACTCTGTTTGGAAGATTCATCTTTCGACGGCTTTGAATGTCTAGTGAGCTCATGGTTGCGTATCGATTATCTTGTGATCCCCTGCTTTCAATTAAAGTGACTAAAGGACTAAATTCTTGAAACGATATTAAATTCTGTCACCATACCAAGTATGCATCAAGTCTTCAAGAAAATATTCATGTGATAAAACCCTGTGAACCAAAATCATCGGCTTGAGACTTTGGCACATGTACGGTTGCAGCGAAAAGAGCTCTTGTGTGCTCTCTAGTCAGCGAAAAGACTATACATGATTACATCTAGATGTCCACAATGTACAGTTACACAAGGAATAATATTTAGTGCAAGATGAAGTCCAGTAAAAACTGATAAAATATAGTCCATGGGCCTGCAATGAGGCAGATGGTAGATCAGGAGCACTCTCCAGTTGGTGATAGGATGGTTCAGTTGCCTCAAACTGTCCCTCAATCTGCTTTTTGAACCCCTTGCCTGTTGGGAGAGAGAAGAGGGAATGTCCGGGGTGAGATTGGTCCGTGATTATGCTGGTGGCCTTGTCGAGGCAGCATGAAATGTAGATGGGAGTCACTGGAAGAGGGGTTGGTTTGAGTGATGGTTTGGGCTATGTCCACAGCTCTCTGCAATTTCTTGTGATCTTGGGTGGAGCTCATCAGTGATGGTTAATAGCAAGTGTCAATGGAACAACAGCAGCCTGAACAAAGACCTCATCACGTCTGGTGGAACCAGTACTTGCAATATCCATACATGATATGGCAAGCTCTAAACTTGATTATGAACCAGACAAGGAAGATCATGGCCATTCTTACTGCCTCACATTGTCCAGTTCAAAAATCTCCAGCCGTGGAACACACCATCAAAAGACTGCAATCGTTTTCAGGGAGCACTGCAAACTTTCATACAAGCACACTGTATGCAGTAATTATGGGAATAAAAGTGGCATGAGTCAGAATTGCCATTGAATTTAAGACTCAGGAAGCCAGTAACGGTTTTGTACTTTGAGACACATCAAGCCAACTGAAGTAAAAATGTTTCGGGCAAGGAAAGATATATCATCCTGCTATTGATATTATTCATGCTGTGTGATGCCATTTAATATATTTGCTGTATGTGTGTGTGTGTATATATGTGTGTAAATATATATATTATATATATTTGTGTGTGTGATAGAGATATATATAAAATATGTATATATATAATATATTGTGTGTGTGTGTGTGTGTGTGTGTATGTATATATATCAATGTTACCTAATGCAATAACCTAAGTCACCAGAAGCATAAATGTCTAGAGAGGAAATGGGAAAAGCTTGATGGAATGATTGGAACAAAGAGATGTGCTGGAAATTGCAAATCCATTGCACCAAATTCATAGTAGATTGCAGTCTCAGCTCGAGGAAACAATCATGTGAGAAGCTAAATGGAATCAATGGTGGTTAATGATATGTCTCAGTGGAACAGCAGTGACCTGAACAAAGACCTCATCACACTCTCATGGAAGCAGCAGTGAAATAAGCATACCTCACAAAGTATGGCAAGCCCTAGACTGAATGGTGATCTTGGTCAACACAAAAAGCTGGAGAACTCAGCAGGCCAGACAGCATCTCTGAAGAATAGGAATTATATGGACGGGAAGGGAATGGAGGGGTATGGTCTGAGTGCAGGTAGATGGGACTAGGGGAAAACAAATGGTCGGCATGGACTGGAAGGGCCGAGAGGGCCTGTTTCCATGCTGTAATTGTTATATGGTTATATGGAATAGGTGACGTTTCTGGTCTGAAGAAAGGTGTTAACCTGAAACGTTTTCCTTCACTCCAGAGATGCTGCCTGACCCGCTGAGTTAAGGGCCTGTCCCACCAGCATGCGACGTGGTCGCTTGAGCCATCCGGCCTTGCGGGGTCGGTCCCACTTCGATCGCCGGAGCTGTATGGAGTTGTGCGGAGCTGGTCCCGACATCGCGTGGGGCTCCGGAAAACTGACCGTGTTCAAAAATTCCGCGCGGCAACGGCCTGACGGCCCACAGCCGCCTCGTTGCATTACGCACCACCTCGACGTCGTGCCTCCGTGACCCTCTCTGCGTGCCTCTCTGTCCCTCTCCGTGGTTCCATGACCCTCTCTGCGTGCCTGTGTGCCCCTCTCTGTGTGTGCCTCCGTGCCCCTCTCTGTGTGTGCCTCCGTGTCCCTCTCTGTGTGCCTCCGTGTCCCTCTCTGTGTGCCTCCGTGTCCCTCTCTGTGTGCCTCCGTGTCCCTCTCTGTGTGCCTCCGTGTCCCTCTCTGTGTGCCTCCGTGACCCTCTCTGTGTGCCTCCACGGCCCTCTCTGTGTGCCTCCACGGCCCTCTCTGTGTGCCTCCGTGTCCCTCTCTGTGTGCCTCCGTGCCCCTCTCTGTGTGCCTCCGTGGCCCTCTCTGTGTGCCTCCGTGCCCCTCTCTGTGTGCCTCCGTGGCCCTCTCTGTGTGCCTCCGTGTCCCTCTCTGTGTGCCTCCGTGTCCCTCTCTGTGTGCCTCCACGGCCCTCTCTGTGTGCCTCCACGGCCCTCTCTGTGTGCCTCCGTGTCCCTCTCTGTGTGCCTCCGTGGCCCTCTCTGTTTGCCTCCACGGCCCTCTCTCTGTGTGTCCCTCTCTGTCCTTGCGAACTTACCGCGGATTTCGCTCCAACCGCGCCACTCACCCGACCGCCGCGCGGCCCCTGCTTCCGGTTTGGTTGCGCTCACAGCATGCAGGTGCATGCTGGTGGGACCGGCCCTGTACAGGGATCATTCGACCTCCGCGCGGCCCCCGCTTCCAGTTTGGTCGCGCTTGCCGCATGCAGGTCGCATGCTCGTGGGACAGGCCCTTTACTGTCTTCGGTTTAAAACGGCATCTGCAGTTCCTTCCTGCACTTTGTGATCATGGTCATTGAGGCTGTAGTCAATTAAAGCCTTCTAGCAAAATTCATCCTTGTGGTGTAACTGCCAAAATGAAATTCACATGTTATGTTTTATTTTATGACTGCTGTTGGTAGTGAAAGAGTTTACACGTTGCAAACCGCAGGTGTGGTTTTCAAAGTGTGAAATTCCTCATTACGACAGTGTTAAATGTAGTTCATGTTTCACTTATTGCTTTTATCAGCAAGGTGAAACTGTCTCTTCTAGTTTGAAAAATAAAAGGTATGCGGAGAATAAAATTAAGGAAAAGATGAACATAACAATTACTTTCTTTTGAAGTCACTTTCACTTCTTTATGAAACTGATCTTAATGAATCTTTTGCCAAGCAGAAAGTAGGGGGCTCTCTGTTCACAGTTCAATGTTGGTGTGTTTATCCGGTCAAGGACACTTGCAGTACAGGCAGTTCTTCTGTAACGCAATAATTGCACTCCTAAGAAGCATTGCATTATAGAAAATCACATTATTTAAACAATGGTGTCAATGGGGAAAGGGGGGCTGAGAGGCAAGAGTGCTTAAGACTTGCAATAACAACGTTTGTACTTCCTGCAGAATTTTCAAAAGAACTTTAATAGCTATAAGTTGACTTCTACTGCAAGCTAAAAATACTAAAGGCTGAATGTTACCTTGTGTAATGGAGTGTAGTTGCACATATGTCGATGGAAGGGATTGCTTGTCAATTTCAATGGCCACCTAGGGTGAAACTGGCAGACTCTTTGTTCTTGAGTGGTAAATGATTACTGTGGAGAGATATTATAAAAACCATAGACTGAAATATTCCCCACACCACCAAGGCAGCTGTCAATTTCCAAAGTTCTTTTCACGGGCTCTCTAGTTCCCAAACAAAACCACGTTACAACTAGTTTGCCCCATGTAATGCAAATAGTGTTCCCTAATTCAATGATTGCATTATATCCATTTAGCAGTATGCCAACCTCGGTTGTAGCAGAACGACCTGTAAATGGGTTTCTTGTTAACATTATGCACATATCTTCACATTTCATTCCCTCTTCTTCAACACTTCATTGATATGCAAAGGTATGAGAATCAGGTGCCCCAATATTGCTCTTACAATGTCTAAGCAGCAGTGAGAAGGAGCATTCTGAATATTTGAAAACCTGACCAACATATAGAAAATATTCTGTGTACTTCAAGTATTTAAAAAAAGGCATTTAACCCAGCTTATTTGCCTGTGTTTGTGCTGTACGTTAATTTTCTTATCTCGCAGACTCTCCCACCAATTTTTGTCTTTGTAGTGTGGTACTTTGTACTGGGGAATCTTGCCATTCCCTTGAATTCATCTATGTCATTTGATTTACCTTGTCCAAGTCAGTACCATCTTCAAACCATTTAAAGTTCCTCTTGAATTCCCTACGAGGCTTATTAGGTACTGTTTAGTATTTATGCCCAATGTTTGAAATGCATGTGGAAACCTTTTAAGACTTTTGGATAGGTTATCTGTACTCTTCTCATTTCTAATTATAAAATATTGACTGTGCCATTAAACATTCATTAATGCTTAAATAAGCCTTGAACATCTTTGGCATGTTTGCGATGTGTCTTTTAAGTAATCAACCATGCCAAACCTAGTAATTCAATAGACAATAGGTGCAGTAGTAGGCCATTCGGCCCTTCGAGCCAGCAACGCCATTCAATGTGATCATGGCTGATCATCCCTAATCAGTACCCCGTTCCTGCCTTCTCTGCATATCCCCTGACTCCGCTGTCTTTAAGAGCCCTATCTAGCTCCCTCTTGAAAGTATCCAGAGAACCGGCCTCCACCGCCCTCTGAGGCAGAGAATTCCACAGATTCACAACTATGTGAAAAGGTGTTTCCTCATCTCTGTTCTAAATGGCTTACCCTTTATTTTCAATGTTAGGCTCTCAAAGCCCTTGGTTATCATGGTTTCTCAAGGAACAAGGCTGTTTGGACAGCAACAGTATAATTTCCATGTTAAGCCTCATAAGTATCCTGCCCAGAGAAGTTGCTGAGGTTCTCACTAATACTTCTATAAAATATGTGTCAAAAATGCAAACAATATAGTTTATAAAAATCACTTCATTTCAATGGTGCTTATTCAGTTTGGCCATTTTTTACTATGAGGACAAAATAATTAATATTTATCATATTACACAAAGTTATTAGATGAAGTGGTGTTTACTTACAGTGTAAATGCAGAAGTAATAAGCTGCTGAAAGCATTTGAATAAAAATCATTTGGCAAGGTGTTTAGTTTAGAGATACAGCTTCGGCCCACTGAGTCTGCACCGACCAGCGATCCCAGGGGGTGGAAGATTGCAACCTTCACGTGACCCACCCTGTTTCGACTAATGCAATCAACTCAATGTGCACAAACGGAAGATCAATTAGAACAAGTTGTCCTACAACCTTAGGTTGTGCACGCCACACGAAAGAAGAAGTTCCGATCCCTGCACACTAACACTATCCTACACACAAAGGATAATTTACAAAGCCAATTAGCCTACAAACCTGTGGAGGAATGCAGAGATTCCAGAGAAAAACCTAGGCAGTTCCCGTAGTCAGGATCAAACCCCTGTCTCTGGCGCTGTAAGGAAGCAACTCTACTGTTGCCTGTGTTGTTTTTTCCCAAAGCCAATAAAGAGTGGTTCATTTCCAGCAATGACTAATCATATATCTGCCCTTGCCTTAGGGTTTTGTGATATTTGGTGCATAATTGGTTATGCTGGTGTCAGCAAATATTGAGTAATAATATGTAGGAAGATGATCTTTGGTATGGAACATTATTACTAACTAAATACAGAAAGTATGTTTAATAAGATAAATGCAATGTTAACACAATTATTTTATATTCTATTTCAGATGTAATGATTATATATATTTTTTTAATTTCCCTTGCAGATGTGCAGAAAGACATTATGATGCTACTAAGTTTAATTGCAGAGGTGAGTGAACTATTACTAAAAAAACTTCCATTACAGATTATTATAATGGGTAAAACCTCGTGTTTATCTTACCTTTTGCCAGAGTAGAAATATGTGGAAGTGTGCATAAAAGAGTATAAACATTGTTGTCATTTAGCATAGAATAACTGATGGTAGGAACCACAATATATTGTACAGATTGATTTTATAGCAAGTAGAGTAGCAGTAATAATGCTCCGCTTACATTATAATGATTCTAAATCTTAGTGATAGAAGATACAGGTACATAGCAAATTTATCAAATGTATGCATTGGATCCATCTTTCGATACTGAATACCTGTGATCCTAATTTTATTAGAGCAGCTCAATAATGGTTTTGGTACATATAAATACAGTATATCCTAAATTTCTGTGCCGTTTTCTTGCATATTTGTGTTAATGGCCATTTGTGTTATGTTGTAAATTGTTTTAAAAGATCCCAAAGTCTCGACAAAATTGAATATTTAATTTGCGATCAAGTCGGCTTAAGCAGTTCAATTTATTTGCTGTGAGCTCCGTGCGCATGATTTGCACAATATCATTGTTCATGTGTTAGCTTATTTTTGTAAATTACTTCTCTTTTTTTCTTCTTAGTCGCACAATATCCTTTTGAAGACCACAATCCACCACAGCTAGAACTCATAAAGCCATTTTGTGAAGACCTAGATCACTGGCTGAGTGAAGATGATAATAATGTGGCAGCAATCCATTGCAAAGCTGGAAAGGGACGGACAGGAGTAATGATCTGTGCTTATTTGCTTCATCGTGGCAAATTTTTAAAAGCACAAGAAGCCCTAGAATTCTATGGCCAAGCACGGACTATAGACAAAAAGGTCAGTGGAAGTGGGTTTAGAAGAGTATGGGCCTGTCCCACTTGGCGATTTCTTTAGGCAACTGCCGGCGACAACCTACATCATCCTGGCGACAACCTACCACAGCATCTACGTCAGGAGAAGTCAAGCTGCACTCAATGGCGTCAAACCCACTGTTGCTGAAACATTTTCAACGTGTTCAAAATTTAGCTACAACGTTTTGCATGATTGAGGAGACTACTCTCGGCGAACATGTGGTTGCATAATAAATCGCTCAAGTGGGACAGGTCCATTTAGTTGTACAAATACGCAACTGCAGTACATGATTGAATAGCAAATTAATATAAAGCTAATATTTGTTCTTAGCATTGGAATTTTGGAAAGGTGAATGAAAATACCGATGTAGCTGATTAATGTGGAATGTCTTCAGTTTAATGAGAAGTATCAATATATTTAATTGTCTTTTGCATCGTGCATGATAAATAATGTCATTGTATGAGCATTTGACTGTACTTTATTGTAGGAAAATTAGGAATGTGGTGGCGTAACTAAAAGCTGGCACATTCTGTTCTGGAGCAAAACATGGAAGTAAATAGTAATATTTATATGATTTGAGTTTCCTAACACTGAAGAATGGTGGTCTTAAACACTTTTATGGTTCTAAAATAAATTGTTTGGCAAAGTGATAAACAAGTGCAATGCAATTCTTTATTCCAACAATTTACAAACCACATTTTGGACAAGGAGCTGCATATTTTTGTTTTAACATATTTAATATTTAATGCTTTATTTTTTTTTAAATTGTTAATATTCTAGCTGGATGTTTTTTCAACTTTATTGCAGCTTTTTGTATGTTGTTCCTTTATTTATGGAACTAACTAAGCAAGTGTTTTAAATTGTGGCCTCAGCTTGATTGGTCACTTCCGGGACTTGCATAAATAGACTCCTAGATCATGGCACACCAGCCAAGTTTATTTAGTTTGTCTCCTGTCATTTTTCCAACCAATTGCATCTCTCTTGCATCTATACATTTAAGTTTTATATGCCATCTGCCTACTACGTTTATCAGTCTCGGCATCTTCCCTTTTTCCCAGTTATTAAATTTGTGAGTTTAGTTTCTATCGTTCTTTAGTTTTGTTAACCATAGTCTTATCCACATAGTTACTGTATTTTAATCTGATGGAATTTTATAAATTTTTGGCACAATTTGACAGACTTTTATCAACTACTTTTATAAACCATGACATCAAACTTCCCATCTTGAACTCTCTCTCTTTTGTTAAGGAACAAAAGTTAATTTGCTTTAAGCTGGCTTAGACTAGATGTTAGTTAGCACTATAAAGTGCAGTTTTTTTTTCCATACTCAGTGTCTCCGAAAAACTTCCCACTGCTGCTTTTGGCATGCAATGGTTGAAGTTATCCCTCTCCTCTTTTAAAAAGATTCGTCAACAGCTGTCATTTCCATATCAAGGATGTCTTGGAAAATTTTGGCCAGAGATTGCAGTTTCTACCCATGCTTCCTTTAGTAATCTAGGATGCTTCAGATGACACTCTACCTTTTAACTAACTGTTGAGCCTTCCCGAGGTGTCGTGGGCCGAACTCAACAAAACACCAGTGAAGGGCGGTGATAACCCCAATGATATACTGGCATCTACAAGATTAGTTTGTATGCGTTTGTTAACATGTCGACAGCTTATAATTGAAGATGGAGTTAGTTATTGTCCTATAGCATAAGTGTGTATAGGAAGTTTAGATATTCTATGTAGAAAGGGACTGTAGATGCTGGTTTAAACTGAAGATAGACAAAAAAAATGCAGGAGTAACTCAGCGAGGCAGGCAGCATCACTGGAGAGAAGGAATGGATGACCTTTCGGGTCGAGACTCTTCTTGGTTTGAAGAAGGGTCTCGCCCCGAAAGGTCACCCATTCTCTCCAGAGAAGCTGTCTGTCCTGCTGAGTTACTCCAGCATTTTGTGTCTATCTTCAGTTTAGATGCTACTTTGGCTTTGGGCTTGGTTTTCTTCGTTGAGTGCTTATCCTGGTATTATAGCAGAAGTACTTTGTGATTTAAAAGAAATTTAATATGCTGCAAACCCTTGTAGAGACAGTTCATTATCCACTTTCATACTTCTGATTGAAGTATCATTAGCGGTGTCCTCTGTGCTGAGGCTAATGCAACTGCCTTCCATATGATTTATTTTATCGTTAATTTCCCCATTCTTTACAAGTGTTGCCTTTTTAATCCATTTATTGTTGATACGGTTATCCATGATTTTAATGTTCCATTTTTTAACGTTTTGGATATGTCTCATTACCCTTTATTTCCCTTTCAATTTTTCTGTACTTTCTATATTTAGGTTGGTTCACCATTGTGAACAATCATTAATTAAAATACCTTTAATCATCCGGGAAGTTTTAGTTTTGGAAACTCTTCCTTTCCTCTTCATTGTACTCGAACTATTACACTTTGCTCATTTATTATTTGTAAATATTTACACAGGCACAGAATCGTGGCTGGTAGGGCTGCCACCTCACAGCGCCAGAAACTGGGTTCGATCCCGACCTCGGGTGCTGTCTGTGGAGTTTGTACTTTCTTCCTGTGACTGCTTGGTTTCTTCCGGATGCTCTGGTTTCCTCCCCACATCCCAAAGACGTGCAGGGTTGTTGATTTGTTGAGCTCTGTATTTTGCTCCTCGTGTGTAGGGAGTGGATTGGGATAACACAGAACTAGTGTGAACGGGTAACCTGTGGTCAGTGTGCCGAAGGGCCTGTTTCCACGCTGTACCTCTATACTAATCTAAACTTTCTTTCTAATCCACCTGGACCAGAACCCTAATCAAACCACTGAAGGTACCTTATGATGAATATGTTCACATTTGAATGCTCCTTGATTTTTTTTCAATACTCCAACAATATCTGGTATTCATTTTCATATTGTAGTGTTTACCAATGTTGTTTGTTCTTGGTCTTTGTATTTAGTTTGGGAACTCCAGAAGCTAAATATGCTTTAGAAGTATACATTAGAAATATGCTTTAGATAAATACTCCAGAAGCAAAATATATAATGGTTTAATTACAATAATGTTAATTTCATCCTGGTTTAATAATTTTAGAGCATTTATCAGCAAGTTCCCACCCATCTAGTTAAGATTAACTTAGGCTGTTGATAGACATGCAATGCTGGAGTAACTCAATGGGTCGGGCAGATTCAATGGAGAAAAATAATACGCGACGTTTCTGGTTGAGACCCATGTGTCTGAAGAAGTGTCTCAACCCAAAACGTCACCTGTTCCTTTTCAATTTAGACCAAGCATTAAAAGATAGTGCCAATATATTTCCAAAAAATCATCTGATATGTCACGCAGGCACAGTGGCGTAGCGGTAGAGCTACTGCCTTACAGCGCCAGAGACCCGGATTTAATCCTGACTATGGGTGCTTGTCTGTATGGAGGTTTACGTTCTCCCTGTGACCCTCGTGGGTTTTCTCCTAGATCTTAGGTTTTCTCTCACACTCCAAAGACGTGAAGATTTGTAGCTTAATTGGCTTGGTATAAAAATGTAAATTGTCCCTAGTGTGTGTGTAGGATAGTGTTAGCGTTCGGGTATCGCTGGTCGGTGCTTGGTTCGGTGAGCCGATTTCCACGCTGTATCTCTGAACTAAAACTAAACTTAAAAAATCACTTCACTAGAAGTGGAAGTGCTTTCCATGCACTTGCTGCCCTCTCCTTTACAGGTAGTGTTTGTTGTGTCTTGGGAGATGTTGCAAAGCACTTAGTAGACAATACATGCTGCAGGCATCGTTTCACAGCATGAAAAGCATAAATGTTTAAAATAATGGATGAAATATCCCTACGCTGCTTAACCGGAGTGCTATTGAAGCTGCACACATGTTCCATCACTTTCTTGACACACTTGCTCTAGATTGTGAAATGCTTTTGTGTTATTAATAAAGACAACAGCCTCTTAATGTGTAATAAGGAACTGCAGATGCTGGTTTAAACCAAAAAGCTGCAGGAACTCAGCGGGTCAGGCAGCATCTCCGGAGAAAATGGATTGGTGACCTTTCGGGTCAGGGCCCTTCACCATTTTCGTCAGCGATGCTGCCTGACCCGTTTAGTTAATCCAGCATTTTGTGTCTATCTTTAAATATAAACTAGTATCTGCAGAGTTCATTTTTTATTTTCACCTCTTCCTTAATGTCAGCAAGACAAAGCAGCTTCACCGAAGCCACGGCTAAAAAAGGATACCAATCCCCTTTATTCCTTAGGAGATGTGGGAAGTTCAGCATATCTCCCACGATTCTTGTCAACTTTTAGAGGCATCATAGAAAGCATACTATTGGGTCGCATTACACAGCTTGGTTTGTGAACAGCTCTGCCCAAGATGGCAAAGAATTACAGGAGCACAGTCTATCAAGCCTTCCATACCTTGGCATTTCAAGTGCTCATCTAAGTTATGCTTCACGTAATCTCTGCATTCCTCTGTGAGGTTGCCATTCGTTTTTTGGTTCAAAATAAACTAGCCCAACCTCTCCAGTCTGTCCTTGTAACTCAAGTGCTTCATCCCAGGAGCACATTCTGGTGAATTTCCTCTGCACCTTCTCTGGGGCAACCGCATTCTTAAATCACTAACTTTACACAAGAATATTTCATAAGATCATAAGTGATAGCAGCAGAATTAGGCCATTCGGTCCATCAAGTCTCCTCTGCCATTCAATCATGGCTGTTCTATCTCTCCCTCCCAACGCAATTCTCCTGCCTTCTCCCCCATAACCTCAGACACCTGTACTAATCAAGAATCGTATCTATCTCTGCCTGAAAAATATTCATTGGCGGCCTCCACAGTCTTCCGTGGCAAAGAATTCCACAGATTCACCACCATTTGATATTATTGTTTGTCTTACTTTTAGTGCACTGGTCGTACACTGTCTGTCATCTCAAATATGTCATATTACTGAGCGGAGAATTTGGTCCATGCTAATTGATGCGGTGAAACTATAGAGTATGGCGTCATCTTTTTTGCTCCTGTTACCAGATGTAAACTCGCTGCCATTTTACTGTTCTAGAATTTGAGCTGCTCAAAGCAATTATGCTGTATCATTCAATAATGCATACATTTTTGTTTTTCTTCAGGGTGTAACAATTCCTAGCCAGAGGCGCTATGTATATTATTACAGCTATCTTTTGAAGCACAGATTGGATTACAAACCGGTGGCATTACTGTTTCACAAGATGCAGTTTGAAACTGTTCCAATGTTCAGTGGTGGAACATGCAGTAAGTTTTAATTCCTTTTCAGAGATCCAAGGTAATGCGATGGGTAATATTATTGCATTGCTGCTTCAGGTTTATGGTGGTCAGATTTGTTGATCAGTTAGAATTGAAATGCAGAAAATTATCTAAGCAAAGCTCTTGCATATTCTCAACAACATTTACACAAAAGCATTTTAAACTGACCATTCCAATGGTAGTTAGCATTGTTTGCACAATAATATATTAGACTGCTCAACTGCAAAAAATCTGATTTAAAAAAAAAATTGAATTGTCATTTATGAGGCTAAGTGGAATATACCCAGATTATAAGGTCACAAATCACAAGGGTATAAGTGATAGGAGCAGAATTAGGCCATTCGGCCCATCAAGTCTACTCCACCATTTAATCATGGATGATCTATCTTTCCCTCCTAAACCCATTCTCTTGCCTTCTTCCCATAACCCCTGACACCAGTACTAGTCAAGAATGTATCCATCTCTGCCTTAAAAATATCCATAGATTTGGCCTCCTCAGCCTTCAGTGGCAAAGAGTTGCACAGATTCGCCACCCTCTGACTAAAGATATTCCTCCTCATCCCCTTCCTAAATGAATGCACTTTAATTCTGAGGCTATGGCCTCCAGTCCTAGACTCTTCCTCCAGTAGAAACATCCTCTCCACATCCACTCTATCCAAGCCTTTCGCATTTCGTTACGTTTCAATGAGGTCCCCCTCATTCTTCTAACCTCCAGCGAGTGCAGGCCCAGTGCCGTCAAACACTCATCATATGTTAACACACACAATGCTGGGATAGTTTGGGAGGGACTAAAACTAAAGTTTGAGCAGATTGCTGCTCCACATTCTACCCACAGAGCTATTGATTAATGCATAAAACTTAATTCAGGTGGTCAATGGTGATGGTGGAGTGATAACAGTTGACTGCTCCTTAAGATTGATATGTGCATATCAAACTAAGTCCTGTTAGTCGTGGTGATCTATTAACTATGTGCAGGATGTGAATTATTGCTATTTTCCAAAAATAATTTATTTGGCAATTTCATTTCCTGCTGTTCCTAAAATTTTAATTAGCAACTTGAATATTTTGTAGACAGACACAAATTGTTGGAGTAACTCAGCGGGGCAGGCAACATCTCTTTAAAGAAGGAAAGGGTGACGTGCTGGGTCGAGACTCTTCTTCAGATTGAGAGTCAGGGGGGAGGGAGTCTTAAGATATGGAGGGGTATGGTGGGAAAACGACAGATTAAAGCAGACAATGATAAGACAATGTAGAATGGTTCTTTGTTAGCTATGGGGAAGGTGACAAGGATGCATACGATCAGTAAAATTAATCAAAAATTAATATTTTGGAACCCCATTGCAGCTTTAATATTTCTATTTACAAACCAATTTACAATCTGGGCTTCTCTGAAATGCCAAATTATGTAAATATTTTACAATAGTATAACCTTGTGATAAGAGTGATGTTGCCCTGACTTCATGTCGGATCCATTGTAAGAAAGGTTTTTATTCTCTGGACAGAGTAGATTTTCACCAATATCCCACAATTACAAGGCCATGTGCTAACTCGCTTTACTATTGTTATTCTTCCTTTCCCACTCAAAATATATCTTTTAAAAAGACGATTCACATTTAACTGGCCTTTCACAAGTTTCTGACAAATTCTCAAATTGATTTGTTTCAAATCCTTTGAAACAGTTGAGAAATGTTAGTTTCTATAGTTGTGAACGGTTTGACACATCCTACTGATTCACTAAAAAAGATGTGTTTTAGAACGATTCTAATGCAAGTAAGTGAAGAGAGAATGCAATAATGGAGCGATGAAGCAAAATTTCCTTTTGTTTTTCAGGATTACGCAATGCTAATATTCCCATTTTTTTGCTTAATTGCATGCCTTAATATATAAAGATGAAACAAAAAAATGACACCATGTGAATTTCTGAATTATGAATTCACTTTTTATAGCATGCCCTTTTATATACGAGGAGCTCATGATCAACCATTATGGAGATGGATTATTTTTGCAGCTGTTACTGGAAGATAAATGATATGGCAGATTATATCTATGATATTGATTGACTTTATTGTCACATGTGACAGGTCACAGTAAAATTCTTTGCATGCACACCCAAGGTAGTCGCCATGTAAAGGCCACGTACAAAGTTACTTAGTATCCCACACCAAGTCCTCTTTTGTTCTCCCTCCATCACGGCGGTCCCCCAAAGCCAGGTCCTCCTTTGTTCTTCCCTCCCACCCCCATCACGGCAGTACCCCCCACGCCAATCCTCAAACAAATACCTTTAAGTTTGGAATGGACTGAAAAGCAAAATCTTTTATTTATTCTTAGATCCTATGTTTGTGGTGTCGCAACTAAAGGTGAAGATCTTCACTTCCTCTTTGGGACCGACCAGACGTGAAGAAAAGTACATGTATTTTGAGTTTCCTCAAGCTCTACCAGTATGTGGAGATATTAAAGTGGAATTCTTCCACAAACAGAACAAGATGATGAAAAAGGTTTGTTTTTATTAATTATTGAATCATTACATGTCAACAGTACAACTAGCTGCTTATATACCAAAGAGTGACATCTTTTTTTTTGTGGAGTGCCATGTTCCAATTTCCATGGCGTTCACAAGATGAGTACAAATATAAAGAATTATAACATTTTCTACTTTTTTCCCATTCCTCCAATTTAATCATCACATCAAAATAATTCAAAATAAAATAGCACTTTACTAATTGAAATGTAATCTATTTGGCAAAAAAAAATTGCACAATACTAACCATTGCCAGACAACAATATAACTGAGGCATTGAAAAGATCCGGGGGCTTTAAACAGGATCTAAATGTAAACAAAATGTCCTCTGGCGTGAGCCGTTGCAGCTCAGTTTAGTTTAGATATATGACGTGGAAACAGGCTCTTTGGTACCGATTAGGCGATCCCTACACATTAACACTATCCTACACACGGGTCTCTGGTGCTGTAAGGCAATAGCTCTACCGGTGTGCCATCATGCCTCCCACTTGGACAAGCAAGGCTAAAAACTTGTGTTATCTATTCTGTCTTGATATCATCTACTTTTACAATAGAAATTTGATTTCTATTTGTGATGCTGGACATTTAAGGAAAATTTTCTTGCTTGTAGTCTTCTACCACTCGTAATAAAATTACCATTTTGAGACAGTTATTACTTGGAAATATGTTCTTTGTTTGAAATGCGAAAATACCACAACAGTGGCTGAATTTCAAGTTACCTGAGGCAAAGAACTGAAAAATTCATGTTCCCTCAAAGTTGGTCGATTTTTGGCAACATATCAGAGGAATGTACAGTTGTTAAACTCTCTCTTATTGTCTTCAAATTATGTGCATTATCAGATGCAGTGTACAAACAATAATCCAGCAATGCATTTTAACTAGTTTTAGTTCATTCCTAATATATTTTATTGCTGTTGCAACTGACATATTTTGCCATTTTATTTTTGTTTTGCATGACTGGAATTTTTCATAATTAAAGATGGGTTGCTCACAATTGCATGTGTAATTAATCTCTGTGCTAGAGCATAAACTAATGCAGTGAGTCAGGCACAGAACTCCATTCTTGGTACCTGTGTTCAGATTCATATGATTGCAATCTCTTTCAGAATTCTGCAAAACTGCAGAATTTTATAATACAAGTTATTGTTCAGTTTGTTGTGTGTACTGACTATATATGCTGCAGAAATGCTTCCTCCTCTTTGATTGCAACTTTATAACTTCCTATGCATCAGATTGCTTACCATTTTTGATGTTCTCTACTTTAATGGAAGCAGCTCCAACATCGATCCTCATAACTACTGTATAAATAACTATTCAGGATTTGAACTAAGCCATTTGGTATCTATATTCACCATATATATTGTTCACTTGAATTCAACGTACTACATGCTGAGCCTTCCACTTGTATCAGTAAATATCAATTCTGGTGTTCCAATCCAAATTGTTCAAAAATATTATGTGAAATACACCCACATTTCCAACTTCTCCTTTAACCCTTTGCATTTATGAAGTGTGTATCAGTTTACATGAACTAATTATTTGGTGATGACACAAAATTGCCTCAAATTTCGAATTAATTGTTAATCGCGGAGGCAATCGGACAGCTGATTCTGGAAGAGAAAAAAGTTGGAAGGCAATCTGAGTCTGGAACCAAGATCTGTTGGTTGGATTGAGATTTAGTCTGTATTTGATTATAGATTAGGAACCGAGTGCTTAACTAGTCTTGTGACTTCAGTGTTAACATTGATGATGTAAACGCACACATTTAAGCATGCGTGCATACATATGTGCAATTTTTTTGTAAGTAGATAAGTACAGATAGACAATAGATGTTACAGCCCAAATTGTCATGTGTAACTGGGCTCTCTTTTTGTTAAAAATTGGCTCGTTATAGATTACTCATGACTGTTGCTCATCGACTACAGCTTGGCTTTCAACACCATTGTCTCTTCCATGCTCCGTGTAAAATCAGGGAGCTGGGCCTCTGCTCCCAATGCAACTGGATCCTTATTAACAGACCTCAATCTCAGTGCCGATTGACAACTTCTAGTTGAGCATCAGGACAGGGACACCTTGATCAGCCCCATGACCTACTTTCTACACACTTGACTGTAGCTAGACCTGGCTCCAAATCCACCTTTAACTTTGTCGAAGATAGACACAAAAAGCTGGAGTAATTCAAACGGTGGTGAATCTGTGGAATTCTTTACCACAGAAGCTGTGGAGGCCGTCAGTTGATATTTTTAAGGCAGAGATAGTACAGGTGTCAGAGATTGATTAGTATAGATGTCAGAGGTTATGGGAAGAAGGCAGAAGAATGGGATGAGGAGGGGGAGATAGATCAGCCATGATTGATAAGCAGAGTTGACTTAATGGGCTGAAAGGCCTAATTCTACTCCAGTCACATGACCTTATGAGATTCTGCATGTCACCGAATATGCAGGATTTATTGCCACAGCTGTGGAGGCCAAGTCAATGGATATTTTTAAGGCGGAGATTGACAGATTTTTGATCAGTAAGTGTATCATGGGTTATGGGAGAAGGCAGGAGAATGGAGTTGAGATGGAAAGATAGATCATCCATGTTTGTGTGGTGGAGTAGACCTAATGGCCTAATTTTGCTGCTAGAATTTATGAATACTCTTGAACTTCTACAAGTGTACGATAGAGAAAATACTGACTGGTTGCCACAAAGCCTGGTTCGTAACTCGCGTGCTCAGCCAAGGGGAAATCGATAGAAAGTGGTGTAATTGACAAGTCCATTTGTGGATTCTAGCCTCCCCAACATAGAGATCTACAGGAAATGCTGCTTTAAAAATGTAGCAAATATCATCAAAGACCCACACCACCCTATGCAAGGTTCCCTTCCTGCTGCTGCCATTGGGAAGAAGTGCAGGAGCATGGGAACTGTTAATCTCTCGTTCAAGAACAGCTTCTCCCCATCAACCACAAAGTTACTGAATCATCCTGCACAACCCTAACCACAATCCAAACCTGGCAGGGGACCACCACAGGCATTGCACAACTTTGGTTGCACTATGTGTGTTCCTGGTCTAATTCACAATGGATTCAGTTATTCAAAGTATATTTATTGTTGTTATGTTGCATTTAATGTGTCTGTAAAACAGCACTGTAAGAATTTCATTGTTCCGGTTCATATCTCGTGCACATGGCAATTAAACACTTTCGATCAATAGCAACAATTTATTGAAATCGTGCTACGATGAAAATGGCTGAGAAGGCCATAATTAGTTGGTACATTTTAAAGAAGTTTACTTTCGCTTTGTGTAATAAAATTGCAGTCCATATTTATACAATGTTTAACCATGCAAAAGTAGTTTTGGTATGAAAGAGGTCTTTTTTTCGGCACAAGACATTGCAGGTATTTTCAACAATCTGCAGGTATTAGCTGTTCCTCAAGCACTGGCGTTTGAGAGAGTTTACCCCTAGCTATTATATACCTGCACCTGTCCACTTTGTGTGGCAGCAGTGTCACTTAAATGTGAGGCGTAATGGCAATTTCTTAACTTTCCAATGTCCAACTTTGATAGCCATTACTACTCAGGGATGTAGAAGAGATATAGCTTGCGCACTCGCAGATAGCAAAAATGAATGTTCCAGTCGTTGTTTCTTGATTAATTAGTCTTTTATTGAAGTGATTCATATCAAGTATTTCTTATTCCAATACAAATTGTAACTTTTCATTCTTACTGTTTCATCCGTGTCGTTTGAGAGTGGTAAAAAAACTCTTGTCTCAACCATCCCTCGAGGATAAACTAAATCCCAATCTCGGGTACACAAAATGCTGGAGAAACTCAGCGGGTGCAGCAGCATCTATGGTGCAAGGGAGATGGGCAACTTTTCGGGCCGAAACCCTTCTTCAGACTCTGTGGCTACGCCAGCCTCCTCAGACGTAGACACACCCTACTACATATCAAATCCCACCCACAAGCATACAAAATAGATGAAACTAGAAATATCTAGACATGGATTATAATATTATATAATATAATAAATGCCTCCTACATGAGGTGTTCTCTCTTGGGCAGAATATTTTCTCCACTACTCTCAATGTCACATTCTCATACTCGTGTGTATTTAGTTGGAAGTGCTACTTCCAAGGATCTAGTTTCTCTTCTCCAAGGATCTCCTCCAAGGATCTAGGTTCTCGTCACAAGCACATTTTGGCTGAAATCGGTAAGCGTGGCAAAAAAAATAGGAATTTAAATTTAGCTCAGTAAACTTGAAAAATGTAGTAAGGAAGTTGGAACATATTTGTATAGTTTCCTTTATTTCACCCATGCCCACAAACACCAAATTCACTGGTTAAAGTGCTGGAGAAGATGGTTGCATCGCCTCTTCTCTCGATTTTTCTCTCCTTTAGGACATGCAGAACAAAAGCCAATCTTCTACCAGGTCTGTATGAGCACCTTGTACTTATAAGTTACTAGACCAAGTGGAACCCGTTCCTCCAACGCAATATTCCCCCAGCAGCACTTACCTAACTGCACAGGTGTGTCTGGCAAGTGGGAGTGCGACTGTGACGTTTTAAAAGTTTAAAATGGCAATAACATAAAATATAAGATCATGTGACGCATCTCACTCTCCCTCTTCAGTCCCCTATTCCCCTCCTCCATTATTCTCCCTCTCCCCACCCTCCACCAACCCTCCTCTACTTCCTCCCCCCACCCCCTCCCTCCCCTTCGCCATTACCTCGCCATCCCTCTTCCTACCTCTATCCTCCTCCATTCCCCCTCTTACCTCAACACTCCCTCCCCCTCCTCTTCACCCTCCCTCTTCTTTCTCCTCCTCCCCTCCCCGCCTCCCTCCCTCACCTCTCCCTCCCTCTCCTTTCCCCTATCCTCAGTCACTCCCTCCCTCCATAACCCATCTCCCCTCCCTACCCCCCGCTCTCCCTCTATCCCCCTGCTCCCCCACTCCTCATCTCCCTCCTATCTCACCCCCCTCCCCCCCCCCCCCCCCACCCACAATGACAACCGCGATGTTTTAAAATAGAATTCTCCATGAAAATGTTTATGAAAACGGAAGAATTTGATTAAAACCAAGGTTTTTTTTTAAATCAAGATTTTTTCAATGTAAATGAGATTCGGGATCCCATTGTGACGTCATTGTGACGCGGCTGACGGGCAGGGCAAGTGGAAAATGTTAAAGTGTTTTTTGTAAAGTTTTAAAATGTCAATAACTTGTAAATTATAACATCAATCTGAACGAAACTTGTCTCTTTTACATCCCAGGACAATGGTGAGTAAGGTGGGCCAAAAATTGTAGCACTATCGTGTACCGTTTTGGCGGAGTTTTGAAACGTCATGCACTCACACATATAAAACAAACAGAATTTTAGTAATATGGATTTATAGCAATTTTAAAAATATATAAACAATTTGGAAACTTGCTAGTTTGTCAGATTTTAATTGTAGTATTCTCAATGGCCATATGGATTTTCCTTTGGTCTCCTTCCCAGTATAATTAGACAGATATTCAGACATCGAAAAGAGGGTAAGATTAAGTTAGAATGAATGAATCCTCATTTTCCTCATCTCTAGAAGCTGAAATTACTGATGAAAACATCAGTTAATACTTTCCTAAAATGTGCTCTACAATAGATGCGTGCAGCTTATGCCGGAAAAGTTCTAAATTACTGGATAAATGTACTCTCATGTTGTAACTTCGAACGTGGCTTTACTCTTAAACCCTGGCTTCCAACCATCCAGAGGATTTGGTAGTTTGCCGAGCTGTTTCTCTATCAGCAACGGTTTATTTTTTAATGTAAATATTGGTATCGTATTAGGGTCTCGCATGCCAACTATTTCTTGCAACTGACACCAAAAATATTTTCTTTCTTCAGGATAAAATGTTCCATTTCTGGATAAATACATTCTTCATCCCACAACCAAATGAGAACTTAGATAAAGTAGAAAATGGCAGCATCGTTTCAGACAAGGATGACGGTGGTTGGCGTACAGATAATGACAAGGAATATCTGGCCCTCACATTGACTAAAAATGAACTTGACAAGGCAAATAAAGACAAGGCCAACAGATACTTCTCACCAAATTTCAAGGTTGGTGTTTCTCCTTGATATAAAATGAACAAGATGTGCTGTTTAATTATACTTGTTGTATTTTCCCAGTTGGTGCGAAATTTATTTTGTACTTAATCTTCAAAACTTGAACCCTGTTTTGTTTGGTGACTTGTTTGATGAATTGATTAATCAAAATCCTGATTTATTTTAAATCGGCGGAGCCATGTTAGATGTTGGTGAATAGATATAATAGGTACTACTAAAGAAGCAGAAAGTGTCATATCCAGTTGTTAACAACATAGAATCATAGAGTGATACAGTGTGGAAACAGGCCCTTCAGCCCAACTTGCCCACACTGACCAACATAACCCAGCTACACTAGTCCCACCTGCCACGTTTGGTCCACATTCCCCAGCCTACTCAACCTCTCCCGATAGCTCAGACCCTCTAGTATGTATCTAACATGTAAAACAAATTGACAATCAAATCACTCAAACTATGTTTTAGCCTGCCTTGATTCAGCTGCGGGCATCCCAGGAGGATCCCGGTTTTTCAGCAGCAAGTTCCTTGAATAGAATCCTTGGAGGCTCATTGTGACTTTGAAAAATTAAATACATTCTCCTGACAATTTACCTAGATTTTAAGTTGCAGGTTCATTGAACTGAAGGGTAGAATGGTGTACTCATTAGCTTTCATAATGTCCTGCTTGCAAAATTTTATTGCAAATAATCTAGCAAGGACAGGTTTCTTCAACCAAGTGTATTGGAGCACAAAGGAAGCCTGAAAACCTCTATATTGATCCTCTCTTCCTTTGCCAATTATTCTGAGTTTAAATTTATCAAACGCACTGAGAATAGAATGTGCAAAACTCCACAATTCAGTGAAGATTATAGGAGCGGTCAGCACTGCATGCAATACTCCAAATGCGGCCTAAGCAAAGACCTATTCAGACTGTAGAAGTGTCCCAGCCCGAATCGTCACCTATCCATTTTCACCAGAGACGCTGCGTGACTCGCTGAATTACTCCAGCATTTTGTATCTTTCCTTGGTAAACCAGTATCTGCAGTTTCTTGTTTCTACTAACATTGCATAAGGCATTTCAAAGGTATTTCAAAAAGAGTAATTTTTAGAAAAATTAAGGCACATGTAGCAGCAGTTTTTAAGTTGGAACACATTGAATTTTTTTTTTTTATGGTAAATTAATGTTTCCTTAATAGGTGTCTCATGGATAAACTTCTGCTATGTGTATGTATAGATAATTTGGATGCAAGTATGTGGAGCACAATCTAGACATTTTGATGACACAATAATAATCTTGTCAAAATGCTTGGAAAGGTCAAAAATGCTCCCAAAAGAAAGTTTAGCCGAATGTAGGAGATTGGTCTGTGTTGTGTGACTTAAAACATTTTGAGGAAATGAAAACCAAAAGACTGCAGATGTTGAAAATTTGAAGTAAAAACATAAAATCCTTGTAAACACCTCGGCAGATCAGTCAATATCTGTGGATAGAAAAACAGTTAATTTTTAAAGTCGAAGATCAAGAAATGTTTCTTAATTGTTTTGCTTTACACAGAGGCTGTCTGATGCCATCCCTCCCCCAATGTCTCCAAATGTTATTTTTAAAGCAGAGTATTTGAGCAATCATGCAACCAGCAAGACCACCTACTTCAACTTCCGTAATATTGCCTGTCTCCAGCTTATTCATTTGCAGCTGAAATATCATTTGATTTACTGTTACATCACTTCTTAGTAAATCACAAGAGTCACGGCTTGGACTCAAATGCTTGCGTATAAATCATAATTACGTATAAATAATACTATATGAATGAGTTGGCCCTCTTCTCTCTGCTGGCAGAAAGGTCTTCTCTGAGCTTCTGGTCCCTCCTCCTTGCAATAATTATTCCCGGGTTGTCACTACCGATGTCTTAGACCCCCCCCCACACATTTCCTTTCTACAATTTTTCCTTCAATCTTCTAAAGAAAGCCTTTGTTCTTACCCAACGCACTTACGACTTTGAAGTCCATCATTTCGAGCAGCCACTCGTCCAAGGGCCAAATCAACAAAACATGTCGTCTTTCCTTGTCAGGCTAGGGAGTTCTTAATTATGTTACCCCATTCTGATTTTCCTTATATAGTCCATTTGCTGAATGACCATTTCCAGCCACCTCATTTTCTCTGCGTGGGTTCCTCAAGGTCACAATACATAGCCATGAAGTTATCTTCAGCGATGTTCCCTTTAGAAGTTGATCACGCGATGTTTTCCACTGTGCTACATTATTTTGGCGGTCCCAGCATTTCCCCACCCTCGCAGAGCCTGCAAGAATACTTGACATCTTTTGTCTCCGGCTACCAGTGAGGTGTCTGTGTCATGTTTGACAGGGTATGATACTTCAGGCAGTGGGTGTTGCTGACAGATGTGGTACAGTTGTAGGCTTCAAATTGGCCAAGTGGACATCTGCCCAAGGTTGATGGGTGATGCTTGGAATATGTTTCTGCATAGAAGCCAAATTAATGTCTGAATACAAAATTCAGATAAGTTCATAGCATTGTGGGCAAATTACTGTTTTAACAGCCAATGGCATGAAATTAAATCCCAACATGGCAGTAATGAAAATGTATTTAAGTGTTTTATCTTATTAAACAGGGCTTGCAGATAATAATAATACCAGTTTTTCTTAGTTAGCACAAACCCACCCGGGTTGTCTAAAAATCAAATCTATCCACTAATGGTCATCAGAGGAGAAATCTGCTACCTTAACCAAACTGAGTTACACCAGCATTTTGTGTCTACGGTGCAAACCAGCATCCGCAGTTCCTTCCTGCACAAAAAGAAAGATTCAAAAAATTCAAATTATCATTTTTGTATTTTAAAAACTTGTTGAAAGTAAAAATGTATGTAATGTAACTAACGGGTGATAATTTTTTTATTTCACAGGTGAAGCTGTTATTCACAAAAACGGTAGAGGAACGGCAACAACATCCCATGAGCAACAGTTCAACCACAGTAACGCCAGATGTTAGTGATAATGAACCAGAGGACTATAGATACTCGGACACCACTGACTCTGATCCAGAGAATGAACCTTTTGATGAAGATCAGCATACACAGATAACAAAAGTCTGAAATATTTTTATGGGAAAATTAAAACTGCAAGAAAAAGGAAACACACTTGAATAAACTGAAAGCAAGTACCTTTTTTAATGGCAATAGGACAATGTGTCAAGTAAAATGCTACACCAGTTATAGGAACAATGATCTTTTCCTGACCAATGTTGTTTAGCCCCATACACATACATCCACAAGGTTTTGACACTGTTGTCCAATGAAAAATGATTGCGTAGCTATATATCTATATACATTTTTTGTGTGAAATGACGCACAAAAGCGCAATCAGGATAAAAGAGGCACTTTCCCGTTTAATTCCAGTTTTATAAAAAGTGGAGACAGATCTGGTGTGTACGTAGGAAATTTTTTCCTTTTATGTTATGTTGCCAACAGTAGGTGCTCATTTACCTGTACAGAGGTTTAAGCCCTGCCCCCTTTAAATCTATATAACAGTCTGTTATCAGCCAGGAGGATCTTTGAGAAGGTTTGCATAAAATGCATGTTTTTTGGTGGGGAAAAGGGATTTGAGAGAATGCACAGAAAGGAAGGGAAAAAAAATCCATAGTCTGGTTCCAGTACCACCGGCGGCCGTTTGCACCTTTTTGCGAGCCGTTTGGCCCGGCAAGTTGTGCAATTGGCCGGTACTGCTGCTTGCTTTTTGTGCTTTCAAAGCACACTGGTGCTAGAAGAGGCAGCTGGATTGAAAAAAAAAAATCTTTCTGGGAGGAGGCTTGAACCCTGGACAAAAAAAATCTCCTAGTCCACAGATGGACACATTGTGGAGTCCGTGCAGGGCAAATTTTCAAGCTTTTTCCTTCCTTTCCTAAGGGATGTTGCAAGATGGTGTCCCTCGGTTAAAAAAAAAGGCTCAATTTTATAAATGTGGCAGCATGCCAGCTCAAAATATGACAGTTAATGTAAAAAGGAGAATTTTACGATGATTTAATAAGTTAGCTAGAATTATTTTAATTGGTGCTGCTCCACATGTCCTTTGTAACCAAGGCCAGTGCTTGAAGTTGATCACTCTTTTGTTAGTACTGTTTTGGACTATAAGTCAGTATCTATATAACTTATCTTCATTATGTTTGTGTAGTTCTAGCTGTTTTATTTCTATTGGCAAGATGCCTTCTTTCTCCACATCTCATATTGGCATTTGATACTTGGTAAGGGCAAATTTTGGATTGGGAGTATGCAGCATGTTTAGGTGGCATGTGTCAGGGACATAAATGTGTGTTGTATGGAAGTAAACAGAAGTCACAGCCAATGTTTCAACAGGGTAAACTGATTTTAGCAAGGTCGCAGTATGCACAGAACTTTAACATGAAAATGAAGAGGTTTTGTATTCATATTCTAGGAAGCTGTTTGAACCTTCCTCATCTGTAACAGCATGAAATGAAGTCTCTTGTGTTCTGTTGGTTTATGTGTTAAGCCAGTAGTTGTCGTCATTTCCTGTGTTTGTCAGAAAATAGAACTGCATACTCCCATGGGGCCTAACCAAATGAAGTGACGTAGCCATGGTGAAAGTCTGTGAGAAATCTTTCATATTCTCTTGTAAGGGACAGAATCAAGGCTGTGTTTTAGCTATGGAAACCTGTATTTTACTGGAGGGTTATCGCATTAAATTGTACCTATTATTTTCATTACTTCAGCACGAAATTTATTCTGCTTGGCCATTTGGTGATGGACAACTACAATTACAAAATTGCGTCCGGCTTGGGCTGGAAGTAACTTCCCAAAAAAACATTTAGTGTTGGTTAGTGTCTAGATGTTTCAGTTCTGGTGTCTGTTCTTGCTATAAACCACAAATCTTTTTTAAAAGTCTTTCTTTGTAGTGGTGCTTTAAAACTGTCTAAAGGCTAATGTGAAGAGCATGAGTTGTGCAGTGAAAGAGAGATGGACAAATGTAGCTCAAGAGGGAAGGAATGCAGGTTTATAGATCAAATTACAAGCTTCTGTTGACAGTTTTCTTTTATCGATGGAACTTTCCTTTTAACTTTTTTTATTGATTTCCCCCCCCCCCTTTCAAAATCCGTTCATTTCTGTTGCTAAATAACTGAACATTTGAGACATGCCACTTTTGAAGAGTTTCCTTATGTATATCATCTTTCATAAAGACGTTTACCACTAAATCTTATTTTTATATTGATAATAACAAGGAAATTTTGACAACCAGGAGCAGGCAATAAAAGCCCGTTTGTAAAAGGTGCACAAAAACAAGTGAAGGAAAACTTTCCTGCCTTACATGCCTTGGAAATACTTAGCTTGGCTTCAGGCAAAGTATTTATACAGCTTTATTTTCCCTTCAACATTAGGGGGCAAAGTGGCAGCCCTTTCATCTTCAAAACACTGACAATTGGATTCAGTGTCACTTGGAACGCTAAGGAGCTGGGGGTAAGAGCAGCTACGTATTGTACTGGGTTTTTGCACTGTAAGAGTTTTTTTTTCATTTTCTGTTGAAAATCGAGGGTGTATTGGGGTCCATAAACAACTTTTCCAAACCTTCCAAAGGTTTGCATGCTGAAGCTGGAATAGGTGGCAATAGTATGTTTTCATATTCTTGTATTGATACCATCCTTGTAGAGTCAGACATACGTTACTTTGACTGAAAGTTGTCCAGTCTCTTTTTTTATTTATGACAGTATTCATAACTAGTCTGGTAAAGACTTTCTGTAGATTATCTCTCTTGAGTTTCCAGACTATATGCTTAATAAAAAACAAATTCTTTGGATGTGCAGCAGCTTAATGTCTGAAATTGTTTGTTGACAGCATCACTGTAAAGGAATTTATTTTGGCCATCTTTAGTCATCTGTAGTCCCACTGAATTATATTTGCCACGGTAAAAACACAAAGGGCAGTTGCATGGGTAGCCTCAGGGGTCGTGCGCTGTGGCACAAGTTATGGACCGAGTGGATTTCACAGGCAACATCAAATATCCAAGTTTCAGCTTTAAACTATTCACAAGGTGCCAGTGTTGAGAGTCCATTTCATTAGTAATACCAGATTTGTGCAATATGTTTAACAAAGCCTGTGGTTGCCACGAAGTGCCTCTTGTTTACTTAAAATACTGTTCAGAAATTTGTCATCATGCATGCAGATGGAGAAAGGTGGAACTGTGCACTATAAAGGGGCTTCACTGCAGTGTAGGACAATGCTGCCTGCTGCTCTACCTGTTCAGATTTGGATTTTGTTTCATATAAAAGATGTATACAGAAATATATTTTCAGCCTGTAAAACAGCCTTTTCCATTTCAGCCTGTTAAAGATACTATTGTGCTGTGCAGCTATTTGCTCTCTGTGTAATGCCATGCACTGAGAATACACAAAAAGTAAACCAACAAATGTAAATTGTACAGGTTATCGATGCTCATAAAATCCAATGTCCATTTGTTATTGTATGTGTTGTTTGTTAACAACCCTTTATCTTACTGTTATAAACTCCACTTAAAACCAATTAAAGATTAAAGTCTCATTCTTGTCATTGTGCAATAGTTGTAGTATTTAACCTGAACTATTCTGTCTTCATTATCCTTTCATTTGCTTAAGTAATGTACATTTTGTATAGGGGAAAGAATGTAAAAGACCACCTCCAGTTTTTGAAGCTGGGTTCCGACCCGAACCGTCGCCTATTCGTGTCCACCAGAAATGATGCTTGACCTGCTAAGTAACTGGAGCACATTTTTTTTTAAAACCAACATCTGCAATTCTTTGTGTTTCCAATTTTTTAAGACCGGCACCATCCATGTCTTCTGTGAGATTTGAGGAAACTGTTGGGACAATTACTTCAGTCAAAGGGCTGAAAGAACTCGGCAAGTCAGGCAGCATCTGAAGAAAGAACAGACAGGTGATGTTTCGGGTTGGTACCCTTCATCAGTCTGAAGAAGGGTCTTGACCTGAACCGTCTTCTGTCCATTCCCTCCTAAGATGCCGCCTGTCTCACTGAGTTCCTCCAGCACTCTGTGTCCTGCCCAGGATTCCAGAATCTGCTGTTCTTTTTGTCTCCACCTCAGTAATATGACGAATGCAAGTAAAAATGCTACTGTCCTATTTCCACCTATTTAATGTTTTATCTTCGCGTTTCATGTCCAATCCACTGTTCCATTTTACTTTTTTCCTATGCTCTAGTAAAATATGACTGTTTATTTACCAGCGAGGAAATTTTCTGCTCTTGAATAATTCCAGGCATTTTAGAATTATTTTTCTCCCCAGAGGTTATTTACTGTACTCATTGTTTATTAATACAAAAAGTGGCTTTCTATTACTCCACAACCAATCTCATCTATGCCAATTTGAATTTTGTATTGCTTTTAACTTGGTACGTTCAAATTTGTCCTGGACTAAAACTTTGAGCTTGTCTTATCTTGTCTATCTAATACTTCCATATTTGAATGTTTCTCCAGATTGCTGTTCTTCAAAGCTGAAACATCCAGGTGTTTTGTCTCTTTCCGGTAGCTCTTTGGTTCTTACACTTGACACCAGCATCGTTTCCAGAATTTGAAGCTTGGCCTAAGCTCATAACAATAATTGAGTTGGAATTTGACCACAGCATTGTAAAGTTTCAGCAAGTCATCCTCTCTCTGAAGAAGGGTCTCGACCCAAAACATCTCCTGTTCCTATTACTTTTCTCCAGAGATGCTGCCTAACCCGCGGAGTTACTCCAGCTTTTGTGACTAACATCCTTTGACTTGATCTGTTTCTACTAATATAGGGAATGTGAATGAAACATTTTCAGGCTGGCATGCTGTAATTAGTTGTGTGCAACAAGGATCAGTGTTGGAGCTTCCATTGACTCCATTTATACCTCAGGCTGCCTCGGCAAGTCCAGCAGCATAATGAAGGTCGAGTCGCACCCTGGCCACTCCCTCTTCTCCCCTCTCCCATCGGGCAGAAGTGTGAAATCGCACACCTCCAGATTCAGGGACAGTTTCCTGCCAACTGACTCGCCCTACCACAACCAGAGAGCAGTGTTGAACTACCATCTACCTCTTTGGTAGGCGTCGGACTATCTTTGATCGGACTTTGCTGGCTTTACCTTGTACTAAAAGTTATTCCCTTATGTATCTATGCACTGTAAATGGCTTGATTGTAATCATGTATTGTCTTTCTGCTGACTGGTTGCCACGCAACCTAAGCTTTTCACTGTTACTCGGTACACCTGACAATAAACTAAACTGAAACGGGTGGCGTTGCGGGTCGGGGGGCTTCTTCAGACCGACGCTGAAGTGCCCCGACCCAAAGTGTTGCCTTTTGATTCCCCTCTCAGATGCTTAGCGACTTAGATGAACGAACACCATTGTTAGTCAAATTTGCTGACCATGCATAGAAAGGCGGGAAGGTTTTGTGTGAACACTACAAAATCTGCAAGGAAATATATAATATGTAAGGTGAGTGAACATAAAATTGTTAATGGAAAAAATGAGGTATGTAATTATCCCCTTTGGTAGGAAAAAGTTAACAAAGCAGCATATTTAAATGACAAGACCAGAAAATGGTACTCCATGAGTGCATCGAGTTATGTGTGTAGTACAGGCCTCAAGGGACTGAGCTTTAGGTAGAGATTGAGCAGGCTAGGACTCTATTGCTTGGAGCGCAGTAGGATGAGGAGTGTTCTTATCGAAGTGTACAAAATCATGAGAGGAATAGATCATTTTTGCCCAGAGTAGGTGAATTGAGAACCAGAGGACATAGGTGTGAGCTGAGGGGGGAAAGATTTAATGGGAACATGAGGGGTAACTTTTTTTATACAAAGAGTGGTAGGTGTATGGAATGAGGTAGTTGAGGCAGGGACTATTGCATTGTTTAAGAAATAGTTAGACGGGTACATGGATAGGATAGGTAAAGAGGGGTATAGGCCTAATGCAGGCAAATGGGATAAGCTTAATTGGGGCATCTTGGCAAGTTAGGCAGAATGGCCTGTTTCCATGCTGTATGACTCCGACTCTACTGGAAGTAATTTAAAAAGCAATATTATGTTAGCCTTGATTGCCTGAAGAATGCCAAATAGAAATAGGCAACATTTTGTGTACAAAGAGCTGGCAAAACCACAATTGAAAGATGGTTTCGGTTCTTCTAAGGAAATGGCGCTGGATTGAGACGGAGTTATTTCCAAGCCAGCTTTGCGGGTACCGAGGTGGCTGATGAGGTCAAGGTTGGAAATGCAGACCCTTCCATGGGTGGGGCAGGTTGTGGTCAATGGCGGTGGTTGGGAACATAATTTGTGATGTGGAGCGATGATCCTGTCAGCCACACAGGCTCAAAGTGCTTGGTTATGTGTTTCCATCTGGTGGCCTCATTTCATGACACCTCAGGGTGGCATCTGATTCAGGAGGCTGGAATGCAATGACCTGCCAATGTAACCGAGTGTAACTGACCCACCGAGCTACCCCAGCACTTTGTATCTTTTGCGTAAACCTGCATCTGCCGTTCTTTGTTCCTACAGTGAATTTGAGATTTTGGTATATTTCATTGAAGGCATTTCATTTTAAGGTTTTTTTTTTTCAGCCCATTTCTAGTCAGAAGGGATTTTTTTGTGGAAAGATAAAGTTGGATCTATAAGTAGATATAAAAAAGAATGAATAGCAGTACTGAAACAAAAGAACTTGCGAAGATAGATATTTCTCCTTGGTTTTGAGATGGTGGAGGGGGGTGGTTGAATCTGGAACCAGTGGATGTAGTTCAACTACCAGTGGATGTGGTAGTTCAGAATAAAGGATCGCTCATGTAAGAAGGTCATGATGAAGAATTTTGCCGTAAGTGTGGAATTCTCTTAACCCGGAAAATGTGTAGGTTATTGACTATATTAAAGACTGGGACATATTTGTACAGAAAATTGGCCAACAGTTATGGAACGAAGGAGATGAAAGTGGAATGAAGGCCAAGGTCAAATCAACCTTGATAATTTTCAATACTGGGTCCACAAGGGCTATTCCTGCTCTAAAAATGTCCTTCAGGGTTCAAGTTGTTGCATTTACTACAGCTTCAATCTATAAACATCTTAAATGTTGAGTCCAACAACACTGTCCACCGTTTTGCAACTTTAGTCTTGGATTGTAATTCAAAATCCATATGTTGTCTGGTTTTATGTAACATGCGATACTTGAATATACCTTTTTTAATTTATAGGTAGACAAAAATGCTGGAGAAACTCAGCAGGTGAAACAGCATCTATGGAGCGAAGGAAATAGGCGACGTTTCGGGTCGAGATAACTCATTTCACAACTTTCTGCTGGTTTCCTAGCTTGTCATCTGTTTCACTTGGCCTCTTGGAAATTCTTTGGTCATTTACATTAGAAGGGCAGCACACCAGTGCAGTTGGTGGAGCTGCTGCCTCACAAGACCTGTGTTTGATCCTGACCTTGATCCTGATACTGTCTGTGTGGAATTTGCATGTTCTCCCTGTGACCACATGGGTTACTCCCATGGGTTACTCCAGTTACTCCCACACTCTAAAGATGTGCAGGATTTCAGGTTAATTGGTTTCTGTATAAATTATTAAACTGTCCCTAGTGTGTAGGATAGTGCTAGTATATGGGGTTATCGCAAGTCAGCGTAGAGACTCAGTGGGCCAAAGGACCTATTTCCTCACTGTATCTCTGTATAGAAAAAAAATCAACTTTGCAAGTTATTGCCTGACCAACGGTAGTTGCTTTGGTATTAACCACTTTGAATTTGGGATATTTCTTTAGATACCTAGGCATTTGTCTCGCTGCTCGCTAATACTTCATAAAATCCAGCCCAGAATAAATGAGATAAATGCAGTGGGAATAGTTTTCTGGGATTTTCATCTCAATCAGAGTCAAGCTATGACAAACTTGAGATATCTCTTGGAATGCATGTCCTCCCATATGAATAAGCCAAGAATATAAAGACAAAAGTGGAAAAAAACATTTTTACATGTTGGTTCCAGTTAACAATCGGCTCAATAGTTTTAAAGGTTCTATAAATCAATTAACTTTAATAACTTTAATGAAAGTTATCACATAGTATATTACATTCATTTATAGGTGACGTTACGGGTCGAGACTGAGGTAGGGTCAGACCCGATGAGTATGGCTGACTGACTCCAGCATTTTGTCTCCAAGGTCATAAGTGATAGGAGTAGAATTAGGCCATTCAGCCCATCAAGTCTACCCAGCCATTCAATCATGGCTGATCTATCTCTCCCTCTTCTCCTTCCTTCTCCCCATAACCTCTGGCACCTTTACATCTTAACCAGAATCTGCAGTATCTTCTTATCCATTACTTTCTTTTGTGATCTTTTGAGGTGTTGCATCTATTCCCACTCTTGTATAAAATAGTTTACTGCTGTATATTCACTATTTGCTCTATTCAGTTTCTGATTCCTCTACATTCCAGGAACCTGTGTACTGAAGGCCCACAATTATCCAACTGCGATTTATTTCTGCAGGCATTGAATTTTATTTAACTTGGGATCCTCAAGTTACTGTTTAGTGTTGAGCCCGTGAGCAATGGGCATGCCCTTGCAGAATCCTCAACCTCTGAACACTTAAAGGATTACAAAGTTATGAGTGTTTTTAACACTCATCTCATCCTATTGTTTACTTGACCACAGCCATTTTTTACAAATTGTATGTCTAACCTCTGAACCACAATCTCAAAATAACTGGTAGTTACAATGTGATCATTCACCTCAGGGTACGTGCTTTCCATTATCAAATTAAATTTATAGACTGTTTCAATTGTTTTAAAGTGTACTGTATTACAATTTTTCATACCTTAACTTTGTAGAGATTAGGGCATTCCTAAGGGCATGGGCAGCTTTCATCCCAGTGGTATGGACATTGACTTCTCTAACTTCAAGTAACCTTTGCTTTTCCTCTCTCTCCATCCTTCCCCCTTCCCAGTTCTCCGACCAGTCTTACTGCCTCCGACTACATTTTATCTGTTTGCTTTGTTGTTACCTTCTCCCAGCTAACATTTTCCTTGATCACCATTCCCTTTCTCCTATTTTCACACCTTACACTTCCGTATCTATGCACCTACCTCTCTACTGACATCAGTCTGAAGAAGGGTCTTGAACCGAAACGTCACCAATTCTCTCAGGAGATGCTGCCTGTCCCGCTGCGTTACTCCAGCATTTTGTGTATATCTTCGGTTTAAACCAATTCCTTCCTAAGTTAACGTTGGGTTGTTTAAAATTTCCTATTAATCAAACGTAGAACATTATTTCAGTCAAAAATTGGCGTTTGTTTTGCTGAACACCTGAGCTCGGTCCACCTTGGCCTACCTGATCTCCTGGTTGCCAAACAATTTAACTAACCTTCCCATTCACACACTGACCTTTCTGTCCTGGGCCGCCTCTATGGTCAGAGCGAGGCTAAATGCAAATTGGACGAACAGCATCTCATATTTCGTTTGGGTAGCGTGCAACCCAGCGGTGTGAACATTGTTTTCACTAACTTTAAGAAACTCCAACATCCCCCACCCTCCTCCCCCCCCCAGCCTAGTTATCCTACTAGTTCCACTGTTTCACTAGTTATCCTTTTAGTTCCACAGCCCTGTACCCCTCCGGTATCGCCTCTTCCTCAACCAACAACAAGCCATTATGGTCTACACCCTTGGTTTTCTCTTGCAAGCTCTGATTAGTTCTGGCCTTTTCCTACCTCCAGTCTCTTTCCCCCCCCCCCCTCCACCCACCCACTTTCAGTCTGAAGAAAGGTTGCACCCCAAAACGTCACCCGTCCATTTTCCCCAGAGATGCTGACTGACCAGCTGAGATACTCCAGCACTTTGTGTCTATCTTTGAAAAATTCTCAGTTCTATATGCAGAATTGTGATTGCAAAGGGTTAAGAGCTTTTAAATTCCATTATTTTCCATCATTATGTTCTTGCTGGAGGTTGAGTAGTGAGAAATGGGTGGGTGGTGGTGGAAGTCACGACTGCACAATTATATCAGTTACAAAATCTGAATCCATTTTATTTACGCTTTAACACAGAATATAGAATTAGGCCTCTATCCAAAAGTGATGACCATTGCATTCTTCCTGCCAATTTTCATTCACAGCTGTATGATCTTCCCTGATGTGCATTTTTAGTGAGGAGTCCATCCTTGGGTCTTTTTACCCCTCTGTCAATACTCTGAGATAGATAATTTATTTGTAGTTGCTCAAAACCCAGCGGTATCGACAGGCTGTTGTGTTAAAGAAGGAACTGCAGATGCTGGAGAATCGAGGGTACACAAAAAGCTGGAGAAACTCAGCGGGTGCAGCAGCATCTAAGGAGCGAAGGAGATAGGCGACGTTTCGGGTCGAGACCCTTATGGACAGGCTGCACAGTTGCGCAGCGGTAGAGTTGCTGCCTTACAGCGGCAGAGACCCGGGTTCGATCCTGACTATGGGTGGTTGTCTATTCTCCCCATGACCATGTGGGTTTTCTCCAGGATCTCCGGTTTCCTCCTGCACTCCTAAGCTGTGCGAGTTTGCAGGTTATGTGGCTTGGTATAATTATAAATTGTCCCTTGTGCGTGTAGGATGGTGCAAGGGTGCAGAGATCTCTGGTCGGCGCAGACTTGGTGGGTCGAATGGCCTGTTCTGGCACTGTATCTCGAAACTAAATCTCTTAAGCTAAAAAGCTGTTTATCTCATTTCTGAAATTACTATGATTTAATCTTCACCGCTTTTACATAGTTTGGGCAACTCCAACCCTGAAAGAAAAATTTCAACCGAGCATAGCCATGATCAGTACGTAAGGTCTTGTCGCGTACCAGGAGACTGATCCTAATCACATTGAGTACTGAGATGCCAGTGGAAAATGACTAACAATATGTTGAATGCGAATACTATTTGGAATTTCATGATAGTGGATGTAATCATACCTGGTGGCCTAACTAATTGCTTGTTTCCATTACAGCTTCCTGTGTTTAAGTTTAAATGAGATTATAATCACATTGTGTCTGGGAAGGAACTCCTTGGTAAGTTAAATGAATGGACCCAGAGAACTGGATTATTTTAGTGCTTTAAAAAAAATAGGCGGAAAGAGGCAAATTGGTACCTTTTGCGTCACAAATAAAAATGATGTTACACTTTACGGGATTGTAACCTGAAGAAAATGATTGCCAGGCTATAGAATTAAATACTTTAATTGCGCAATGGTAGAGTTGCTGCCTTACAGCAGCGGAGACCCGGGTTCTATCTCAACTACGGGTGCTGTCTGTACGGAGTTTGTACGTTCTCCCCGTGACCGCGTGGGTTTTCTCCGAGATATTCGGTTTCCTCCCACACTCCAAAGAGGTACAGGTTTGTAGGTTAATTGGCTTGGTGTATGTGTAAATTGTCCCTAGTGTGTTTAGGACAGTGTTAATATGCGGGGATCGCTGGTCGGCGTATTCGGCCCATCAAGTCTACTCTGCCACTCAATCATGGCTGATCTATCTCTACCTCCTAACCCCATTCTCCTGCCCTCTCCAAACCCCCTGACTCCCATACTAATCAAGAGTCTATCCATCTCTGCCATAAAAATATTTCCATCGACTTGGCTTCCACAGACTTCTATGGCAAAGAATTTCACAGATTCACCACCTTCTGACTAAATAGATTCCTCCTCATCTTCCTAAAGCGACTTCCTTTAATTCTGAGGCTATGACCTCTGGTCTGAGACTATCCCACTAGTGGAAACATCCTCTCCGCATCCACTCTATCCAAGCCTTTCACTATTCAGTACGTTTCAATGAGGTGGGTCGAAGGGCCATTTCCATCCTGAATCTCCGAAGTCTGATGCAAGAAATGTATATACGTACATTAAACTTTTGAATGTTAATAATATTAGGGAGTTTGTTCATATGTACAGGGGTCCATAAGATGAATACTAGTAATCTGTGGACAGTCTATATATTTAAACATTGTTTATCTTATTTCCCAGTGTTGGTGTCAGCTAAATATTTTTTCTTCCTTTCACTTAAGTCAGAACAAGTTTCTGGTATTAAACTCACCTGTCGATGTATATAGGATGATATAAGTTAAAAGACTTTCAAAATACATATCCTCTGATTTCAAAGTTCAGAAAGTATTTTGAGGAGGAATAGTTTTCAAATTCAACTCCAATTTTAAAAAAACCAAAAAAAAAAAACGGTCCCCACCTAAATCCCAGTCCACTTTATAATCTCCAATTACTGACTGATTTCAAGATCCTTACTTCAATGCTCTTTGCCTGCAGACTTTTATCTGCTGATAAATGTACCAGCTCACAGGTTGCTGTCTATCTCTGATCTAGGTTTACTGCTGAATCTTCACCTCACACACTTACCTGTTATTGTTCCAGGCTATCAGTCACCTTAATCGAGAACAATTGGCACGAGTTTTTAATCATCAGCATCATGTGAAGAAGGGTCTCAATTCGAAACGTCACCCATTCCTTCTCTCCAGAGATACTGCCTGAGATACTCCAGCTTTTTGTGTCCATCTTCAGTTTAAGCCAGCGTCTGCAGTTCCTTCCTACACCATTTAAAAAAAAAAATAGTTGTGGAAATAGATGGCAAGGTGGCACAGCAGTAGAGCTGCTGCCTCGCAGCGCCAGAGAGCCGGCTTCAATCCTGACCTCGGGTAGAGTTTGCGCGTTCAGTTTAGAGATACAGTGCGGAAACAGGCCTTTCGGCCTAACGAGTCCAGGCCGACCAGCGATCCCTGCAAACTAACACTATCCTACACAAACACACAATAGCAACGATTTACAATTTTATGGAAGCCAAATAACCTACAAACATGCACGTCTTTGGAGTGTGGGAGGAAATCAGGGCACACGGAGAAAACACATACGCAGGTCACGGGGAAAACGTACAAACTCTGCACAGACAGCACCGTGGTCAGGATCGAACCTGGGCCTCTGGTGCTGTAAGGCAGTAACACTGCCGCCCCCTGTGCCTGCGTGGGTTTCCTCCGGAGTAATTGGCTTCTGTAAATCGCCCCTTGTGTAGAGGATCAAAGACTTTCAGAATGCATAGCCTGCGGTTTCAAAGTTCAGAAAGTATTTTGAGGAAGAATAGTTTTCATTCAACTACAATAAATAAACCAAGTGTGCGGATGACCCAAAGTTGGGTGGCGAAAAAATAAAAATGGGATGGCAGCTCAACCGTGGCTGACGAGGGAAGTCAAGGATAGTGTTAAATCCAAGCAAGTGGCATATAAATTGGGCAGAAGAAGCGACAAACCAGACTGGGAGAAATTTAGAACTCAACAGAAGAGGACAAAGGCGTTAATTAGGAGGGGGGAAATAGCATGAAAGAAAGGTTGCGGGGAATATAAAAACTGACTAAAGCTTCTTTAGATATGTAAAAAGGAAAAGATTAGTGAAGACAAATGTAAGTCCCTTACAATTAGAGACAGGTGAGATTATAATGGGGAACAAGGAAACGGCAGAACAGTTAGACGAGTACTTTGGTTCTGTCTTCACTAAGGAAGATGCAAAGAATCTCCCAGAAATAGGGGACCGAGGATCTAGTGGGAGGAGGGAACTGAAGGGAATCCACATTAGTCAGAAAATGGTGTTTGGTAAACTTGGGACTGAAAGCAGATAAATCCCAGTTTACAATGCACAGTGGCTTGCAAAAGTTTTCATACCCGTTGAACTTTTCTGCATTTTGTCACGTTACAACCACAAACGCAAATGTATTTTATTGGGATTTGATGTGATAGACCAACACAAAGTGGTGCATAATAGTGAAGTGGAAGGACAAATGATACATGGTTTCCAAATTTTATTACAAATAAAAAAACTGAAAAGTGTGACGTGCAAAAGTATTCAGCCCCCCTGAGTCATTACTTTGTAGAACTACCTTTCGCTGCAATTACAGCTGCAAGTCTTTTGGGGTATGTCTCTACCAGCTTTGCACATCTAGAGACTGAAATTTTTGCCCATTCTTCTTTGCAAAATAGCTCAAGCTCAGTCAAATTGGATGGAGAGCGTCTGTGAACAGCAATTTTCAAGTCTTGCCAGAGATTCTCAATTGGATTTAGGTCTGGACTTTGACTGGGCCATTCTAACACATGAATATGCTCTGATCTAAACCATTCCATTGTAGCTCTGGCTGTATGTTTAGGGTCATTGTCCTGCTGGAAGGTGAACCTCTTCCCCAGTCTCAAGTCTTTTGCAGATTCTAACAGGTTTTCTTCCAAGATTGCCCTGCATTTGGCTCCATCCATCTTCCCATCAACTCTGACCAGCTTCCCTGTCCCTGCTGAAGAAAAGCATCCCCACAGCATGATGCTGCCACCACCATGTTTCACAGTGGGGATGGTGTGTTCAGGGTGATGCGCAGTGTTAGTTTTCCGCCACACATAGCGTTTTGCATTTAGGCCAAAAAATTCAATTTTGGTCCCATCAGACCAGAGCACCTTCCTCCACATGTTTGCTGTTTCCCCCACAAGGCTTGTGGCAAACTGCAAACGGGACTTCTTATGGCTTTGTTTCAACAATGGCTTTCTTCGTGCCACTCTTCCATAAAGGCCCGATTTGTGGAGTGCACGACTAATAGTTGTCCTGTGGACAGATTCTCCCACCTGAGCTGTGGATCTCTGCAGCTCCTCCAGAGTTACTGTGGGCTTCTTGGCTGCTTCTCTGATCAATGATCTCCTTGCCCGGCCTGTCAGTTTAGGTGGACGGCCATGTCTTGGTAGGTTTGTAGTCAGGAAAGCAGACTATTATTAAATGTGGCCCATGGTTCATTGAAAGTAGGCATGCAGGTGCAGCAGGCAGTGAAAAAAGCGAATCCATAGCAAAAGGATGAGACCACACCTGGAGTATTGCGTGCAGTTTTTGGTCTCCAAATCTGAGGAAGGACATTATTGCCATAGAGGGAGTGCATGATGATTCATTTCAGGACTGTCTTATGAAGAAAGACTGGATAGACTCGCTCTCTGGAATTTAGGAGATTCTCTTACAAAGGTTGGACAGGCTAGATGCAGGAAGATATGTTGGGGAAGTTCACAGCTTAAGGATAAGGGGGAAATCCTTTAAGACCGGATCTTTCTTCACACAGAGAGTGGTGAGTCTCTTCTCTCCACAGAGGGTAGTTGAGGCCAGTTCATTGGCTATATTTAAGAGTGAGTTGGATGTGGCCCTTGTGGCTCAGAGGTATGGAGAGAAGGCAGGTACGGGATACTGAGTTGGATGATCAGCCATGATCATATTGAATGGCGGTGCAGGCTCGAAGGGCTGAATGGCCTACTCCTGCACCTAATTTCTATGTTTCTATGTTTCTAAAGATGTTCAAAGCTTGGGATATTTTTTTTATAACCTAACCCTGCTTTAAACTTCTCCACAACTTTATCCCTGACCTGTCTGGTGTGTTCCTTGGGCTTCATGATGCTGTTTGTTCTCTAACAAACTTCTGAGGTCCTTCACAGAACAGCTGTGTTTATACTGAGATTAGATTACACACAAGTGGACTCTATTTACTAATTGGGTGACTTCTGAAGGCAATTGGTTGCACTGGATTTTATTTAGGGGTATCAGAGTAAAGGGGGCTGAATACTTTTGCACGCCACACTTTTCAGTTTTTTATTTGTAAAAAAAATTAAAAACCATGTATCATTCTCCTTCCACTTCACAATTATGCGCCACTTTGAGTTGGTCTATCACATAAAATCCCAATAAAATACATTTACGTTTGTGGTTGTAATGTGACAAAATGCGGAAAAGTTCAAGGGGTATGAAAACTTTTGCAAGCCACTATATATAACTGCGGGGAGGAATGCTATGGGGCTGCATGGTGACTGGGTGGGTGAGTGGGATGAAGCATGGCAGATGCAGTTTAATGTGGATAAATGTGAGGTTATCCACTTTGGTGGCAAGAACAGAAAGGCAGATTGTTATCTGAATGGTGTCTGATTAGGAGAAGGGGAGGTGCAACAAGACCTGGGTGTGCTTGTACATCAGTCACTGAAAGTAAGCATGCAGGTACAGTAGGCAGTGAAGAAAGCTAATGGCATGTTGTCCTTCATAGCAAGAGGAGTTGAAGTTTAAGGGCAAGGAGGTCCTACTGCAGTTGTACAGGGCTTGGTGAGACTGCACCTGGAGTATTGTGTGCAATTTTGGTCTCCAAATTTGAGGAAGAACATTATTGCTATTGAGGGAGTGCAGCATAGGTTCACCAGGTACATTCCTTGGATGACGGGACTGACATACGATAAAATAATGGGTCGACTGGGCTTGTATTCGCTGGAATTTAGAAGGGTGAGAGGGGATCTTATAGAAACATATCAAATTCTTAGAGGATTGGACAGGGTAGATGCAGGAAAGATGTTCCTGTTGTTGGGGGAGTCCAGAACCAGGGGTCACAGTTTAAGAATAAGGGGCAGGCCATTTAGGACTGAGATGAGGAAAAACGTTTACACCCAGAGAGTTGTGAATCTGTGGAATTCTCTGTCACAGAAGGCAGTCGAGGCCAATTCATTGGATGTTTTCAAGAGAGAGTTAGATTTAGCTCTTAGGGCTAAGGGGATCGAGGGATATGGGTAAAAAGCCGGCGCAGGGTACTGATTTTCGTTGATCAGCCATGAATGGCGGTGCTGGCTCGAAGGGCCGAATGGCCTACTCCTGCACCTATTTTCTATGTTTCTATGAATGGATGAGAAAGTGGGTAACATAAAACTATTGTATGGGTGATCGACGCCCGCATGGACTGAAGGGCCTTTTTCCAACACTGCACCTCGAAAGTCTTTCTAAAGTTTCATCCCATATACAAAGATGAGTAAATCTCCCGACATGGGCTGTTTTAAAATAACAGCATAGAGCAACTCTTTTTTTTCCACTTGGTCTTTATTGCTTTTATTTCTACACAAATATAAACGAGGAAACATACAACAATGTTTTGAAACGTACAACAGTGTAAGCGGGGGTTCAGTTTACAATTAATGATGCAGTATACAGAACTATTTTCTTATTAAAACATTTTCCAATAATTTACTTTATTGTCAATAATATTATACAGTGTTGATGTCTTTAATTTTATACCTAATCCGATTTTCCCATCTCTAACTCTAACATTACTCCCTGCTTTTTAAGCTCTACCGAACAGATAGCGATCCATTAACATTCCAAAGTGGCTGCAAGCTGATGTCATCTGCATCAAAACCTAGATTTGTGTTTGACTCAATCTGGCGCGGATTCCTGGCAGGAAATGCTGACTTTGAATACAAAAAAAAAAAAAAATCAGCCCCTTTTAGCATTCTTTGTGCGTTAGGAGGTGCTTTGGAACTTTTTAAGTTTAGTTTAGAGATACAGCGCGGAAACAGGCTCTTTGGCCCACCGAGTCTGTGCTGACCAGCGATCCCCGCACATTAACACTGCCCTACACAGACACTGGGGATAATTTACACTTACACCAAGCCTATTAACCTACAAACCTGTACGTCTGGAGTGGGAGGAAACCGAAGATCTCGGAGAAAACCCATGCACGTCACGGTGGGAACGTACAAACTCCGTACAGACAGCAGCCGTGGTTGGGATCGAACCCGGGTCTCTGCTGCTGTAAGGCGGCAACTCTACCGCTGAGCCACCGTGGCTGTTTCCTCCAGCCTCTGCTCTGGCCTCGCAATGCAGCCTTCAGCTCCCTGCCCTACACTCCACACTGGATCGTTGGCAGCTGGGAGCTGTTGCTATCTCCAACTGCAGTGGTGCAAACCCGTGGAGCCCTCGCTGAGAGTATACTGATGCTGATTTGCAGCTCTGGCCAGTGTCCAATGTGTTGGAGTGGAATCTGTAGCTCCTCCACAATCCCAGAACAAGACAGTTTATCCCCACACGGCTGCTGTTGACAGATCTGCCATGTTTTTACTATTATAACCTTGGGTGGTGCAGCGGTAGAGTTGCTGCCTTGCAGCGCCAGAGACCCAAGTTTGATCCTGACTACGGGTTCTGTCTGGATGGAGTTTGTACGTTCACCCTGTGGGTTATCTCCGGTGCTCTGATTTCCTCCCACTTTCCAAAGGCGTACAGGTTTGTAGGTATTCCTTCTCTCCAGAGATGCTGCCAGTCCCGCTGTGTCACTCCAGCATTTTGTACCTATCTACGAGTTAAACCAGCACCTGCAGTTCATTCCTACACAGGTTAATTGGCTCGGGTTAAATTGTCCGTTGTGTGTAGGATAGTGCTAGTGTACGGGGATCGCTGGTCGACGCGGACTTTTCTCTCCCATCAGGCAAAAGGTATAGAAGTGTGAAAACACACACCGCATGATTCAGGGATAGTTTCTTTCCAGCTGTTATCAGGCTACCACAACCCGAGAGCAGTGCTGAACTACTATCTACCTCTTTGATGACCCTCGGACTATCCTTGATCCTTGCACCAAACGTCATTGCCTTATCATGTATCTACAGTATACACTGTAAATGGCTCGATTGTAATCATGTATTGTCTTTCTGATGACTGGATAGCACGCGACAAATGCTTTTCACTGTACCTCGGTACACGTGACAATAAACTAAACTCGGTGAGCGGAAGGACCGGTTTCCATGCTATATCTCTGAACTAAAATTAAACATCAGTACCCAGATGCTGAAATATGTTTAAAATAGAGATACAGTGTGGAAACGGACCATTCTGCCCACCAGGTCCGTGCTGACCAACCATCACCCATTGTTGCTGTATATTTAGCCCTTATTAAAAATGTGTTATGTTTTGTAGGTGCTTTGAAAATTAGCAGAAATATTCATGAACTGTCTGTAATCCAGATAGATAATAAAATAACATATTAGAGCATTGAACAGTGCAGGGACAGGCCCTTCACCCCACATTGTCCGTACCGAACATGATGCCCAGACCATCATTTATGTACCTGTGCATAATCCATATCCCTCCATTCCCTGCATATCCATATGCCTATTTAAAAGACATTTACAGTGGCTTGCCAAAGTATTCATACCCCTTGAACCTTTCCACATTTTGTCACACAAGCACAAACGTAAATGTATTTTATTGGGATTTTATGTGATAGACCAACACAAAGTGGTGCATAATTGTGAAGTGGAAGGAAAATGATACATGGTTTCCAAATTTTATTACAAATTAAAAACTGAAAAGTGTGGCGTGCAAAAGTATTCAGCCCCCCCCCCCCCCCGAGTCAATACTTTGTATAACCACCTTTCGCTGCAATTACAGCTGCAAGTCTTTTGGGGTATGTCTCTACCAGCTTCGCACATCTAGAGACTGAAATTTTTGCTCATTCTTCTTTGCAAAATAGCTCAAGCTCAGTCAGATTGATGGAGAGCGTCTGTGAACAGCAGCAATTTTCAAGTCTTGCCAGAGATTCTCAATTGGATTTAGGTCTGAACTTTGACTGGGCCATTCTAACACATGAATATGCTCTTGATCTAAACCATTCCATTGTAGCTCGGCTGTATGTTTAGGGTCGTTGTCCTGCTGGGAAGGTGAACCTTCGCCCCAGTCTCAAGTCTTTTGCAGACTCTAACAGGTTTTCTTCCAAGATTGCCCTGTATTTGGCTCCATCCATCTTCCCATCAACTCTGACCAGCTTCCCTGTTCCCTGCTGAAGAAAAGCATCCCACAGCATGATGCTGCCACCACCATGTTTCACAGCGGGAATGGTGTGTTCAGGGTGATGTGCAGTGTTAGTTTTTCGCCACACACAGCGTTTTGCATTTAGGCCAAAAACTTCAATTTTGGTCTCAACAGACCAGAGCACCTTCCTCCACATGTTTGCTGTGTCCCCCACATGTGGCAAACTGCAAACGGGACTTCTTATGGCTTTGTTTCAACAATGGCTTTCTTCTTGCCTCTCTTCCATAAAGGCTTGATTTGTGGAGTGCACGACTAATAGTTGTCCTGTGGACAGATTCTCCCACCTGAGCTATGGATCTCTGCAGCTCCTCCAGAGTTACCATGGGCCTCTCGGCTGCTTCTCTGATCAATGCTCTCCTTGCCCGGCTTGTCAGTTTAGGTGGACGGCCATGTCTTGGTAGGTTTGTAGTTGTGCCATACTCTTTCCATTTTCGGATGATGGATTGAACAGTGCTCCGTGAGATGTTCAAAGCTTGGGATATTTTTTTATAACCTAACCCTGCTTTAAACTTCTCCACAACTTAACCCCTGACCTGTCTGGTGTGTTCCTTGGGCTTCATGATGCCCAAGGAACATTGTTTGCTCACTAATGTTCTCTAACAAACCTCTGAGGCCTTCACAGAACAGCTGTATTTATACTGAGATTAGATTACACACAAGTGGACTCTATTTACTAATTAGGTGACTTCTGAAGGCAATTGGTTGTACTGGATTTTATTTAGGTGTATCAGAGTAAAGGGGGCTGAATACTTTTGCATGCCACACTTTTCAGTTTTTTATTTGTAAAAAAAAATGAAAACCATGTATCATTTCCCTTCCACTTCACAATTATGCGCCACTTTGTGTTGGTCTATCACATAAAATCCCAATAAAATACATTTACGTTTGTGGTTGTAACGTGACAAAATGTGAAAAAGTTCAAGGGGTATGAATACTTTTGCAAGCCACTGTAAATGCCACTAATGTATCTGTTTCAACCACCACCCCAGTCAGTGCAATCCAGGCACTCACCACCTCTTGTCTTTAAAGAAAAAAACCCATGCATCTCCTTCAAAAACTCTGACTCCCTTAAAGCTCAGCCTTCTAATTGTAAGATTCCTGTATTAGTGTCGTATAGCATGGAAACAGGCCCTTCGGACCAACTTTGTCACGCTGACCAACATACCCCATCGACACTAGTCCCATCTGCCCTGCACCTTCTAAACCTGTCCTATCCATGGACCTGCCCAATTACTAGACTGAGGAGAGAGTTCGTAGAGGGAAATTGGCTGGTTCTGCAGTCTGGGAAGAAGCATTGGGCTTTAACCTGGTAGTAGAATTACTAGACGTCCATAGTCAAGATGGAGGAACAGGAACCTGGACAACTGAAGTCATTGAAGAGACGAAGGGCACTTGGACATTAGTCATTAACGTATCTTGGACATAACTGTTAACTTCTCAGAGGTAGAGGAAAATGGTGGAGTTATAAGGAAAGATGCAATGTAAGAACGCTCGGGGAAAGAATGACAGCGTCAAGCAGAGTCGACATGGAGTCATGAATGCAAAACTGTGCTCGAGTACTGTGGAGTCTTGAAGGGTGGAGAAACAATTTTATGAGGTTTACAGAAGGCTTTTGTTAAAGAGGTTAGAAAGCGTGGACTGGAAGTAATATATTGGCACGGATTGGGTGAGAACTTGTTGGCAGACATAACACAAATGTGGTGGGAGGGGGGTAGTAAGCATTGCAGGTTTGTAGGGTCTGACTGACCGAGTACTGTAGAAATCATTACTTGGTGCCCGACTATTAAACATATAACATATGATGAGCATTTGATGGCACTGGGCCTGTACTCGCAGGAATTTAAAAGGATGAGAGGGGACCTCATTGAAACGTACCAAATAGCGAAAGGCCTGGATAGAGTGGATGTGGATAGGATTGGGAGATTCTCGGACCAAAGGGCGCAGCCTCAGAATAAAAGGAAGCACTTTTAGAAAGGAGATGAGGAGGGCTCACGTTCGTCAGAGGATGGTGAATCTGTGGAATTCATTGCCTCTGACGGCTGTGGAGGCCACAAGTCAATGGATATTTTTAAAGCGGAGATTGGTAGATTCTGGATGAGTGCGGGTTACGGGGAGAAGGCAGGAGAATGGGGTTGAGAGGGAAAGATGGATCAGCCGTGATTGAATGATGGAGTAGACTTAATGGGCCGAATGGCCTAATTCTGCTCCTATGACTTGTGATTTATGTGTCCGAGGAGACTAAAAGTTCTATATCCAAGTTTGATGGTGATGCAAAACCAAGCTGGATTCTGAGGCTGTTAAGATGCTGCAAGGTGATATCGGCAAGCAAATTCATTGACCAAGAATACAAAGGGGTTTTGAATGCGGTAATTTTGAGAACATCTGCTTAAGTGTCCCGAAAAGAAAGTTAGTGTCTTTGATGACAAATTTGGAAACGTTGATGTTCAAAAGTACCTAAGTGCAGGTATCTAGGAGCAGGTATCTAGGTGCAGGTACCTAAGTGCAGGTATTTAGGAGCAGGTATTTTTGACTTGTCCTTCCCAGCCGCTTTAATAGAGTTGTACAGTGTGGAAACAGGCCCTTCGGCCCAACTTGTCCATGCAGACCAACGTGCCCCCATCTGCACTTGTCCCACCTGCCTGCTTTTGGCCCATATCCCTCTAAACCAGTCCTATCCATGTACCTGTCCAAATGTTTCTTAAACGTTGTGACAGTACCTGCCTCAACTACTACCTCCTACAGCTTGTTCCATACATCCACCAGCCTTTGTGTAAAAAAAGGTTCCTCCTTTGGTTCCCGTTAAATCCTCCCCCCCTCCCCCCCCCCCCCCCTCCCAACCTTAAACCTACATAGTCTGGTTCTCGAATCCCCCATTCTTCAAGCAAAATACTCCATCTATTCCTCTCATGATTTTGTACACCTCTATTAGATCAGCTCATCCTCCTGCACTCCAAGAAATAGATTCCGAGCCTACTCGACCCCTCCCTTTAGCTCAGCCCCTCAGGTCCTGGCAACGTCTTGGTAACTCTTCTCTGATCCCTTTCAAGCTTGACAACATCTTGCCTATAACTTGGTGGCCGAAACGTCACACAAGTCACCAAAGCTAGCCTACAGTTGCCGCAAACAGTCGGGAGGGAATGTGGTACTTTGGACTTTACACTTAAAGCGTCTTGTAATTAAACACTGACTGTATTTATTATAGGGCGTTGGTGCGACTGCACCTGTTATATTGCATTGCTCTTCCTAACTAAATGACAATGTACCTGCTGTAAATGGAATGCAATAAAGATTCACTAGATTGATTCCTAGGTAGTGGAAGAAATATTGCCGTCTGAAGAGATATTGAGTTGACCAGGATTGAATTCACTGAAGAATGAGGAGCTCCCGGTAAAACATATCGACCACAGGAATCAACAGAGTGGATATGGGAATGATATTAGCCACTGGCAGAAGAGTCTAGACTGTGACGGTTGCAGTCTCAGAATAGGGTTTAGGGAAATTGAGGAGCAAATGAACTTTCTTGCCTCCTTGTGAACGTTCTGATTTTTTTACACTGCGGGCATGCGGAGCGTAATTATCATGTTTGTTTAAAACCCCAAAACCTGCAGGATATTGCGGCAGAATTGTGCTGAGATAGACGGTCGTCCATAAACGCAGAACAATAGGGTTCAGCACAAGAACAGGCCCTTTGGCCCACCATGTCTGTGCCAAACATGCTGCCAAGACCATCACTTATCTGCTTGCACATAGCCTATACCCCTCCATGCCCTGCGTATCCAAAGTCTTGTAAATGCCATTAATGTTTCTGCTTCAAACACCACCTCTTGCAGTGCATTCCGGGCACTAACCACCCTCTGTGTGAAAAAAAACACTTGCCCCCTGCATCTTTTTAGACCAAAAATAGATTTATTCAAGTATTTTCAATAATATTTACAATACGAAACTATTCGAAACAAACCCCATGCATCTCGTTTAAACTTTGCCCCTTTCACCTTAAAGCTATGCCCTCTAGTATTTCATTGCTCCATCCTGGAAAAAAAAATAGTCTGACTGTCTACCCTATCTATGCATCTCTTGACACGCAACAAAAGCTTTTCACTGAACCTCGGTTCACATGACAATAAACTAAACTAAACTAAACTCATTTTATATAAACCACAACAGATACAAAAAAAAATAAAGGGCCAGATTATCACCTCCCTCTCATTTTAATTTTGAACTGAGCCGTTCCTCTAAATATCTCGGAGAGTCTAAGACCAGAGGGCACGGCCTCAGAATAAAAGGACCTTTACAATGGAGATGAGGAGGAATATCGTTAGCCAGAGGATGGTGAAACTGGAGTTCATTGCTACAGACGGCTGTGGAGGCCACGTTAATGGGTATCTATAAAAATGCAGACTGACAGATTTTCGATTAGTAAGGGCGTGATAGGTTACGGGGAGAAAGCAGGAGAATGGGGTTGAGAGGGTAAAATAGATCAGCCATGATCAAATGGCAGGGCAGACCCGATGGGCCGAATGGCCTAATTCTACTCAAGTCTTATGATCTCTGAATTTATCTCCATTGTGCTTTAGGATTTTGAGTTTGCAAAATGGCACGTAATTTAGCAGCTTATTTAAATTGTTAAGGAAAAAAAAAATCCAGTTTTCACCTTAAAGCAATTCTGGTTTGTCAGGTTTCATTCATATTTTTTATTAGTAATTTTTCAGATCAACTTGCTCAGAGTTGTGCAAAACTCTGTAAAATTTTAGTTTATAGATACAGTGGGAAAACAGGCCCCTTCGGCACACTGAGTCTGCGCCGACTAGTGATCATGCATGCACACACACACACACACACACACACACACACACACACACACACACACACACACACACACACACGGACACACACACGGACACACACACACACACACACACACACACACACACACACACACACACACACACACACACACACACACACACACACGTACACAGAGACACACACACACGTACACAGAGACACACACACACACACACACACACACACACGGACACAGAGACACACACACACACACACACACACACACACACGGACACAGAGACACACACACACACAATGACACAAACACAGAGATACACACACAAAAAAACACACACACACACACACACTTACAATTTTAACCGCATCCAATCAACCTACAAACCTGGGTGTCTAGAGTGTGGGAGGAAACCAGAGCACCCGGAGAACATACAAACTCCGTACAGACAGCACCCGTGGTTAGGATCGAACCTGCGTCTCTGGCGCTGTAAGACTGCAACTCTACCACTGTGCCCCCACCCCCGGAGGGACACATTGGCAGCATCGGTGGAGGGAATGGAGAGGTGACATTTTGAGTGAGGTCCCTTCATCAGGCACTGAGCGTGGAAAATAGAACATAGAAATTAATTTGTCCAATTCCCATGAGATGAGGAGAGCAGTGAACTTTACGCACCAATATATACTTTCAAGTCAATTGTAAGCTTTGTGAGCATAAATTTGCATTATAATCACTCCCCAGCAAATGTTAGTTTTACATAAATCATCCTTGTTAAAATATTTTGAAGGGGTGGTGTGAAGGTTATTTTACCAAATAAAATTGCAAATGTCCATTTCATAAACATTCCAATGGAAAATATGAGGAAATCCTTAATTAGGGAGGAAAAATGGGCTCTCTTGTGGGTTTTATTTTCCAATGTTGGTGGTGGGTAATAAAACCACAAGCTATAGGCGTATCTTTTCACCTTAAAAGGGCAAGTCAGGCATTCCAGTGAAATGTGACAGTGTAAATGAGTTTAGGTTAGAGATACAGCGTGGAAACAGGCCCTTCGGCCCACCGAGACCGCACCGACTAGCGATCCCCACACATTAACGGCTTTCTGCGTGCGCACACACCCACGCACACACACTCATTTGCTCCCTCTCCCTCTCCCTTCTTTGGAGTGTGGGAGGACACTGAAGATGTCGGAGAAAACCCACGCGGTCACGGGGAGAACCCGGAGGACCCGGTCACCGACAGCACCCGTAGTCAGGATCGAACCCGGGGTCTCAGGCGCTGTAAGGCAGCCGCTTCACCACTGCGCCACCGTGCCTAAACGAGAAAGTTAATTAGGGCTGGGTCATTAATGTTGATCTTGGCAGCAAGTCCAGGACCTACAAGTGAATGAATCTACTCGGGTTCGATCCCGACTAAGGGTGACGTCTGTGCGCAGTTTGTACGTTTTCCAGGCGACGCACGTTTAGAAAGGAGATGAAAAGGACTTCTTAAGTCAGAGGGTGGTGAATCTGTGGAATTTTTAAGGCGGAGATTGATAGATACTTGTTTAGTACGGGGGTCAAAGGTTATGGGGAGAAAGCAGGAGGATGGGGTTGAGAGGGAAAGATAGATCAGCCATGATAGAATGGCGGAGTCATTCCGATGGACCGAACTGACTAATTCTGCTGCTGGCACGTATGACTCAGTGACAATTGGGTTTTGCCGTTCTAAATGTATATTTTAACAGTAATTGGAAACCTTTCCAACGTATTTTCACCTCCAACAACAGTATCCGACTTAAGATATGTGTGCTGATGCTGGGGCAGTTGAATCAACCCCTGACTCTGGATTTGCCATCAGGCAAGGCAAACTTGACAAAAACATCGTGCTGAGGTTTCTCCAACATCTGCAGTCTTTTGTCTTCAAGACTAGCATATATCTACATGTATCGGGGTGACACGGTGGTGGAGTTGCTGCCTAGCAGCGCCTGAGACCCGAGTTCGATCCTGACGACAGGTGCTGGCAATACGGAGTTTGCACGTTCTCCCCGTGACCCGCGTGGGGTTTTCCCCGGCTTCCCCCCACACTCCAAAGACGTTCAGGTTTGTGGGTTAATATGGCTTCTGTAAATTGCAAATTGTCCCTTGATTGCAGGTTGGCGCTAGTGCACGGGCATCGCTGGTCGGCGTGGACCTGGTGGGCCACAGGGCCTGTTTCCGTGCTGCATCTCCAAACTGTAAACTACAACTGAACTATGAAATGCAGCTAAACCTGACTGAATCAAGCACCTCAGCACTCCGATCATCCTTTGATACAAAGATGAATGATAGGCTCCCAATGAGCCATTAATAATGTCCTATCCACAATTGCAAAGTTTTATAGCTGCACTTATTAACTGACATCACTGCTTCCCACATGAGAGGATCTTACTCTCTACCTTTGACATTTAACCCCATTGCCATTACTGAGTCCTCCATCATCAACGTCCCCTGGGTTCAGTATTGACCAGAAACACAAATGGAGCAACCACTGTGTTTATGTGAGCAGGTTCGAGGCAGAATTCTACACCTTGAGTAATTCACCTCCCTAAAGATTTCCAAAGTAACATGTCGAGGGTGTGATGGAATATTTATCCTGTGCCTGCGTGAGTTCAGATTAAACGGTCTTTAATAAACTCAATGCCATTGCATTCCATAGAGATGTTGCCATGACTGAGTGTAGAAGTTGGGAGGTCATGTTCCTTGAAAGTGGCGTCGCAGGCAGATAGGGTGGCCAGAAAAGTGGTGGGGATATTGGCCTTCATCAGTCACAGAGTATCGAGTATAGAAGTTGGGAGGTCATGTTGCAGTAGTTTTAAGACGTCAGTGAGACCGTATTCGGAGTATTGTGTTCAGTTCTGGGCAGCATGTTACAGGAAACGTGGTCGGGCAGGAAATGGTGCAGAGAAAATTTACAAGGATGTTGCCCAGGGCTGGAGGGTCTGAGCTGCAGGGAGCTAGTCTGATAGACACAAAAAAGCTGGAGTAACTCAGCGGCTCAGGCAGCATCTCTGTCGCTGCCTCAAAAAGGCTGGCAGCATCATCAAGGACCCACACCATCCTGGCCACGCACTCATCTCCCTGCTACCTTCAGGTAGAAGGTACAGGAGCCTGAAGGCTGCAACGACCAGGTTCAGGAATAGCTACTTCCCCACAGCCATCAGGCTCGGACAAAACTCTGAACATTAATAACCCATTAATAACCCATTATCTGTTATTTGCACTTTATCAGTTTATTTTTTCATGTGTGTATGTATTTATATAATGATATATGGACACACTGATCTGTTTTGTAGTCAATGTCTACTATGTTCTGTTATGCTGAAGCAAAGCTAGTATTTCATTGTCCTATCTGGGACACATGACAATAAACTCACTTGAACTTGAAAAGGTAATAGGTGATATTTTGTGTTGGAACCCTTCTTCAGACTGAAAGTAGGAGAGGGGGGGGGGGTTGAAAAAAAAGTGGAAGCGAGAAAAGTATTGACATGTGGAAGATGGGTACTTAAGGGAGTTGTGATCTGGAGATGGTGCAGTGGCGACCAACTGGAATTATGGGGTAAATATAAGATTTCAGGCATGTTCATTTCAGGGAGGATAGTTGGATTTTTCTCTTTGGAGCTGACTTACTTGGATAGAATACAAAACAAATGTATAAAATCATGAGGGAATAGGTAGGGTAAATCCACATAGTCCTTTACCCAGGGGGAGGGGAATCAAGAACCAGCGGTCATAGGTTTAAGGCGAGAGGGGAAAGATTTAATAGGAAGCTGAGGAGGGCAACTTTCTCGCACATGGGGTTATGGGTATGTATGGAACGGGTGGCCAGAGGAGGTAGTTGTGGAGGAAACTAGGACAACTTTTAAAGACTTCTGGACTGGTACATGGAGCGGGTTAAGAGGGATATGGGGTAAACCCTGCCAGATGGGATCAGTGTTGATGGGGCGTCTAGGCCGGCATGAACAAGTCGGGCCGAAGGACCTATTTCCGTGCTGTATGGCCCTGACCCTCTATGACTCTGAAGCCTTTCACTGTACCTTGGTGCGCGTGACAGTAATGAACCTAAACCAAAGTGCACACGTGGATCCATAAACATGTCACACGCTGACATGGCAAATATCATGGTGTATCGTTCCAAGACACTATGAACGAATTTGCCATAATATTCATGGTGATAAGTTCTGTGAGCAGCATTAAGCCAATTTAGCCCATCAAGTCTGCTCTGCCATTCGATCATGGCTGCTCTATCTGTCCCTCTCGACCCCTTCGCCCCATAACCACTGGCGCCCGTACTAATCAAGAATCTGTCAGCCTCCGCCTTTTTAGTTTAGTTTGGAGGTACAGCACGGAAACAGGCCCTTCGGCCCACCGAGTCCGCATCGACCAACGATCCCCGCACACTAACACTATCCTACACACACACACACACACACACACACACTAGGGACAAAGAACATTTATTGTCAAATACACCAATTGGTGCGGTGAAATTTGAGTTGTCATTGCAGCACACATATAAAATAAACACAACACTATAGAATTTAACATTAAACATAAAAACGTCCCCCCACAACGTTTCCCACTGTGAGGGAAGGCAGCAAAGTTCAGTCCACTTCCTCGATGTTCACCCGTGGTCGGGGCCTGTTGAAGCCTCCGCAGTCGCCGCGACAGCGGCCCGATGTTTCAGGTCCTCTCGTGGGAATGATGGAACTCCGGCGTTGAAACAGAAGAACGCTCTCAGCGGCTTGGAGTTCCAAAACGGCCGCCTCCTCCCGGAGACCACGGCTCCGAAGTCCACAGGCCGCGCTGGGCGGAGCTCCAACACTGGCGACCTCGGCGAGAGATCCCAGGCTCCGTATTGATAAAGTCAGCGCTGCTGGGGCTGGAAGCCCCGCAGACCACAGCTCCAACTGGAAGTCAGCAGTCCCAGCACTCCGGAGCTCCAACACGGCGACCCGGGTAAGGCAAAGCCCCGCTCCGCGATGGTACCTCAGTGCTGAAGCTTCAGCTCCAAGCTCTGGCCGGTCTCCAACAGGAAAGGCCGCTCCAATCCACATGGTAGGCCGGGCGGAGGGGGCGAAGATGCGGCTCGGAGGAAGGACGCATCCTCGCCCAGGTAGGGACTGAAAAAATGGTTTCCCCCTTCCCCCAACCCCCAAATAAAAAGACTAATAGGCCTCCAGAACAAAACTTTTTAACAAACTAAAAAAAATAAAAATAATAAATAAATAAAACAATTTTACATTTATACGATTATACAGTAGCAAGCCAATTAACCTACAAACCTGTACGTCTTTGGAGTGTGGGAGGAAACCAAAGATCTAGGAGAAAACCCACGCAGGGTCATGGGGAGAACGTACAAACTCCGTGCAGAAAGCACCCGGAGTCAGGATCGAACCCGGGTCTCAGGCGCTGCAAGCGCTGTAAGGCAGCAACTCTACCGCTGCGCCACCGTGCCGCCCCTTAAAGATATCCATTGACTTTGCCTCCTCCTCTCCAGTCTAATGTTCCTGTGTTTGATATAATTCAGATCAACAATGAAGCCATGGCTTATTAAGACTGGAGATTAACCAGGTTCAAATGTTGCAAATATCTTATTGAACTGCCCGAAGGAGTGGTCACTGTCTCTCCTTACAGATTCCTATCGATTTTAGTCTTGAAATGTGATCTCCTCAAGGGTTGGCTATTACCCAAAAGTGATTTCCATTAATGGAAGTCTATTGATGGACGAATCATCCCAAGGCAATTCACAAATGGACAAAAGAAAAAATGAATCTTAGCTGTGACGCATTAGGAGAGGTTTCCTAAAATTCACCAGATAATGACCATGCATGAATGCTGGTAGTGTGTTCAGCTCTTGACTGAAGACTAGTTTAAGAGAGACATTAAATGCTGGAGTAACTCTGCGGGCCAGGCAGCATCTCTGGGGCCAAGGAGTGGGTGACGGTTTAGGGTCGAGACGCTTCTTCAGACTTCTTTTACTACAAGCCCTTCAGCCCACCCAGTCTGCGCCAACCAGCGATCCAAGTTCACCAGCTCCATCCTACACTCGCTAGGGTCAACTTACAATTATACCAAGCCAAGTAGCCTACAAACCCATATGTCTTTGGAATGTGGGAGGAAATAGGAGCACCCGGAGAAAACCCACGCGGGTCAAACGTGCAAACTCCATACAGACAACGCCCGTGGTCGGGATCGAACCCAGGATCTAACACTGTAAGGCAGCAACTCCACCTCTGCGCCAGTTTATGGTTTTCGTCATATTTCCTCCACAAACAATTCTGCAACTTTTGTTTCTGCTGTGAAACAGTGATTCATTTTGGGGGTGGTATTTAAGAATCACACTACAGGTAGTTTGAAAAAAAATCATTGGTATCTAATGGAGAGAAGGGCGGATAGTGAAGATGGTTGTGAAAGATTGCAGCAGGATCTGGATCGATTGGCCAGGTGGGCGGAGGAATGGTTGATGGAATTTAATACAGAGAAGTGTGAGGTGTTGCATTTTGGGACGTCGAATAAGGACAGGACGTACACAGTGAAAGGTAGGCCTCTGGGTAGCGTTGTAGGGCAGAGGGATCTCGGAGTACAGGTGCATGGTTCTTTGAAGGTCAAGTTGCAGGTAGATAAGGTGGTCAAAAAGGCTTTTGGCACATTGGTCTTCATCAGTCAGAGTATTGAGTATAGAAGTTGGGAGGTCATGTTGCAGTTGTATAAGACAAACAGTTGGTGAGGCCGCATTTAGAAATTTGTGTTCAGTTCTGGGCACCATGTTATCGAGCTGTTATCAAGCTGGAAAGGGTACAGAGAAAATTTACGAAGATGTTGCCAGGACTAGAGGGTGTGAGCTATAGGGAGAGGTTGAGTAGTCTGGGACTCTATTCCCTGGAGCGCAGAAGGATGAGGGGTGATCTTATAGAGGTGTATAAAATCATGAGAGGAATAGATCGGGTAGACGCACAGAGTCTTGCCTAGAGTGGGGGAATCGAGAAGGGTTTAAGGTGAAGGGGAAAAGTTTTAATAGGAATGTGAGGGGTATATTTTTTTCACACAAAGGGTGGTGGGTGTCTGGAACAAGCTGCCAGAGGAGGTAGTTGAGGCTGGGACTGAAGAAACAGACAGGTATTTACATGGAGAGATTAGGAGAGATATGGACCAAAAGCAGGCAGGTGGGACTAGTGTAGCTGGGACGTGTTGGCTGGTGTGGGTGAGCTGGGCCACAGGGCCTGTTTCCACGCTGTATCACCCAACGGCAGCACAGGGCTGTTTGAGCCTAATTGCATTTCTCTTGGATGTGCACTTTTGGGAGGAGTTAACTGACGTTGCTGCTCCAACCCAGGGGAGCCAAGGCCAGTTAATATTGACACAGCTCGGATCATATAGCTCAGCAAAGTTCTGGATTTATAGAGGGGCTTTTTCAGTTTTTACAGCTCTTGCTATTGAGTGACTTAAGCAAATGTGTAATAAGTGTAGTTATCAAGTGCATGTTTATATTATTACCCTCTGGTTACAAAGTCCAGTTTTGCAGTCTGGCAATTACCTTTACAGTGATATGTTTCTTAGAAACATAGAAAACAGGTGCAGGGGTGGGCCATTCAGCCCTTCCAGCCAGCACCGCCATTCAATGCGATCACGGCCGATCCAGAATCAGTACCCCGTTCCTGCTTTCTCCCCATATCCCTGGATTCCATTCGCCCTAAGAGCTAATTCTAACTCTCTCTTGAATACAACCAGTGAATTAGCCTCCACAGTGAATTGGCGGAGAATTCCACAGATTCACAACTCTCTGGGCGAAAAAGTTATTCCTCATTTCAGTCCTAAATTGCCTGCCCCTTATTCCCAAACTGTGAGCCCTGGTTGTGGACTCCCCGAACATGGGGAACATTTTGTACCTTGCATGTTCCTTGTGCTCATTTTGCCCATTAAATGTAGTGTATCGTGCAAAGGTTTAACACCATGGGGGAAGGACAGTGACTCAGCTGGTAGAGCTGCGCCTCACTGCGCCAGGGATCCAGGTAGCATCAGACATAGGAGCAGAATTGGGAAATTCGGCACATCGAGTCTGCTCGGACATTCTGCCATGGCTGATCTGTCACTCCCTCTCAACCTCATTCTCCTGCCTTCTCCCCATAATTTATCACACCCGTACTAATCAAGAATCTATCTATCTCTGCCTTGAAAACAGACCTCTGTGGCAAATAAGTCCACAGATTCACCACCCTCTGACTAAAGTAATTTCTCCTCATCTCTCTCCTAAAGGAACGGCCTTTAATTCTATCTTCGGTGTATCTTCAGTTCCTTCCTGCACTCACTTCCATGCTTGATGGGGGGAATCGTGTGGAGAGGATGAGGTGCATTGTCAGCGTTCGAACCCCATTCATGGTGAAGCTGACGGGATAGTCTACAGGGTGACGCTGGCAATGGGCAAACCTCCAAGAACTACAATATGGGGCAGACGTGATATTTGCTCCATCCGACCCGTGTTAATAAGTGACAGCTGAAATGACTTGTTCCATGAGTTCTTGGGTTGTCAGCTTTGTGATGGGGCTGTTTTTTTTATCGTGTATGAAGGAACTGCAGATGCTGGTTTAATCCGAATTGCTGCGTGAGACTGGTGCCAGGAGAGACCGCACACAGCCAGCTCTCAGAGCGAACACGACCAGGCGATACATACTGTACCAGCCTGTGATAGAGTTGGAGTAACTCAGCGGGACAGGCAGCATCGCCAGAGAGCCTCCGTCCTCCCCGGCAGCATGTTCCGGGCACGCACCACACTTTGTACAGGAACAGCTTGTCCTGCAAAACTCAAATCTCATAGAGTTTACCCGCTATGCTTCGTCCTGCCTCTCCCCTCTCCAGCTTTCATCCCCCGCCCCCTCCACAATCAATCTGTCTCGACCCGAAACATCAGCTATCTATGTTCTCCGGAGATGCTGCCTGACCCGCTGAGTTACTCCAGCACTTTGTATTTCCCTTTCTTGTCATGGGATTGGCTGCAACCTTCCCGCCATTGACGAACTGTACACTGCAAGGGCCAGGAAGCGAGCGGGCAAGATCATCTCTGACCCCTCTCACCCTGGCCACAAACTCTTTGAATCACTTCCCTCTGGAAGGCGACTCCGGATTGTCAAAACTGCCGCAGACAGACATAAAAACAGCTTTTTTACCCTTGAGTAGCAGCTCTACTCAATAACCAAAAAGCTGTATCCTCCTTTTGCTCTGTTATTTCATTTAATTCACATGTTTAATAAATAATGTTTTATTATTAATGGTCAATGTTTTATGTGTCATTCCTAACTGTCACTGTGTGTCATGTTGTCACTTGCGGGCGGAGCACCGAGGCAAATTCCTTGTGTGTGAATACTTGGCCAATAAACCTATTCATTGGGGCGGGAGATTGCGACCTTCACGTGGTCCGCCCTGTTTCAACTAATGCAATCAACCCAGCGTGCACAATCAAATAAGATCAAATAGAACAAGTTATTCTACAACTTTAATCTGTGCACGCTATACGCAAGAAGAACTTATTAATTCATTCATTATGTTCAACTCATAACTTCATAATTTCTTAAGTGATAGGAGCAGAATTAGGCCATTCGGCCCATCAAGTCTACTTCGCCATTCATGGCTGATTTATCTCTCCCTCCTAACCCCATTCTCCTGCCTTCTCCCCATAACCCTGACACCCGAACTAATCAAGAATCTATCTATCTCTGCCTTAAAAATATCCATTGACTTGGCCTCCACAGCCGTCTGTGACAATGAATTCCACAGATTCACCACCTCTGACTAAAGAGAATCCTCCTCATTTCCTTCCTAAAAGAACATCCTTTGATTCTGAAGCTAAGGCCTCTAGTCCTAGACTCTCCCACTAGTGGAAACATCCTCTTCACATCCACTCTACCCGAGCCTTAAGCGTTCATTTTAAAATAGCACGCATTCAAATCTGTATTTAAACTTGATAAACCATTTAATTGAGTATAGTTTGGAGATAAAGCACGGAAACAGGCCCTTCGGCCCACCGGGTCCGTGCCGACCAGCGATCCATGCACATTGACACACACTCGGAACAATTTTACACACACACCAAGCCAATTAACCTACAGACCTGCATGCCTTTGGAGTGTGGGAGGAAACTGAAGATCTCGGAGAAATCCCATGTAGGTCACGGGGAGAGCGTACAAACTCCGTGCGGACAGCACCCGTAGCCGGGATTGAACCCGGGTCTCTGGCGCCGCAAGCACCGCGAGGCAGCGACTCTACCGCTGCGCCACCGTGCCGCCCCAATTCAATGATGGTTTATTGTCACGTTACTTTTTATTAAAAGCAAACACCTACAAACATCACGTACAGTCCCAGGTGCGGTGAACATTTGTAGCGTTGTCAGCGTCAGAAACGTGCCGACTCTGCCGACTGCCTCGGTGACGTCTGCTGTGTGAATTTACCGGGTTGTGCGCAAAAACAAATCATTTCACCATACTCAGGCGCATGTATTCAAGAGAGAGTTAGATTTAGCTCTTTAGGGCTAACGGAATCAAGGCAGATGGGGAGAAAGCAGCAACGGGGTACTGGTCCATAGATGCTGCCCCACCCGCTGAGTTTCTCCAGCATTTTTGTCTCCCTTCGCTTTCCCAGCATCTGCAGTTCCTTCTTAAACATTTTGTCTGCTCCACTGCAAAATCTCCTCAAGGTATGCAGACTTGAAGTTCTCCTCCTCCCTCTGAAGACAGTTTCACTACCTCCTCTCTGACTGTCCCCCCCCCCCCCCCCCCCCCCGCTCCCCCACTCTGTGATACCCCCTTCTCTCCAACTCTACGACCACATCCTAACCCAGACCCGTTACCACAGCAACGTTTGTTTTCTCTGGACTTGCCTGCGCCTCCATCTTGTACCTCATGGCTTCCAGCTCCAGTTCCCTACCTGCCAGTTTGGACCCAAGCCGGACTATAGATACCAACTGGCTATCTGCCACCATACACGGCTAGTCTCCTTCCGTAAAGTCTGAAGAAGGGTTTCAGCCCGAAACGTTGCCTATTTCCTTCGCTCCATACATGCTGCCTCACCCGCTGAGTTTCTCCAGCTTTTTTGTCTACTGGTATTAGATGATCAGCTATGATCATATCGAATGGCGGTGCTGGCTCCAAGGGGCCGACTCCTGCACCCATTTTATATGTGTCTATGTCACATTAAAGCATCATCGAATCAATGGAAGATTGTGCGCAGTTTGCCATGGTGACTTGTCATTTCCATTTTACACAATGAATCATATATCATTGCTTACACACACACACACACACAGTCATTTTATATCAAGATTCGTAGTGCGATAAATGTTACAACCTAACACCATAAATCCCACACCCAGAGTTTAATAAGTAACGTGGTCAAGAATTGTGGCTCTGGGCGGCAGTAATATACAATTGCCAAGAAAAGGGGACGAAAAATTTTGGGAATAAAGAAACTAAGATCATATTTTTTAATCAGTTGTTGTCAAATAAATAAGCACGATGTTGATTCAGCTGATCACTTTGGACTTTAGAGATGCAGCGCGGAAACAGGCCCTTCAGCCCACTGGGCCAGCGCTGACCAGCGATCCCCGCGCATAGTATTGCTATCACACACACACACACACACACACACACACACACACACACACACACACACACACACACACACACACACACACACACACACACACACACACACACACACACGCACGCACGCACGCACGCACACACACACACACACACACACACACACACACACACACACACACACACACACACACACACACACACACCAGGGACAATTTACAATTTTTACCTAAGCCAAATGAGCCAACAAACCTGTTTGTCTTTGGGATGTGGGAGGAAACTGGAGCATCCGGAGAAACCTCCACCCGGTCATGTACAAACTCCGTACAGACAGCATGCATAGTCGGGATCAAACCCGGGTCTTTGACGTTGCGAGGCCAACTCTACCGCTGCGCCACCGTGCCGCCCATCGACAGCACTATTTCACTTGTATTAAATATCACTTGTCTCTTATAAATCTATTAATTAGCAAACTGTCTCTACAAACCTTGTTGTTGAAGAGCTGGGAAAGAAACACGATAAGACTACGAAGTTGAGTCAATCAGGTTCCAAAGCATTTGTTTCCTGAATTTCAGAACGGGCAGAGGTAGAGTCGCTGCCTCACAGCGCCAGAGACCCACGTCAGATCCTGACCGCGGATGCTGTCTGTACGGAGTTTGTACATTCTCCCCGTGACCCCGTGGGTTTTTTCCGGGTGCTCTGGTTTCCTCCCACATTCTAAAGACTGTCATATGCTGCGAGAATGGAGCGGCTGGGCTTGTACACTTTGGAGTTTAGAAGGATGAGAGGGATTCTCATTGAAACATATAAGATTATTAAGGGTTTGGACACGCTGGAGGCAGGAATCATGTTCCCGATGTTGGGGGAGTCCAGAAACCGGGGCCACAGTTTAAGAATAAGGAGTAAGCCATTTAGATCGGAGACGAGGAAACACTTTTTCTCACAGAGGGTGGTGAGTCTGTGGAATTCTCTGCCTCTGAGGGCGGTGGAGGCAGGTTCTCTGGATGCTTTCAAGAGAGAGCTAGATAGGGCTCTTAAAAATAGCAGAGTCAGGGGATATGGGGAGAAGGCAGGAACGGGGTACTGATTGGGGATGATCAGCCATGATCACATTGAATGAAGGTGCTGGCTCGAAGGGCCAAATGGCCTACTCCTGCACCTATTGTCTATTGTCTATACAGATTTGTAGGTTAATTGAATTTGGTAAAATTTATCCCTAGTGTGCAGGATAGTGTTAATGTGCGGGGATCGTTGGTTGGCACGGACTTAGTGGGCCGAAGGGCCTGTTTCCATGCTGTATCTCTAAACTATACTAATAATTGAATTTAAATTCATTCAGACTTTAACCTTACAGATTGCAGATTGCTTCTCTTGCCTAACCTTACTTGCATGTCCTGTCAGAGTCGTCTTCAGAAGATAGACATAAAATGCTGGAGTAACTCAGCGGGACAGGCAGCATCTCTGGAGAGAAGGAGTGGGTGACGTTTCGGGTCGAGACCTGTCTTCAGACTGAAGTCACGGGAATGGGAACCGAGTGATAAAGACGATGATGTCGAGAGATAAAGAACAAATGAATGAAAGATATGCAAAAAAAGCAACAATGATAAAGGAAACAGGTCATTGTTTGCTTATTTGTCGGGTGAAAACGAGAAGCTGATGAGACTTGGGTGGGGGTGGGATAGAGAGAGAGGGAATGCCGAGGGTTACTTGAAGTTAGAGAAATCAATATTCATACCACTGGGTTGTAAGCTGCCCAAGCGAAATTTGAGATGCTGTTCCTCCAATTTGTGTTTAGCCTCACTTCAGCCAGACTAGGAGCCTCAGTTGGCAGAAGATGTGCCATCAAAATTGTAAAACTTGTGTTTGGTTACCATCTCATACTTAGCGGTACTTGCTTTCCATTCGAGAGCTTTTTTGTTTAGAGTCTGTGTTCAATGCCGCATGCTTTTCAATTCCCTCCATCAATAAACGTCATTAAAAAAAATGACCGTGGCAGACTAATCGAAATGTAGAGAAATAAACATCTTTGCAAAATAAACTCTGTTTTTTCTGAGGCCTTTTTGTAAAACATGAGACGTTTTCAATGACCTCTGTGACCCAGCTACTGTGCACGTAAAACTCTGGAAAGTTTGACGGGGTAAAATCTTACACTTTGAACTTTCTTTTCATGACTTTCTCTTTATTTTTTCGTTCTCTATTTTTCTCTTTGTTTCGTTTTAATAGCTTTTTCACAAGATTTCACGTGAACTTGACCCCATTTTAGCGCGGCGGGTCGCTGTGAAGAAGGACCCGGCTGGGCCGTCCACTGCAGGCCTGACTGGCCACAGCATAGAAGGGCCCGGCCGAGCCGCCCACTTTTTTTTAAACCAAAAATTATTTATTCAACTATTTACAATATTATGTACAACATTGATTATTCAAAACAAACCCGCCACCACAATACAAGTAAAACAAATGTTCTTAAACGACTGTGCTGCAATCCTTGTCAAGGATGTATTCCATCCCCCGCGGTGCCCAGTGGGCACGGAAATCCCCCAGGATGCCTGTGGACAGCGCGTAGTCCCTCTCTAACGCCGCACGGGTGCGGAAGTAACCCCGGAAAAGAGGAAGGCAGCCGACTCGGGAAGTGCCCTCTTCCGCCTGGCGCTGTGACTCGTGGATGGCCAGCTTGTCCAGGCCCAGGAGCAACCCAACCAGGCCATCTTCAGCCCTACCCTCTCCCCTACGCACAGGGTGTCCAAAGATGGGGATGGTGGGTGTGAAGTGCAGCCAGAAGGCAAGGAGCAGCCACTTTAGATACTGGAACAGGGGCTGCAGCCTCGCACACACTCCATATACACGTGGAACACAGACTCGTCCAGCCCGCAATACTGGCAGGCGGCTGGCGAGTCTGTGAACCGCGAGAGAAACAGGTTGCACGGGACTCCTCGGTGCAGTGCCCTCCACCCCAGGTCCCCGATGTAGAGGGGGAGAATCCCTGCGTAGAGGGATCCTCGCTGGGGGGCCTTTACGCGGCCAAAAGGCAACACCGACCCCCACTTTGAGTCTGGACGGTGGACCAGGGCGAGGAAGTGCAGGGTGTGGAGGAGGAGGAGGAGCCCGTACAGGAGACATCTTCCTGCGTCTCGGAGGGAGGTGAAGGGTGTTGAGGAATGGCAGCTCAGGCTGTGTGGGACCGGCTCCCGAGAAGGATTATGGCGCCGGGCTGTCCACTGCAGGCCTGGTTCGCCACAGCGTCGAAGGACCCGGAGGGCCGCTGCCCAAAGTGGGGAATCTCGGAAGCTACAGAGCTCAGCCAGGAAGTCCGGAGAGCACGAGGAGGATGGAGCTGCTGGTGATGACGAACGTGAGGAGTGGGCCGGTGGGAGAGGGAGCGGGGTATCAGCTCCAGCACCTGCAAGGTCGGCTGCAGGAGGCGCCCCACCCTGGGACACAGAGGGGGTCGGGCGGGCGAGGAGAGGGACGTGGGTTTGCAGGCCGAGCCAGTGGAGGGCTACGGAGGAGGCCCTGCAGCAGCCTGGGGCTCGCCTGGATCGGGAGCCACTCCAGTACATCGAGCATGCGAATGGATCGGACTTTGGTCCTTTTGTAAATGGCGCCAAAATACTGCAACATGCATGTGTGAGCGATGCAAAATGCAACTTAAACTGTGTGCAGACAACCATTGGTAGTTCAATCTGCTATAACCACAATCTGTTTTAAAGGGGATAGACACAACATGCTGGAGTAACTCAGCGGGACAGGCAACATCTCAGGATAGAAGGTATGGGTGACGTTTCGGGTCGAGTCTCATCTTCAGACTGACGTTATAAAGAGGTCCGTTAATACAAGGGTTTAGTTCAGCAATACAGCGGAAACAGGCCCTTCGGCCTACCGAGTCCGCACCAACCAGCGATCCCCGCACACTCTAACACACACACACACACACACACACACACACACACACACGGGACAATTTCAAATTATTCCAAGCCAATCAACCTACAAACCTGGACGTCTTTGAAGGGTGGGAGGAAACCGGCGAACCCAGAGAAAACCCACGCAGGTCACGGGGAGAACTTACAAACTCCGTACAGACAAGCACCCATAGACAGGATCGAACCCGGGACTCTGCCGATGTTTACTGTGGTTTGTAAGGTGATGAAAGGTTGAGGTGAGGTGAAAATGTGGTGTTCTCATTAATATCAGATCGGTCAAGGTTCGAGTGAATGCCTGAGCAGGTTCAAGGGGCTAACCGCACCAACCAGCTCCGAATTCATTCGTTCATACATGGGCCCACACTTCAAAAAGGAAATTGTGCTCTAGGATTGTGGAACTGTTAGCGGCTTTGTCAACATCGAACCATCGGGCAGAATTTTTCGTTTGGGTAGTTTACAGCCCAGTGGTATAAACGTTGATTTCTCTCGCTTCAAATAACCCTGGCATTCCCTCTCTCTCCATCCCTTCCCCACCCAAGTCACACCAGCTTCTCGTTTTCACCCAACAAACAGCTAACAAAGGCCTGTTTCCTTTATCACCTTTACTTTTTTGCATATCTTTCATTCATTGTTCTTTATCTCTCTACATCACCGTCTATATCTCTCGTTTCCCTTATCCCTAAACACTGAAGAAGGGTCTCAACCTGAAACGTCATCCATTCCTTCTCTCCAGAGATGCTGCCTGTCCTTCTGAGTCACTATGGTTTTCGTGTCTATCTTCTGGCTGAATAATATCCTTCCAAGTCCAACAATTTTGATTGTAAAGGTTGCGAACTGAAATGTCACCTATCCATGTTCTCCAGAGATGCTGCCTGACCCGCTGAGTTACTCCAGCATTTTTGCGCCTTCAACAGTTTTGATTGATTGAAAGATACAGCATGGAAACAGGCCCTTCAGCCCGCCAAGTCTACACTGGCCCGTTCACACGTGTGCTATGTTATCCCACTTTCTCATCCACTCCCCGCACACCGGGGTCAATTAACCTATAAACCCCCTTATCTTTGGGGTGTGGGAGGAATCCGGAGCACCCGGAGGAAGCCCAGGTGGGCACAGGGAGAGCTGTGCATAAGGTCATAAGTGATGGGAGTAGAATTAGGCCATTCGGCCCATCAAGTCTACTCCGCCATTCAATCATGGCTGATCCGTCACTCCCTCCCAGCCCCATTCTTCTGCCTTCTCCCCATAAACCCTGACACCCGTACTAATTAAGACTGTCAATCTCCGCCTTAAAAATACCCAATGACTTGGCCTCCACAGCCTACAGTGGCAATGAATTCCACAGATTCACCACCTCTTACTAAAGACATTCTTTCTCATCTCCTTTCTAAAGGTGCATCCTTTTATTCTGACGCCGTGTCCTCTCATCCTAGACTCTCCCACTAGTGGAAACATCCTCTCCACATCCGCTCTATCCAGGCCTTTCACTATTCTGTACGTTTCAATGAGGTCCCACCTCATTTTTCTAAACTCCAGCGGGTACAGGCCCGGTGCCGGCAAACGCTCATCATACTTTCTTATCCACTTATTTTCACTCAGGAAATATAAATGTATACAACTCTGGATATTTTGTCTTCCAATTTTTCAAGGCTATTGAAAGAGGCGGCAGGATGGCGCAGAGGTAGAGTTGCTGCCTTACAGCGCCAGAGGCTCGGGTTCGATCCCGACTACACGGAGTTTGTACCTTCTCCCCGTGACCTGCGTGGGTTTTCTCCGGGTGTTTCTGTTTCCTCCCACACTCCAGTGACGTGCAGGTTTGTAGGCTAATCGCCTTTGTAAAGAAATTGTCCCCAGTGTGTGTGTGTAGGATAGTGTTAGTGTGCGGGCACTCGGTGGGCTGAAGGGCCTGTTTCCCACGCTGTATCTCTAAACCAAACTAAATTTCTGCATATTACGTATTCAAGAGAGAGTTAGATTTAGCTCTTGGGGCTAACGGAATCAAGGGATATGGGGAGAAAGCAGGAACGGGGCAGTGATTTTGGATCTTCTTCTGTCGTGTGGCGTGCACAGCCTAAAGTTGTCGGACAACTTGTTCTATTTGATCTTCCGTTTGTTCACGTCGAGTTGATTGCATTAGTCGAAACAGGGCGGACCACGTGAAGGTTGCAGTCTCCCACCCCACTGATTTTGGATGATCAGCCATGATCATATTGAATGGCGGTGCTGGCTCGAAGGGCCGAATGGCCTACTCTTGCACCTATTTTCTATGTTTCTATATCCATGTGGCTATTTAAAAGCCTCTTAAAACACCACTGTCGCATCTGCCTCCTCCACCACCCTTGGCAGTGCATTCCAGACACCCACCACCCTCTGTGTGAAAATACCTGCCCTGCAAGCCTCTTTAATCTGCTCTTTCACTCTGAGTGAACTACAGACGTTCAGAAATTATAGGAGCAGAATCAGGCCATTCGGCCCATAAAATCCACCCCGCCGTTCAATCGTGGCTGAGCTATCTTTCCCTCTCAATCTCCAAACTAAACTGAACTAAACCAAAGTGCCCGCCACAAATTCCATTCACATGCCATCGACAAATAAAGCTGAGCGTAGGTTGTAAAAACATAGTTTACTTTTTCTGTAAATAAGTCATTAAAACCGCTTGAAGGAACAGGAAAACAGGCAGCTGCAGCCCACATGTGGGACCAATTATTCACCATCTATTGGGCTGACATGCAAAGGCCCTGTCGAGAGATAGGCAGCTGTCTCGTCGCCAGCGAGAACAAGTGTGACGTGGTAATTTGGATTGGAATTCAGTTTGAACTATTGCACTCTCATCCTTAAATATTAGTAAATTTTAACAGATGTTTCTTGCCAGAACGCGCTATCTGCCGCGCGGCTTCCAATCTTGGCTTGGGTTTGGAAAACGAGCCTGTCGGAGTGGCGGTTTGTTTGTGGGTGGAAGGTTTGGAAGGACCCGGCATCTGAGGAAGGATGTGCTGGCGTTGGAGAGGGTCCAGAGGAGGTTTACGAGAATGACTCCAGGAATGAATGGGTTAACTAACATATGAAGAGCGTTTGAAGGTGCTGGGGCTGTCCTGACTGGAGTCTAGAAAGAGGAGGTGTGGGGGGGAGGGGGGGGGGGGGAACCTCGTAGAAACTTACCGAACAGCGAAAAAGGCCTGGATAGAGTGAATGTGGAGAGGATGTTTCCACCAGTTGGAGAGTCTAGGCCCAGAGGCCACAGCCTCAGAATAAAAGGACGTACCTTTAGAAAGGAGATGAGGAGGAAATTCTATAGTTAGAGGGTGGTGAATCTTTGGAATTCTTTGCCACTGACGGCTGTGGAGGCCAAGTCAGTGGATATTTTTAAGGCGCAGGTTGACAGATTCTGGATTAGTACGTGTGTCAGGGGTTATGGGGAGAAGGCAGGAGGATGGGGGTTGAGAGGGAGAGGTAGATCAGCCACGATTGAATGGCGGAGTAGACCTGAAGGGCCGAATGGCCTAATGCCCCTGTACCACTTAGGAAACCTGAACGGAAACCTCTGGAGACTTTGCGCCCCACCCAAGGTTTCCGTGCGGTTCCCGGAGGTTTTTGTCCTCCATCAACCACCTTCAACTTGCATCGCAACCGGCTTCGACCAAAACATTACCGATTTTTAAAATGGAAACCACTTTCGACCATTAGGGAGACTGACAAAAACCTCCGGGAACCTCCGGGAGCCGCAGGGACACCTTGGGTGGGGCGCAAAGTCTCCAGAGGTTTCCGTTCAGGTTTCCTAAGTGGGACAGGGGCATAATTCTGCTCCTAGAACTTATGAACTGATGAAGCTTGATGAGCGCAGGTGTCAATCTGAGATCAATGGGAGGCTGTAGAATGTACAGACTGTTCCTCGGTAATCAGTAATGTCATACAGACACATGCGTGAACTAATCACCATTGTGAGTGGAGTGAACATTATATTCTAGCCAGTGAACATACCCTCTTGACGTCACCGTCTTCTTATCACAATCGCTAGGGTGCTGCCAAAAAAAAAGAATCTCAGTTTAACACACAATGCTCCGAATGCAGCCTCACCAAACCCCTACAGAGCTGCATCGTGTGAGCCAGTGCGACAAATTGGCCTCCGACATTCGGTCTTTTGCATGCCTGGTCAGCCCGTTACAGGGATGGTGTGGAAAGGGTTCAGGGGAGATTCACCAGAATGATCGGCACAAAATGCTGGAGTAACTCAACGGGACAAGCGGCATCTCTGGAGGGATGGAATGGGTGTGACGATTCAGGTCTCGACCCGTCTGAAGAAGGGCCTCGACCCGAAACGTCGCCCATTCCTCCCCAGAGATGCTGCCTGTCCCGCTGAGTTACTCCAGCATTTTGTATGTATCTGCATATATACATAGACAATAGACAATAGGAGCAGGAGTAGGCCATTTGGCCCTTCGAGCCAGCACTGCCTTTCAATGTGATCATGGCTGATCATCCCCAATCAGTACCCCGTTCCTGCCTTCTCCCCATATCCCCTGACTCCATTATCTTTAAGAGCTCTATCTAGCTCTCTCTTTAAAGTATCCAGAGAACCGGCCTCCACGCCCTCTGAGGCAGAGAATTTAACAGACTCACAACTCTCTGTGTGAAAAAGTGTTTCTTCGTCTCCGTTCTAAATGGCTTCCCCCTTATTCTTAAACTGTGGCCCCTGGTTCTGAACTCCCCCACCATCGGGAACATGTTTCCTGCCTCTAGCGTGTCCAAACCATTAATAATGTTATATGTTTCAATAAGACATCCCCTCATCCTTCTAAACGTACATACATACATATATATGTGGATGGACTGGTTAGTAAGTTTGCAGACAACACCATGATTGCTGGAGTTGCAGACAGTGAGGGTGGCTGTCACATAATATTAGCCGGATATAGATCAGCTACAGAAATGGGCAGAGAAACGGCAGATGGAGTTTAATCCGAGCGAGTGTGGGGAGTTGAATGTATGGGTAAAGTACATAGTGAATGCCTATAACTGGCAATGGTTAATGGTATAGAATACAGTTAGGGTGGCACGGTGGCAGAGCGGTAGAGCTGCTGCCTTACAGCGCCTACAGCACCAGAGACCCGGGTTCGATCCCAACTACGGAGTTTGTGCGTTCACCCCGTGACCCGCGTGGGTTTGCATCCCGAGATCTTCGGTTTCCTCCCACACTCCAAAGACGTACAGGTTTGAGGGTTAATTGGCTTGGTAAATTGTCCCTAGTGTGTGTAGGATAGTGTTAATGTGCGGGGATCGATGGTCAGTGCGGCCGAAGGGCCTGTTTCCAGCACCGCCATTCAATATGATCATGGCCGATCATCCAAAATCAGTACCCTGTTCCTGCTTTTTCCCCATATCCCTTGATTCCGTTAGCCCTTAGAGCCAAATCTAACTCCGAACTCTCTTGAAAACATCCAGTGAATTGGCCTCCACTGCCTTCTGTGGCAGAGAATTCCACAGATTCACAACTCTCTGGGTGAAAAAGGTTTTTCCCCATCTTAGTCCTAAATGGCCTACCCCTTATTCTTAAATTGTGACTCCTGGTTCTGGATTCCCCCAACATCGGGAACATTTTTCCTGCATCTAACCTTTCCAATCTGTTATGAATTTTATATGTTTCTATAAGATCCCCTCTCATCCTTCTAAATTCCAGTGAATATAAGCCCAATCGACCCATTCTTTCCTCATATGTCAATCCCGCCATCCCGGGAATTAACCTGGTGAACCTACGCTGCACTCCCTCAATAGCAAGAATGTCCTTCCGCAAATTAGGAGACCAAAACTGCACACAATACTCCAGGTGTGGTCTCACCAGGGCCCTGTACAACTGCAGCAGGACCTCCTTGCTCCTTTACTCAAATCCTCTCGCCATGAACGGCCAACATGCCGTTAGCTTTTTTTGCTGCCTGCTGTACCTTAGTCTGCAGCGCATCTTGCTCCAGTGTTGCTGTCTACTGTTCTTTCTTGGCATTTTCTTTCCCTGGCATATCAACAGAATTCTTGAACTGTTGACAGGAAATAATACACTATTGCTGTTATGCAATAATGATGTGGGTTTGTTTAGACAGTGTCTGTAATCCAGAATTTGAAGGCAATACATGTTGCTTTTTTACATTACAGTCTAGTTTAGTTTTGTTTAGAGATACAGCGTGGAAACAGACACTTCAGCCGAATGAGTCCACACCAACCATAGTGGGGAAATAAGCCCTTCGGCCCGTCTTGCCCTCACCGACCAACATGTCCCATCTGCAGTAGGTCCCACCTGACGACATTTGGCCCATATCCCTCTAATCCACGTCCTATCCACGTACCTGTCTAAATGTTTCTTATACGTTGGGATAGTCCTGGCTTCAACCACCTCCCCCAGCAGCTTGTTCCATACACCCACCACCCTTTGTGTGAAAAAGCTACGCCTCAGGTTCGTATAAATCTTCCCCTCCCCCCCTCTCCGTGGTATGGTACTTTATTTTCCAACTGTATCATTTTTCAGTACAAATATCACTACACATAAACGCTGAGATACATATTAGATTAGCATCTCAGATACAGTACAAGTGTACATCAGTAGTACATTGAGACAATAACCAGAGTTGCCAGTTTGCCGCCATTTTCAAGTCCCAGTTGTTGTGAGCATAAGTTTCTTGACCTGACGGTGAGGGTCTGCGGTCCTGGCGCTGTTGCAGGGTCGGCCTGGACAAGCGATGTCGTCCACCGCTGCTCCACCCGTGACCTCTGGTTCTCAAATGATCACCCATCATTGACTGAACCCGCACACTTCATTCCACGTTATCCCACATCCTACACACTAGGGGGCGCTTTACCGAAGTCAATCGACCTGCAAGCCTGCGAGTCTTTGGGATGTGGGAGGAAACCGGAGCACCCGGAGAAAACCCACGCCGTCACAAGGGGGAACCTGCGTCCCGCTTCACTTCCTGAAGTCGATCGCAATCTCCTTTGTCTTAGGGGCGTTGAGAGAAAAGTTGTTGTCTCGACACGAGGTGTTGGCTGGGGAAGGTGTGGGGACGAGCGCGATACAAAGGATGCGACCAGTGGAACTGGCAGGACGACCAGGGTGGGGGAGGTGCCAGGGACCCGGGTTCAATCCTGACCTCAGGTACTGCCTACGTGGAGGTTGCAGGTTCTCCCTGCGACCACGTGGATTTCATCCTGGTGCTTAGGTTTCCTCCCACATCCCAAAGACATATCTACGGGCAGATGAGATCAGTTTAACCGGGCACCAAGTTCAGCACAGACATCGAGGGCACAAGGGCCTGTTCCTGTACTGTGTACTATGTAAGCAGCGGCACGGTGGCGCAGCGGTAGAGTCGCTGCCCTACAGCGACCGAGACCCGGGTTCGGTCCCGACCACGGGCGCTGTCTGTTCGGAGTTTGCGTGATCTGTGTGGGTTTTCTCCGGGAGCTCCGGTTTCCTCCCGCATTCCAAAGACGCTCAGGTTTGTCGGTGTATATCAGCGGGACAGGCATAGAAAATAGGGAGTGGGAGTAGGCCATTCGGCCCTTTGAGCCAGCACCGCTATTCAATATGAACATGGCTGATCATCCAGAATCTGTACCCTGTTCTTGCTTTCTCCCCACATCCCTTGATTCCGTGTGACGTTTCGGGTCGAGACCAAATCTGTAGGTTAATTGTCCCTCGTGTGTAGGATGGTGCTAGTGTGCGGGGTGATCACTGGTCAGTGCCGACTCGGTGGGCCGAAGGGCCTGTTTCCGCACTGTGTCTCGTAAGCAGTGAGCTTACCCATATGGTATTCCAATCCAATATTACAGCGTCTCATGACTACCCATGGATGGCTACTCCCAGAGCCGACAGTCTAAAGTCCCTTCGCAATCGTCCCTCGGCTGACTGTCATGACAGCACCTTGTTCAGAGATAAGCCTCCAGCAATTTTCCGTGCGATGATGAAAGTCACACACGGCACATGGGTGTTTCCAGATATTTGGAAAGGGTGTTTCCGCTAGTGGGAGAGTCAAGGAACAAAGGTCATAGCCTCAGAATTAGAGGGCGTTCTTTTAGGAAGGAGATGACGAGGAATTTCTTTGGTCAGAGGGTGGTGAATCTGTGGGAAATCCTTTGCCACAGAAGGCTGCAGAGGCCAAGACGGTGGATACTTTTACGATTCAAGAGAGTTTGTTGTCATGTGTCCCAGATAGGACAATGAAATTCTTGCTTTGCTTCAGCACAACAGAATATTGTAGGCATAATTAATACAGAACAGATACGTGGAAATGATACATGGTTTCCAAATTTTATTACAAATAAAAAACTGAAAAGTGTGGCATGCAAAAGTATTCAGCCCCTCTGAGTCAATACTTTGTAGAACCACCTTTCACTGCAATTACAGCTGCAAGTCTTTTGGGGTATGTCTCTGCCAGCTTTGCATATCTAGAGACTGACATTTTTGCCCATTCTTCTTTGCAAAATAGCTCAAGCTCAGTCAGATTGGATGGAGAGCGTCTGTGAACAGCAATTTTCAAGTCTTGCCAGAGGTTCTCAATTGGATTTAGGTCTGGACTTTGACTGGGCCATTCTAACACATGAATATGCTTTGATCTAAACCATTCCATTGCAGCTCTTGCTGTATGTTTAGGGTCATTGTCCTGCTGGAAGGTGAACCTCCGCCCCAGTCTCAAGTCTTTTGCAGACTCTAACAGGTTTTCTTCCAAGATTGCCCTGTATTTGGCTCCAACCATCTTCCCATCAACTCTGACCAGCTTCCCTGTCCCTGCTGAAGAAAAGCATCCCCACAGCATGATGCTGCCACCACCATGTTTCACAGTGGGGATGGTATGTTCAGGGTGATGTGCAGTGTTAGTTTTCCGCCACACATAGCGTTTTGCATTTAGGCCAAAAACTTAAATTTTGGTCTCATCAGACCAGAGCACCTTCCTCCACATGTTTGCTGTGTCCCCCACATGGCTTGCGGCAAACTGAAAACGGGAATTATTATGGCTTTGTTTCAACAATGGCTTTCTTCTTGCCACTCTTCCATAAAGGCCCGATTTGTGGTGTGCATGGCTAATAGTTGCCCTGTGGACAGATTCTCCCACCTGAGCTGTGGGATCTCTGCAGCTCCTCCAGAGTTACCATGGGCCTCTTGGCTGCTTCTCTGATCAATGCTCTCCTTGCCTGGCCTGTCAGTTTAGGTGGACGTCCATGTCTTGGTAGGTTTGCAGTTGTGCCATACTCTTTCCATTTTCGGATGATGGATTGAACAGTGCTCCGTGAGGTGTTCAAAGCTTGGGATATTTTTTTATAACCTAACCCAGCATTAAACTTCTCCACAACTTTATCACTGACCTGTCTGGTGTATTCCTTGGGCTTCATGATGCCCAAGGAACATTGTTTGTTCGCTAATGTTCTCTAACAAATCTCTGAGGCCTTCACAGAACAGCTGTATTTATACTGAGATTAGATTACACACAAGTGGACTCTATTTACTAATTAGGTGACTTCTGAAGGCAATTGGTTGCACTGGATTTTATTTAGGGGTATCAGAGTAAAGGGGGCTGAATACTTTTGCACGCCACACTTTTCATTTTTTTATTTGTAAAAAAATTTGAAAACCATGTATCATTTTCCTTCCACTTCACAATTATGCGCCACTTTGTGTTGGTCTATCACATAAAATCCCAATAAAATATATTTACGTTTGTGGTTGTAACGTGACAAAATGTGGGAAAGTTCAAGGGGTATGAATACTTTTGCAAGCCACTGTATATATATATATATATATATATATATATATATATATATATATATACACATAAATAAACATATAAAGTGCAGTAGAATAATTAAAGTTCAGATTTTGTTTTGTTTTAATAGCCTGATGGCTGTGGGGAAGTAGCTATTCCTGAACCTGGTCGTTGCAGTCTTCAGGCTCCTGTACCTTCTACCTGAAGGTAACGGGGAGATGAGTGTGTGGCCAGGATGGTGTGGGTCCTTGCTGCCAGCCTTTTTGAGGCAGCGACTGCGATAGATCCCCTCGATGGAAGGGAGGTCAGAGCCGATGATGGACTGGGCTGTGGTTACAACTTTTTGCAGCCTTTTCCGCTCCTGGACGCTCAGGTTGCCGAACCAAGCCACGATGCAACCGATCAGCATGCTCTCTACTGTGCACCTGCAGAAGTTCGAGAGAGTTCTCCTCGACAGACCGACTCTCCATAATTTTCTCAGGAAGTCGAGGAGCTGATGTGGTTTCTTTATGATTGCATCAGTGTTCTTGGACCAGGAGAGATCTTCGGAAATATGCACGCCGAGACAGATAGATAGATAGATAGATTCTTGATTAGTACAGGTGTCAGGGGTTATGGGGAGAAGGCAGGAGAATATGGGTTAGGAGGGAGAGATTGATCAGCCATGATTGAATGGCGGAGTAGACTCGATGGGCTGAATGGCATAATTCTACTCCTATCCCTTATAACTTTATGACCTTATTTCCTGGTCTAGCTACTGCCTCACAGCGCCAGAGGCCGATGGTTCGATCCTGACTGAATCCACACTGTATTCTTTAAACTAAAATATTCACAGTAAACATGCCTGGAAAGTTTTCTGACCGCGCTGTCTCTGTTAATTTGTAGCCTTCACTCTATAAGTGCGTACATGAAGCTCGGGTCTTTGCAAAGTGTCGCGTATCCACACACATACATGTGTGGCAGAGTGGGCACAGCTGGTAGAGTTGCTGCCTTACTCCACCAGTGACCCGGGTACATAGAAACATAGCTGCAGGAGTAGGCCTGCAGAAATAAAGAAGATTATCCCTTTATGAAGATCCACACTTAGTGTCCTCTTGATTTATTTTAGTTTAGTTTTGTTTAGATTAGATTAGATTAGTTTAGATTAGTTTGGAGATAGTTTGGAGATACAGCGTGGGGAACAGGCCCTTCGGCCCACCGAGTCCGGGCCAGCCAGCGATCCCCGCACATTAACACTGCCCTACACACACCAGGGACAATTTACAATTTTACCAAAGCCAATTAACCTACAGATCTGTACGTCTTTTGAGTGTGTGGGAGGAAACCGGAGCACCCGGAGAAACCCCACACGTTCAAACCCCGTACAGACAGCGCCCGTAGTCAGGATCGAACCCGGATCTCTGGCGCTGTAAGACAGCAACTCCACCATGCCACCCCTTCCTTTGCTCTTTTATCTTTCCTTCAATCTTGTTTCTGGTGTGCACGCTTGAACTTTGGACCTTTAGATGTTGTTTTATTTGTTTTATCTTCCTTTTGTAATCCTTTCTTTTTTTTTTTTGCGTTTTGATCTGTTTAATATGTTTGGTAATATCGTTACTTCACTCTGCTTCTCAGGTCCAATGGGTTCGGGGAATTTATTCCCAATTCCTGACTTTAGCCGCATGCCAAGACTCTGGCGGTGGGCCCGACGATCACATCAAAGGCCCAGAATCCTACCGTATCTGAAATATTGGTGAATGATTAAACAGGAAGATGTAGCCCAATAAATGTCCCCACCTTTGACGATAAGGACACAGCTGCCACAAGCATTAAGCTCTTGCAACCAAGTTCAACCAAGGCTGCTGAGTCAATCCATTCCGATCTTCTCATGACGTTCCTTCATCTCAGAACTTCAGCCCATCTAGTGTCCTCCAAATGATCTCTGGACATAATGATAACATACCAGGGAGCACGGTGGCGCAGCGGTAGAGTTGCTGCCAACCAAGTCTTTTCCCCAGGCCAGGGGAACCAAGATTCAACGTCCTCTTTTTCCACCTTACACTTCCTTATCTATGTACCTCCCACTCCCCTGGCATCAGTCTGAAGCAGGGTCTCAACCTGAAACGTCGCCCATTCCTTCTCTCCGGAGATGCTGCCCGTCCCGCTGAGTTGCTCCAGCATTTCGTGTCTATCTTCGATTTAAACCAGCATTTGCAGTTCCTTCCTCCGCATTTCAATTTTCAATGGTTCTTTAATGTCACGTATGCACTGCACAGTGAAATCCTTGCACGCACGGTGGCGCAGCGGTAGAGTTGCTGCCTCACAGCGCCAGAGACCCGGGTTCCATCCTGACCACGGGTGCTGTCTGTATGGAGTTTGTACGTTCTCCCTGCGTGGGTTTTCTCCGAGACCTCCGGTTTCCTCCTACACTCCAACGGCGTACAAGTTTGTAGGTTAATTGGCTTGGTATAAATATAAATGATCTCTGGTTTGTGTAGGATAGTGTTAGTGTGCAGGGACCACAGGGTGCAGGGTGGGGCGAAGGGCCTGTTTCCACGCTGTATCTCTGAACTAAACAAAACTAAATCAGCGGAACAGTTGTTCAAGATGTTGGTGAAGCCGCATTTGGAGTATTGTGTTCAGTTTGCTATAGGAAGGATGTCATTGAGGATTTAGAGGAAACGGGCCCTTCGGCCCACAGCGTCGGCGCCGACCAGTGATCACCCCGCACACTGGCACTATCCTACACACCAGAGACAATTAACCCACAAACCTGGACGTCTTTGGTGTGTGGGAGCAAACCAGAGAAAACCCACTTGGGCACACGGAGAACGTACAAACTCCGTACATACAGCACCTGTTGTCAGGATCGAACCCGGGTCTCTGGCGCTGTACGGCAATAACCATACCGCTGTGCCGCCCTCTGGAAAGCCGGAACGTGTGCAGAGAAGACTTACGAGGATGTTGCCAGGAATTGAGGGCCTGGGCTATAGAGAGAGGTTGGGCAGACTAGGATTTTATTCCATGGAGCGCATGGATCTCCACATGACCTGCGTGGGTTTTCTCCGGGATCTCTGGTTTCCTCCCACACTCCAAAGACGTAGTTTTGTAGGTTAATTGGCTTGGTATAATCTTACACTGTCCCTCGTGTGTGTAGGATAGTGCTAATGTGTGGGGATCGCTGGTCAGTGCGGACTCAATGGGCCAATGGACCTGTTTCCACGCTGTATCTCTAAACAAAACTAAAAAGCTCCAGGTCTCTGTGTGACGGAGGGTGCTGTCTGTACGGAGTTTGTACGATCTCCCTGTGACCTGCGTGGGTTTTCTCCGGCTGCTCCGGTTTCCTCCCACACTCCAGGTTTGTAGGTTAATTGGTAATATTGTAAACAGTGTCCCTAGTGTGTCGGATAGTGCGTGTGTACAGGAGGATCGCTGGTCGGCGGTCAGGGAACTGGAGCACCTGGAGGGAACCCACGCGGTCAGAGGGAGAACGTGCAAACTCCACACAAACGGCACCCAAGGTCTGGATGGAACCCGGCTCTCTGGCGTTGAGGCAACGGCTCTACCAGCTGCACCACTGTGTGACCCACGGGATATTTGGGTTTTAAACCTGACATATTTGAAAGGTCACAAATGCTGGAATAACTCAGCGAGTCAGGCTGCACTTCTGGAGAAGATGAGGAGGTGGAATTTTGGATGGAGACCCTTCATCCATCTTTATAACGCACACTGTAATGTATAAAACACACTAGTTTATACCAAGCTATAGGCCAATTACTCACTCAGTTTAGAGATACAGCACAGAAACAGGCCCTTCGGCCCACCAAGACCGCACCGACCAGCGATCCCTGCACATTAACACTATCCCTGCACATTAACACTCACACGATGGACAATTTTCCAATTATACCCAAGCCAATTAACTGACAAACCTGCACGTCTTTGGAGTGTGGACGGAAACCGAAGATCTCGGAGAAAACCCATGCTGGTCACGGGGAGAACGTACAAACTCCATAAAGGCAGCACACATAGTCGGGATCGAACCCGGGTCTCTGGCGCTGCAAGCGCTGTAAGGCGGCAACTCTACCGCTGCGCCACCGTGGCCGCACTGTCTCATTCGTATTTTTGATCATGATTTTTATGTGAAACTGGCCATGTGTAAAATTGTATAAACCCTTAATCTTTGTCAAGTACTTAGAAGGTGTATCAGTATAAGGTTTCCGTAGATTAATCAACAGCCAAGCATCCCTTGAACAACCATCTACAGCTCCTTGTTCCTCGTCCACGCTCTAATAATTGTCAGGGGGGTTGGCAACAGGTAACACGGTGGAGCAGCTGATAGAGCCCCTGTCCCACTTAGGAAACCTGAACGGAAACCTCTGGAGACTTTGCGCCCTACCCAAGGGTTCCGTGCGGTTCCGTGAGGTTCCCGGAGGTTTTTGTCAGTCTCCCTAATGGTCGAAAGTGGTTTCCGCTTCTTCTATGTTCCAGCGATTATTTCAAAAAATTCAAAACCGGCAGCGACTAAAAATAGGCTGCCGTTTTAAAAATCGGTCAATTTTTAGTCGAAGCCGGTTGCGATGCTAGTTGAAGGTGGTTGCCGGAGGTTGCAGGTAGTGGAAGGTAAGACCTCCCTGGTGGAATAAAACTGGGTGAAAAAAAGGTCTTACCTTCCACTACCTGCAACCTCCGGCAGCCATCTTCAACTAGCTGCAGCTGATAGAGTTGCAGTCTTAAAGCTCGAATGACCTGGGTTTGATCCTCACTACAGGGTGTAGGAAGGAACTGCAGACACTGGTTTGAACCGAAGATAGGCACTAAAAGCCGGAGTAACTCAGCGGGACAGGCAGCATCTCTGGAGAGAAGGAATGGGTGACGTTTCGGGTCGAGACTCTTCTTCAGACCATAGGGTGCTGACTGTCTATAGAGAGTTTGCACGTTCTCCCCGTGACGGCGTGGGTGTCCTCCTGGTGCTCCGGTTCCCTCTCACGTCCCAAAGACGTGCAAGTTTGTGGGATAATTGGTTTGTGTAAAATTGTCCACTGGTGTGTGTGTGTAGGATAGTGCTAACGTGCTGAAGCGCCTGTTTCCGCGCTGTATCTTTAGACTAGACTAGACTAAAATTAAACTAAAAAGGGAACTAGAACTAATCTAAACTAAAGCTAATCTACTTACGGTGAACATGCCTGCAAACTCTCCTGTCTGTGAGTCTCTGGTTATTTGTAGCCTTCGCTCTGGAAGTGTGAACATGAACCCCAGATGTTGTAAGGACTGGTAGAGCTGCTGCCTCACAGAGCCAGAGACCCGGGTTCGATCCTGACCTCTGGCGCTGTCTGTGTGCGCGGAGTTTGCACGCTCTCCCAGTGACGGCGTGGGTTTCCTCCGGGCGCTCCGGTTTCCTCCCACGTCCCAAAGACGCGGGGTGGGGTTTGTAGGTTAATCGGCTTCTGGTAAAATTGCCCCTGGCGTGCCGGGTGTGGATGAGAAAGTGGTTTAACGTGGCACTAGTGGGAATGGGTGACTGAAAGTCAGCATGGACACGGTGAGCAGAAGGGCCTGTTTCCGCGCTGTCTCTCTAAATTAAACTAAACTCTAGAGGCAATTTTATAGAGGCCAATTAACAGCTACAAACCTACACATGTTCAGAACTTGGAGCATTTCCGATCCCAACGTTTCAGCACGTTCAAAATCACAACATTTAAAAAGGTGCATGGATAGGACAGATTTAGAGGGATATGGAGCACATGCAGGCAGGTGGGACCAGTGTAGATGGGGCACGTTGGTCAGCGAGGGCGGGTTGGGCCGAGGGGCCTGTTTCCATGCTGTGTGGCTCTATAAGTGTAGATGAGGCACGTTGGTCAGCGAGGGCAGGTTGGGCCGAGGGGCCTGTTTCCACCCTGTGTGGCTCTACGACTCTCTGTGAGAAAGGTTTTTTTTTAAAGACAAGACAAGTTTCTTTAGGCAGGGTTGACCAATTGCTCAGCTGCAAGTATGAACCTACTGTGAATGACGAGCGTGGAGCGGTAACTATTTACATTGCTGGCACGGGCTGCACAGAGGAATTCATACGCTGCTCCTCAGCAGCATTCTCAGCACATGTGCCAGATAAAACCTGCCTTTTGGGAAGCAGAAGGCCCAGCAGACTTCAGCCATCTCTCCGTTTCCTTGCAAAGATCACTGAAGTGATAGAAACATAGAAAATAGGTGCAGGAGTAGGCCATTCGGCCCTTCGAGCCTGCACATCCATTCAATATGATCATGGCTGATCATCCAACTCAGTATCCCGTACCTGTCTTCTCTCCATACCCCCTGATCCCTTTAGCCACAAGGGCCACATCTAACTCCCTCTTAAATATAGCCAATGAACTGGCCTCAACTACCTTATGTGGCAGATAATTCCAGAGACTCACCACTCTCTGTGTGAAAAATGTTTTCCTCATCTCGGTCCTAAAGGAATTCCCCCTTATCCTTAGACTGTGACCCCTTGTTCTGGACTTCCCCAACATCGGGAACAATCTTCCTGCATCTAGCCTATCCAACCCCTTAAGAATTTTGTAAGTTTCTATAAGATCCCCCCTCAGTCTTCTAAATTCTAGCGAATACAAGCCAAGTCTATCCAGCCTTTCTTCATATGGAAGTCCTGCCATCCCAGGAATCAGTCTGGTGAACCTTCTCTGTACTCCCTCTATGGCAAGAATGTCTTTCCGAAGATTAGGAGACCAAAACTGTACGCAATACTCCAGGTGTGGCCTCACCAAGAACCTGTACAACTGCAGTAGAACCTCCCTGCTCTTCTACTCAAATCCTTTTGCTATGAATGCCAACATACCATTCGCTTTCTTCACAGCCTGCTGCACCTGCATGCCTACTTTCAATGACTGGTGTACCATGACACCCAGGTCTCGCTGCATCTCCCCTTTTCCTAATCGGCCACCGTTCAGATAATAGTCTACCCTCCTGTTTTTGCCGCCAAAGTGGATAACCTCACATTTATCCACATTATACTGCATCTGCCATGCATTTGCCCACTCACCCAACTGATCCAGCCTCCTTGCAGCATCCTAGCATCCTCCTCACAGCTAACACTGCCCCCCAGCTTCGTGTCGTTCGCAAACTTGGAGATGTTGCATTCAATTCCCTCATCCAGATCATTAATATATATTGTAAATAGCTGGGGTCCCAGCACTGAGCCTTGCGGTACCCCACTAGTCACTGCCTGCCATTCTGAAAATGACCCGTTTACTCCTACTCTTTGCTTCCTGTCTGCCAGCCAGTTCTCTATCCACATCAACACTGAACCAATACCGTGTGCTTTAAGTTTGAATGCTAATCTCTTACGTGGAACCTTGTCGAAAGCCTTCTGGAAGTCCAGATGTAACACATCCACAGGTTCTCCCTTATCCACTCTACCAGCTACATCCTCGAAAAATTCTATAAGATTCGTCAGACATGATTTACCTTTCATAAATCCATGCTGACTTTGTCCAATGATTTCACCACTTTCCAAATGTGCTGCTATCCCATCTTTAATAACTGACTCAAGCATTTTCACCACTACCGATGTTAGACCAACTGGTCTGTAATTCCGTTTTCTCTCTCCCTCCCTTTTTAAAAAGTGGGGTTACATTAGCTACCCTCCAATCCTCAGGAACTACTCCAGAATCTAAAGAGTTTTGAAAAATTATCACTAATGCATCCACTATTTCTGGGGCTATTTCCTTAAGTACTCTGGGATGCACCCTATCTGGCCCTGGGGATTTATCGGCCTTTAATCCCTTCAATTTACCCAACACCACTTCCCGGCTAACCTGGATTTCACTCAGTTCCTCCATCTCATTTGACCTCCGGTCCCCTGCTATTTCCGGCAGATTATTTATGTCTTCCTTAGTGAAGACAGAACCAAAGTAGTTATTCAATTGGTCTGCCATGTCCTTGTTCCCCATGATCAATTCACCTGTTTCTGACTGCAAGGGACCTACATTTGCTTTAACTAATCTCTTTCTCTTCACATATCTATAAAAACTTTTGCAGTCCGTTTTTATGTTCCCTGCCTATTTTCTTTCATAATCTATTTTCCCTTTCATATTAAGCCCTTTGTCCTCCTCTGCTGGACTCTAAATTTCTCCCAGTCCTCTGGTAGGCTGCTTTTCCTGGTTAATTTGTATGCTTCATCTTTAGTTTTGATATTATCCCTGATTCCCCTTGTTATCCATGGATACACTACCTGCCCTGATTTATTATTTTGCCAAACTGGGATGAACAATTGTTGTAGTTCATCCATGCAGTCTTTAAATGCCTTCCATTGCATTGAAGAACTCAACCATATTATGGTCACTCTTGCCCAAGGGGCCACGCTCAACAAGACTGCTAACTAACCATTCCTCATTACTCAGTACCCAGTCTAGAATAGCCTGCTCTCTCGTTGGTTCCTCTACATGTTGGTTAGTTCTTTTTGGTCCCAGAAATTTGGTCCCAGACAACTTTCCTTCCTCCCTTCAACGCATCCGTTCCCGTGTCCACCCTACCTGCGTCCTCCGATGACTCACCTTTACCTAGTTGGATTAATTTGGTCTCGGGACCCAGCACGGAAACAGGCCCTTGGTTCTGGTCTGTAGGCCTGAGGCCTTTCCCTTCCTGTGAATAGTCCACACCATCCGGCATGTCATCACCTCCGCCCAAACTCCGATATTAATGCCGAGAATTTGGACCTCTCACGCACGTCTTTTGTCACATGCCGTTTGTGCACATTAGATTGCCACTGCTGGGATTTCTGCATGGACCAGTGGAGAAGGGAGAAATAGTGTCGCTCACTCCAGTAGCAATTCAACAGCGGTCGCAGCACCGGAGATCCGGGTTCGATCCTGACTACCGATGAAACGCAGGCCTGTATTCACGGAGCAGCTCAGCTGCCGAGAATGTTTATCTCGAGTGACCTATGACCTGGGCACGCGCAGTTGAAATACCGAACTCGCTTATTGTAAGTTGTAAAATTGTAAATTGTTCCTGGCGTGCAGGTTGATGCTAGTGTGCGGGGATCAGTGGTCGGCACGGACTCGGTGGGCCGAAGGGCCTGTTTCCGCACTGTATATCTAAACTAAACTAAACTAAAATAAAGAAGGAAAGAAGTGAAGTTTAGTTTAGTTTACTTTAGAGATACAGCGTGGAAACAGGCCCTTCGGCCCACTGAGTCCGTGCCGACCAGCGATCCCCACAAATTAACACTATCCTACACACTCTAGGGACAATTTACACATACACCAAGCCAATTAACTGACAAACCTGTACGTCTTTGGAGTGTGTGAGGAAACCGAAGATCTCGGAGGAAACCCACGCGGGTCACGGGGAGAACGTATACACTCCGTACGGACAGCACCCGTAGTCGGGTTCGAACCCGGGTCTCCAGCGCTGCAAGCGCTGTAAGGCCGCCACTCCACCCAGTGTTGGAAAACAGGCAAATATTTAAATGTCTTAACACAAGTTTTTAACGCTAGTAACATCAATCTGCCACATGCCAAGCAATAAGTGTGATGTGGAAGCCACTGTGTTCAATGTTAAGCTGCTTGCCCAGAGTATACAGTCCAAATGCTGACACACAGGGAAAAAAAATATTGTAAAGTGCACAAATCTAAAATTAACAAATGAATTCCTGCCTCCGACAGTTTTCATTTTGGCAGTGCAGTGTGGAAACAGGAATTTCGGCCCACGCAGTCCAGGCCAACCCTACGTTTGCTTCCACTCCCTACATAATAGGGGCAATTAGCCTTCAAACCCGCGCGTCTTTGGGATGTGGAGGGATAGTGGGGGCATTCGGTGACATCATCTTAGTTTGGTTTAATTTAGAGGGTCACCATGGAAACAGGCCCTTCAGCCCACCAAGTCCACGGTTGGCCATCGGTCACCCAGCCACTCTGGTTCGGGTGGCACGGTGGCGCAGCGGTAGAGTTGCCGCCTTCCTGCGCCAGAGACCTGGGTTCGATCCTGACCTCGGGCGCTGTCTGCACGGAGTTTGCACCTTCCCTCCCTGTGACTTTGTGGCCCTGTCATATGTTGATAGAATGGAGCGGCTGGGCTTGTATACGCTGGAATTTAAGATGAGAGGGGATCTTATTGAAACATGTAAGATTATTGAGGGATTGAGGTGGTCTCCGGGAGCTCCGGTTTCCTCCCACATCCCAAAGACGTGCAGGTTTGTAGGTCCCGTGATTGGCGTCGATAAAATTATAAATCTTTCCCCAGTGTGTGGAGGATAGTGCTGGTGTATGGGGTGGTCGCTGGCCGGCACAGACACGATGGGCCGAAGGGCCTGTTTCCATGCTGTTTCTCTACTGTCTACTGTGTTTCAGGAAAAATGTCGTCAAGCTGGAAAGGGTACAGAGAAGATTTTCGAGGATGTTGTCAGGACTAGAGAGTCCGAGCTATAGGGAGAGGTTGAGCAGGCTGGGTCCCTGCTCCTTGGTGCACAGGAGGATGAGGGGTGATCTTATAGAGGTGTACAAAATCATGAAAGGAATAGATCGGGTAGATGCACAGAGTCTCTTGCCCAGAGTTGGGGAATTGAGAAGGGACATAGGTTTACGGTGAGGGGGGAAAAAGCTTTAATAGGAACCTGAGCAGTAACTTTTTTACACAAAGGGTGGTAGGTGTATGGAACGAGCTGTCGGAGGAGGTAGTTGAGGCTGGTACAATCGCAACGTTTAAGAAACATTTTGGACGGGTACATGGATAGGACGGGTTTAGAGGGATATGGACCAGATGCAGGCAGCTGGGACTAGTGTAGATGGGGCATGTCGGTCGATGTGGGCCAGTTGGGCCGAAGGGTCTGTTTTCCACACTGTATCACTCTATGAAATCTGTAGAGAATTGCAAAGTGTGTTCCTCTTTGGAAACGGAAATTTCACTTGGGTTCGCAGTTGAGAACAAATAATGATTGAATGTTACATTACATGGAACATACAGTGTGAAAATTGGCTGACAGATGCATGTTCTGAAGTTCTGATTAATAGCGTTAGTCACTGTGCACAAATCATTGTGTTTTTTCCCCCCTTGCATTGCCTCTGCTGGTAGTCATGTTTCGCTGGCTTGCTCCGCACATTCTCCCTGCTCTCAAATGCCTAACACATGTTCCCATTATGTTCGAGATCAAATGCAAGCGTGAGCTGGGTGCCAAATTTCATCAGAGGGCCTTTGGATCCATCCGTTCTCTGAGCGCCCGTTAAGGGGGTTGGAATACGCGGCAAGTTCCGGAGGCGCGGGGTCGAGGTCAGTGGTCGGTCGAGGACAGGGAGGGACCCGCCGTTGGGGCACGGTGCCGCACGGTGGCGTTGCTGCCTTACAGCGCTTGCAGCCCGGGTTCGACCCAGGCTACGGGATCTGTCCCGTCTCCCCGTGACCGCAAGGGTTTTCTCCAAGATTTTCTTTAGGTTAATTGGCCGGGTATAAATGTAAAAATTGTCCCCAGTGTGTTTAGGGTGGTGTGCGGGGATCGCTGGTCGGTGCAGACTCGGTGGGCCGAAGAGCCTGTTTCCGCGCTGTATCTCTAAATTAAATTAACAAAGAGGGAACTGTTGTGGGAGTTCCACAAAGAGAACCAAGAAGCCAGTGTGGTTTAGTTTAGTTTCGGGTCTGTAGAAGGAAACTGGAAACGTCAGCCATTCCTTCCCTCCAGAAATGCTGCCTGTCCCGCTGAGTTACTCCAGCATTTTGTGTCTATCTTCGGTGTAAATCAGCATCTGCAGTTCCTTCCTACATGGTTTAGTTTAGTTTAGATTAGTTTAGCGATACAGCGTGGAAATAGGCCCGTTGAGTCTGCGCTGACCAAAGATAAGGCAGAGATAGATAGATTTTTGATTAGTACGGGCGTCAGAGGTTATGGGGAGAAGGCAGGAGAATGGGGTTAGGAGGGAGAGATAGATCAGCCATGATTGAATGGCGTAGACTTGATGGGCCGAATGGCCTAATTCTATCCTATCCCTTACGACCTTATGATCACCGCACGTTAAAGTTATCCTATACTCACTAGGGACAATTTTACATTTAATACCAAGCTAATTAACGTACAAACCTGTTTTGGGAAGGAACCGAAAGATCTCGGAGAAAACCCACGCAGTTCACAGGGAAAACATACCAACTCCGTACAGACAGCACCCATAGTCAGGATCGAACTCGGGTCTCTGGCGCTGTGTACTGCCCTGGTGGGGGGGGGGGGGGGGGTTGAGGCCGCCAGGAGAACAAAGAGAGAACATCGGACTGTAGTGAATACTTTTGTAACTTTGTCGACGTCCTATACGTGGCCACTCTTTGCATACCTTGTGCATTGTATCCAAAACAAAGGGTTTCACTGCGCATGTGACAATAAAGAATTGTTCATTCACTCACTCACTCACTCACTCATTCACTTATTCATTCATTCATGTTGCCCTTTATAACAAGAGGAATCGAATATAGGAGCAAAGAGGTCCTTCTGCAGTTGTACAGAGCCCTAGTGAAACCACACCTAGAGTATTGTGTGCAGTTTTGGTCCCCTAATTTGAGGAAGGACATTCTTGCTATTGAGGGAGTGCAGCGTAGGTTCACAAGGTTAATTCCAGGGATGGCGGGACTGTCATATGCTGAGAGAATGGAGCAGCTGGGCTTGTATACTCTGGAGTTTAGAAGGATGAGAGGGGATCTTATTGAAACATATAAGATTATTAAGGGTTTAGACACACTAGAGGCAGGAACCATGTTCCTGATGTGGAATTCTCTGCCTCAGGGGGCGGTGGAGGCTGATTCTCTGGATACTTTCAAGAGCGAGCTAGATAGGGCTCTTAAAGATAGCGGAGTCAGGGGATATGGGGAGAAGGCGGGAACAGGGTACTGATTGGGGATGATCAGCCACAATCACATTGAATGGTGGTGCTGGCTTCAAGGGCCGAATGGCCTACTCCTGCACCTATTGTCTATTCATTCATTCATTCCTTCCTTCCTTCATTCAAATACTTAGATACAAGATGGATATCTGTACACTGCGAATGGCTCGATTGTAATCGTGTAATAACTTCCCACTGGCTGGTTAGCACGCAACAAAAGCTTTGCATGGTACCTCGGTACACGTGAGAATAAACTAAACAGAACTTAAAAATGACATTTGAATACATTCAAGACTGCCGAGGCCGACTCCACACAGCCGTCAAAATTGGAGCGGGTAAAGCTGTCTCCGCCTACCACCAGCAGTGGCTGAATGCTGAGGGTCATTTGCCCTGGATCGCTGGAGTCTGCCTCAGTGACCTGAAAGAAAATCACAAATATATAAATATATGTGTAAGGATGAACTGCAGATGCTGGTTTAAACCGAAGATAGACACAAAAAGCTGGAGTAACTCAGCGGGAGAGGCAGCATCACTGGAGAGAAGGAACTGGTGACGTTTCTGGTTGAGACCCTTCTTCAGACTGAGTGTCAGGGGAAAGCGAAACGAGAGATATAGATGGTGATATATAACAAATGAACAAATGAATGAATGATATATATGAAAAACAACGATGATGATGGAAGCGGGCTCTAGGCTAGGTGAAACCGAGTTATACAGGCAATGAAACTCAGCAGGACGACAGTGAAACTAGTACGACGACTAGGGTGGGGGAGGGAAGGAGAGAGAATAAAAGCAAGGGTTACTTCAAGTTAGATAAATCAACGTTCATACCACTGGTAGAGACAAAAAGCTGGAGTAACTCAGTGGGTACGGGGAGCGTCTCTGGATAGAAGGAATGGGTGACGTTTCGGATCAAGACCTTTCTTCAGACTGGTTAGGGATAAGAGAAGCGAGAGACATAGATGATGTTGCGGAGAGTTAAAGAACAACAAATGAAAGATATGTATATATCTTTTTTTGGGATGCAGTTCAGCAAAAGTCTGAAGAAGGGTCTTGACCGGAAACGTCACCTATTCCATTTTCTCCAGAGATGCCACCTGAGTTACTGTGGCATTTTGTGCCTATCTCCGGTTTGTACCAGCACCCGGCCATATACTCGTTGGTAATTTTATCTAATTTTATGTTTTTTTATGTTGGTAATTTTATCTAAATTTATGTTTTTATGCTAATTTTATCAGCATTTTTATGCAAAACTGTCGACATAAAGTATATAAAATTGTTTGAGCCCTCAATTTTTGTCAAGTGGTTTAGACGTACAGGTTTGTAGGCCAATTGTAAATTTTCCCCAGTGTGTGTAGGATAGTGTTGATGTGCGGGGATCGCTGGTCAGTGCGGACGCGGTGGACCGAGTGCCCTCTTTCCTCGCTGTATCTCTAAACTAAACAAAACTAAAACGAGAAACATTGAAAATATATGTGCAGGAGGAGGCCATTTGGCCCTTCGAGCCAGCACCGCCATTCAGTGTGATCATGGCTGATCATCCACAATCAGTAACCCGTGCCTCCCTTCTCCCCATACCCCTTGATTCCGTTAGCCCCTAGAGCTTTATCTAACTCTCTTTTAAATTCATCCAATGAATTGGCCTCCACCACCTTCTGTGGCAGAGAATTCCACATATTCGCAACTCTCTGGGTGATTTTTTGTTCTCATCTCAGTTTTAAATGGGCCACCTCTTTATTCTTGGACTGTGGTCCCCTGGTTCTGGACTCCCCCATCATTGGGAACATTTTTCCTGCACAGATTTTATTTCAGATGGGAACAGGCGAGCTCGACTGAGGGCAAGTTACCTGTGAGAATCTCCACTTGCTGCACTTGACGCTGGTGGGCTTTGGAAGTGCTGGCAGCACCTTCCGCAGTTGCTCGAGGATCAGAGGTTCCACCTCTTCCTTCTCTTTATCCACGTTTTCAGCTCCAAATTGAACCGTGGTGTGAACAACCACCGAGGGCCCAACTTCAGGTGACTCTACACGGCCCATCAGAAGGAAGGGTACAAACAATTATTGTGTCTGAAGAAGGGTCCCGACCCGAAACGGCCCCCATCTAGGGCGGCAAAGCGGTAGAGTCGCTGCCTCACAGTGCCAGAGACACGGGTTCGATCCTGACCTCGGGTGCTGTCTGTACGGAGTTTGTACGTTCTACCCCGTGACCTGCGTGGATTTTCTCCGGGTGCTCCGGTTTCCACCCGCACTCCAAAGCAAACAAAATGCTGGAGTTACTCAGCGGGACGGGCAGCATCTCTGGAGTGAAGGAATGGGTGTTGTTTTCAGTCGAGGCCCTTCTTCAGTCTGAAGAGGTGGGGAGCTGGGGAGGGGGGAGTTAAACGCTCTTTTTGCTCCAGTACTTGCCACAGAGAAGGGACAGATTGAGAGAGAGAGAGAATTGCTGCCAGGACAGGTAGCATCTCTGGAGAGAAGGAATGGGTGACATTTTGGGTCTAGTCCTGCTGAGTTACTTTTGTGTCTATCCTGATTGAAGTGTATATGATTATGAGAGATTTAGACGGTCAGAGTGCAAATGTCAAAGAATAGAGTAGGTATGTTACAAAACTTACCTTCAGCGGCACTGCAGTTCTGTCACTGGCCGTGTGCGCGACTTTGGCGCCTTTGAGGGAGGGGGGCGGGGTTAAAATGTGGTTTTTCTTCTACCTGTCCTGGATATATTTTCTCGGGGTGCAAGCTTTTGCTGAAGATTTGTTCCGACCGCTGTTCTGTGAATTTTTTTTTTAAATCGTTGGACAATTTCAGCGCTGGAGTAAAATAAAATTCAGCTTCTAATGCCGTGAACGCCGACAACGGGGACGGATTTCACGTACGGGACAGGTAAAGGAAAGCCGTTTATTTTTCATATAAATGTGCTTCTTAGGATGCCTTTAATCCCAATTTTACGTTGCGAAAAGGTGACTTCGGCCCCATACGAACCGGCAGTATTTTTCCTGCCGATATGGGGTTTAAATTCACCACAACCGCAACGTTCGAATCGATCGCGTTCCACAAAATCTCACTCGCAGGATGATTAAAAAGGCCATTAATTTATGGGAATTAAACACTAAATTCCTTCAATTTGGCCTATAAATGACAATGAGATTAAAAAATCATGTTATATTGTGAATTCTTGTGTGAATGTTATTTGGACACTTAGGCTATTTAAAAATGTTAATCTTTTCTTAAGAAATGGATAGATGTTTAGATCTAATAATTGAATTTTGTAATTAGCTACAATTATGTAACTAACTAATTATATGCTTTAATTTCAGGTCAGCCAAGTAAGATTGTTTCATATTTGTTTCAGAATACTTCAATCTATAATAACTGAAAATTTCTTTCAGTTCTCTTAATTTTTAAGAAAGTTATGGGCTTTTGACTGTCCTCGATCACAGCTTTTGTGTTAAGTCAATGGAAAAGCAATAGGGAACACGATGCTAATTTCTGAGTATGAAAATAGCCATAACCTTTTTAATACTGAAGATATGAAAATGAATTAGGTGTCAAATTAAACTTCTTTGTATGCTTTATCTGATGGGATAAATTGCAGACTTGATTTTTAAAATCTCAAAATTTTGTAACATTGCTAAATAGAGGGCATAGTTTCAAGGTGAGAGGGGCAGAGTTTCAAGGAGATTGGGTAGGAATCTGAGGGGTTTTGACACAAAGGGTGGTAGGTGTATGCATCGAGCTGCCGCAGGAGGTAGTTGAAGCAGGGACTATCGCAGCATTTAAGAAACATATAGACGGGTGCGTGGATAGGACAGGTTTAGAGGGATACGGACCAAACGCAGGCAGGCGGGACTCGTGTTTATTTTTGTTTAGAGAAACCGGCCCTTCGGCCCACCGAGTCCGCGCCAACCAGCTTACACACTAGGGACAATTTACAATTTACGGAAGCCAATTAACCTGCAGACCTGTGCATCTTTGGAGTGTAGGAGGAAACCGGAGCACCCGGGGGAAACCCACGCAGGTCACGGGGGGAATGTACAAACTCCGTACAGACAGCACCCATATTCGGTATCGGACCCGGGTCACTGGCGCTGTGAGGCAGCAGCTCTACCGCGCCTTGCTAGTTTAGATGGGACATGTTGGTCAGTGTGGGCAAGTTGGGCAGAAGGGCATGTTTCCAAGCTGTATGACTCTATGCACCATCCAGAGGCGTGGAAAACAATGGCACATCTGTGACAACGGACTACCTTTAAATTGTCCGCTCTTTACCTGTGGTTACGGAGAAGAAGAATGGCAGAACTGACCTGAACCGCGCTTCTTACTATCGATGGAAATGAAGCGTATGCAGGGATTGTCGACAATATACTTTGCGGCCCAGGGCTCATCGATACGAGTGCCTGCTTCGTAGAATAGGGCCAACGCAAACCGTGAGGAGAATCTTACAGCTTCTAGTCTTTGCCTTTGTGACTCGCTTATAACTGCGGAAAGAAAGATGAGAGAGGTTGTGGCCTGCAATCAATTTGTTTGTTTACAACACATGCAATTAATATTTAGTTCAGTTTAGAAATACAGCGCAGAAACAGGCCCTTCGGCCCACCGAATCTGCGCCGACCGGCGATCCCCGCATACTAGCACAACGCCACACAGCAGGGACAATTTACAGTGTAGGCAGGAACTGCAGATGCTGGTTTAAACCGAAGATAGACACAGGAAGCTGGAGTAACTCAGCGGGACGGGCAGCATCTCTGGAGAGTATTCCGTCGACCTGGAGAATTCTCCCCAGAGATGCTGCCCGTCCCGCTGAGTTTCTCCATCTTTTTTTGGCCACCTTAGGGACAAATTTTACATTACACCAAGCCAATTAACCTACAAACCTGTACGCCTTTGGAGTGTGGGAACAAACCAAAGATCTCGGAGGAAACCTAGGCGGGTCACGGGGAGAACGTACAAACTCCGTACGGACAGCGTCCCGGGTCTCCGGTGCTGCAAGCACTGTAAGGCAGCAACTCTACCGCTGCGCCAACGTGCCGCCAAATGAGTTTTGCCTAGTTTAGTTTAGTTTAGAAATACAGCGTGCACCTCATATTTCGCTTGGATAGCTTAAAACCCAGTGGTATGAACGAAGTATGAAACCTCTAATTTTAGGCAACTTACACAAACACTCCCCTACACCCTCCCCCCTTCCTCCATTACAAGTCGGTCAACCAGTGCCGCAGTTCCGTGGTTCACAACGGAGTATCCCTCCTGGGATCACACCGCCCCGAGCCAACAATCGGACTATCAGGGAGCCTCCCTACCTGTTGCCAGCCCTGCTTTGTCCTGTTTTTTTTTCTTGCTTCCAGTCCCTCCCCATCTACAATCAATCTGACAAAGTGTCCCGTCCTGAAAACGGCACCAGTCCATTTTCTCCAGGGATGCTGCTGAGTTACTCCAGCATTTAGTGTCTATGAAAACAGGCCCTTCGGCCCACAAAGCTCACACCGATCACCTGTTCACCCTAGTTCTATCTTATCCCACTTTCTCAGCCACTCCCGGCACGCTTTGAGGCATTTTTACAAAGGCCACTTAACCTACAGATCCGTGCAAGAAAGAACTTCAGATGCTGGTAAAGTCGAAGATAGACACAAAATGCTGGAGTAACTCAGCGGGTGAGGCGGCATCTATAGAGAGAATAGATGACGTTTCGGGTCGAGACCCTTCTACTGACCTACAGATCCGCACGTCTTTGGAATGTGAGAGGAAACAGGAGCACCCGGAGAAAACCCACAGGGGTCACGGGGAGAACGTGCACACTCCACACAGACAGTTAGGATCGAACCCGGGTTTCCGGCACTGTTTTGAGTTGTGACCTAAAATCATTATTTATTTATAACATACGCAATTAATGTTTATTTGGCTAGTTTAGTTTAGAGATGCTGCATGGAAACAGGCCCTTCGGCCCATCAAGTCCACACCGACCATCGATCGGTATACCGTTCACACTAATTCAATGTCATCCCACTTTCTCATCCACTCCCTACACACTAGGAAACATTTTTTTTTATTTTTAGGCCCTCTTCTGGCGTGGCTGACCCTGGATGTCTCCAGGGTGCTACTCCCTGTGTGGAGGACGCCTGTGCGTGACTTTGTTTAACGTGGGGAGACTGGTGCACAGGCAGCCACCCCACGGTCCTTGACAGATCTGGGTCAGGATCCAGTGGCATGGAGTCCAAAACGCCCGGAGACCCTTTCCTGCTGCAGCCTTCACCCGCCTTCCCAGCCGTTGTGACGCTCCACTAAGGTCAGCCATCGTCCTCCGCCTGTTCCACCGTTGAAGTCTTTGTCAGAGACCTCCTCCCTCGACCTTACCGCCAAGGGTGGCCCTACCAGCTCCAGACAGCATCGCTCTCAGGATCTCAGGCCCACGCAAGCTTCTCCACCACGACAATTTTACAGAGGCCGATTAACCTAAACCCCGCACATCTTTGGGAGGAACCAGAGCACCCGGAAGAAACCTACAGGGTCACGGGGAGAACGTGCAAACTCCACACACACACACACACACAGAGACAGCACCCGAGGTCAGGATCGAACCGGGCTCACTGTGGCTGCGGGGCGGGGGGCTACCAGCTGCGCCACCGTGCCATCTGAATTCCGACTGCTTCACAGCATTGCATTATCGAGTATTTATTAATGAGGCTGGGGTTGAAATCCAGCTGACAGATGGGGTGGGGGAGCCGCGCCTCTGATGGGTGTTAAGGGTCAAATATAAATTGAGCTTAAGTACCATCAAGCCAGTTCTCAGGAGACAGGATCTATTGTGCACAATCCACGCTGACAATCCACAATCAACACTGAACGAGTATTTAGACCCATCAGTCCTTTAATGTATTTGAAATAGGTTAGCAAAACAAATGCACTTCTGTACCACGAGATTGACTATGAAAGCCCACAGTATTAAAATTTTATTGCCTCAATAAACATCTTACTAATAGGTGGTGAGATCATAACAGGACAACGAGGATGGTGCAGCTGACTAAATGGCTAGGAAGGAACTGCAAAACCGAAGATAGACACAAAAAGCTGGAGTAACTCAGCGGGACAGGCAGCATCTCTGGAGAGAAGGAATGGGTGGCGTTTCAGGCTGAGACCTTGAAGAAGGGCCTCGGCCCGAAACGTTGCCTATTCATTTTCTCCCAAGGATCGAACAGCTGATGGAACTCAAAGAGTGAGGGGAGGGTGAAGTCTTTGGAGTTTAGAGATACAGCGAGGAAACAGGCCCTTCGGCCCAATGAGTCTGTGCCGACCAGCGATCACCCTGTACACTACCACAGTCCTACACACGTGAGGACAATTTACACTTTTACCAAGCGAATTAACCTCACAAACCTGCACGTTTTTGGAGTGTGGGAGGAGACCGAGGCACCCGGATAAAAACCCACGCAGGCCATGGGGAGAACGTACAAACTCCGTACAGACAGCACCCGTGGTCAGGAACGAACCCGGGTATCTGGCACAACTCTTTTTTTTTGTTAAATATTTTTATTAGAAGTAAGTACATATTAAAAGAAGAATATACTTGTCACATACATTCTTAATATTATTAATATTAACAATTATGCCGTGTTTGTACTTCTATACATTTTTTAGTTTTTAACGCAGATAGGAAAAAATAGAGAGAAATAAAGTAAAAATAGAAAATCAAAAAGATGAGTGGAGTGTTAAACAGGTTATCCATCGTTGGAGATATATCCATGCTTTGTTATGTATGATCCTTCATCTATTCCTTCATTCAGGCTTCAGTCAGGCTCTCGCACCGAGCCATTTTGACCCTTTAAATATTCAATAAATGGAGACCATATCCCTCTGAAATGATCCAACCTGTCCAGTAGGACAAGCCTTAATCTTTCCAGATGAAGTGTCTCCGACATTCCTATAATCCACATTTTGGTTGTGGGGGATGTAGGACCTTTCCAGAATTTCAATATTAATTTTTTCCCAATTATTAAACTAATCAATAAAAATTCTTTGATTCGTTGTTATTAATTGATCTGTTTCTAATATTCCCAATATTATTAATTTTGAGTCAGGAATCAGATTCGTATTAACAACTTTAGAAATTATCTTAAATATTTCTGTCCAAAATTTAGTAATTTTGATACAATTTGTAAATGAGTGCGTTAAGTTAGCTTCTAAGTGCTGACATTTATCATATGGCAGATACATTTGAAAAAATACTATGTAATTTGGATTTTGAATAATGTAATCTATGTAATATTTTGAATTGTATAAGAGAGTGTCTAGCATTTAACGAACAGTGGTATATATGTTGTAAACTTTCATCCCATACTTCTGGTCTGATTATTTGACCTAATTCATTTTCCCATGATTGCCTATATATTTCTGTCATTGAGACATCGTTTTCCAATAAAATGTTATAAATATATGATATCAATTTTTCTGTGTTCGGGTGTTTATTTAGACATTAATCTAAATTTTTTGTCTTTCTATTTCTAATTTCCTGTGTGTTTGCTTTTACATAGTCTCTAATTTGTAAATATCTAAAGTAATCTTTTGAATGTAATCCATAAAATTGTTGTAATTCTTGAAATGAAAGGAAGGAGTTTTCCCTGTAGAGATCGCCCATCTTAATAATTCCATAGTTTTTCCATTGTAAAAAACCTTTGTCCATCATTGAGGGTTTAAATATAACATTATTTACAATGGTAAGGGCTAGTGGTATACATTCCAATTTTAATGTTTTCTTTATTTGTTTCCAGATACGTATTCCACTTTCTATTATAGGGTTTTCTCTATAGGTTTTCTTACCTAGTTTAATATTGGCGAATAAATTCGAGCTAATTTCAAAAGGTGAACAATCTTCTTTTTCCATTTTTAACCAGATTGGTTGTTTAAAAATTCATATTTTTAATATTAACTGCCCAGTAATAAAACATAAAGTTTGGCAGTGCTAGACCTCCATTTATTTTTGATTTACATAAATGTTTTTTATTTATTCTATGGCTCTTATAATCCCAGATAAAGTTGGTGACTATAGAATCAACTTTCTTAAAAAAAATTTTAGGAAGATATATCGGAATCAATTGGAAGAAATATAGTAATTGCGGGAGAAAAATCATTTTTATTGCATTAATTCTACCTAGCATTGAAATAGGTAATGTTTTCCAATATAAAATATTCTTATTTCATTTATTCAGTAAGAGTGGAAAATTTGATTTAAATAAAGAATCAAATATTTTTGTTACATAAATTCCAAGATATTTGATTTTTTTTGTTTGCTATCTTAAAAGGAAATTGTTGTAATGTATATAAGTTATTTACCATTATTGACATGTTCACTTTTATTCCAATTAATACTATATCCTGAAAATAAGCCAAATTCAGTTATTAAATTTAATAAATTTGGAATACTAATTTCCGACTTTGTAGTATAAAGTAATACATCATCCGCATATAAAGAGATTTTATTTTCAGTATCTCTGGTTTCATACCCATATATTTCAGGATGTAATCTCACGCGTTCAATTGCAAAGTGCAAACAATAGCGGGGATAAGGGACAACCTTGTCTGCAGCCTCGGAATAAATTAAATTTAGTTGATAGCATTTGATTTGTTAGTATTCTGGCTGTTGGATTAGTGTATAATAATTTAACTCATGTAATAAACTTCTCTCCCAATTTAAAAGTTTCCATGAACGAAAACAAGTAAGACCATTCCACCTGGTCAAAGGCTTTCTCCGCATCCGCATTACTAGGTCTTTATTAATACCTCTTTTTGAATATATAATATTGAATAATCGTCTCAGGTTATATGAGGAATATCGTTTTGGTATAAATCCTGTTTGATCGGGGTGAATTAATTTATTAATAACTGTACTTAGTCTTTGTGCTAATATTTTGGTTAGTATCTTTTGATCACTGTTTAAAAGAGCTATAGCTCTATATGATCCTGGGTCATCCAGATCTTTGTCTATTTTAGGTATAAGTGTTATAATAGATTCATTTAACGTTTCTGGTAGTTCCTAGTGGGTACAGATGTATTCATAGAGTATGTTCAAACGTGGTGCAATCAGATCATAAAATGTTTTATAAAATTGCGAACCAATACCATCTGGTCCCGGTGTTTTACCATTTTTTAATGATCTGATAGATTCTTCGATTTATTTTACTGATATTTCAGCATTTAGTGATTCTCTATTTTCTGAATCCAACCCTTTTAGATTACTTTTTTTTTAAATGCTTCTATTCCTATCCGGTTTTCTGTCGTTTTGGCTGAATATACATTTTTATAATATTGCAAAAATCTCTCATTAATATCTTTGGGTTGTACTAATGGTTCGCCATTGTATGATTTAATCCTATGGATCATCTTTTCTCCCTCCATTTTCCGTAATTGATGAGCCAATAATTTTTGGGGTTTATCTCCGAATTCAAATTGTAATTGTTTAGTATATTGATAGAGTTTTACAACTTGATCTGAGTATATTTTATTTAATGTATATTTCAGTGCAGCAATTTTGTTATGTTTTGTCATGGATGGATTAGCAGCATTCTCTGTGTCTAATTGTCCCTTTTCCAATTCCTGTTGTTCCCTCCGATTCTCTTTATTATAAAATGCTTGAGAAGAAATCATAATTCCACGGGCATATGCTTTAAAAGTTTCTCATAATAGGGAAGAAGATATTTCCGGTTTATCATTTATTTCAAAGAAAATCTTGATCTGTTCTATAATATATTCCTGAGTTACTTTGTCTTTTAAAATTTGTGGGTTAAATCTCCATTGTCCCTGTTTTTCCGTTTTACCATTTATTTTAATCAATGTTAAAGGTGCGTGATCTGAGATTGTAATATTATGGTATTTTGAATTGTAAGTAAGTGAGATAAGTTTAGAGTCTACCAAAAAATAATCTATTCTTGAATACGTTTTATGTACAGGTGAATATTCTCGTCCAGTTGGGTTTTCTACTCTCCAATATCTTTAATCTTACTAGTATCCATGTATGCATTTAATAAGTCACTGGAATGGGATTAGATTTTCCTTTGTCTTGTGGATCTATCTAAATAAGAGTCTAGGGTACAATTTAAATCTCCTCCAATTAAGTTATGTTGTGCTATTTCTGGGATGGTATTAAATATTTTCTTAAAGAACAATGGACTATCAAAGTTTGGTCCATAAACATTAACAAAAATCATTTTTTGTGCATTTAATTATCCTATTACAATAATGTATCTACCATCACTGTCAGTTATTGTTGATGTGTGTTTAAATAAAGTGCCTTTACGAAATAATATTGCTACGCCTCTGGATTTGTGTGTGAAAGAAGAATGATACGTTTTATCTATCCATTTAGCTTTCAGCCTATGCTCGGCATCTTTTTTTAAAGTGTGTTTCTTGGATAAAAATTACATCAGCTTTAAGTGCTTTTAAATGTGCTAGTACTTTACCTCTCCTAATTGGTTCATTAATACCTTTAACATTCCAGCTACAAAACGTTATTCCTTCATTCCCCGTATTCATTTTAAAATATTGCATCTTTTGTCTATGGAGGTCTATAATTGAGCCAATGGTTCAGTTCGACAGACCCGATCTTACACCCGAACTTCGAACAGATGAATTTCAAGACCCTTGAATGTCTCTCACGTATATATCTCCTTTGATCCAATTTATAACTCCATTCAAACTAAAAATAATAATGATAATTATAATATAAGAGAAAAGAGGATAGATTAAGAAGTTAGTAATGTGCACAAAGAAGGAAAAAACTACATCTAGTATTAGTGTAGTTAGTGCTAGCCATACTAGCATGGCTAACCATCTACCGACTTCCGTAGTTGAAGTTACCAACAACCAGCTCCCTGGTTTCTTGGAATTATTATTCCATAACAGTATTTTACCAGGGATATTGGATTTTAAAATATTTGGGTTCCAATAGTCGGGAATGTGAGGATACATGTATTTAAAGCTTATTTAAGAATATAATAAAAAATGAAAAAAATGGAAGAAAGAAAATAAAAATAAAAATTAATTAAAAAAAAAAAAAGTTTCCAAGGAGGGCAAATGAAATCAAACTCTATATTTGACGCAATTATAATTACTAATTATCTGATTCTAAATATTCAGTTAAAATTCAAAATATAAGTAAGTATTAGTCATTAGTGATAATTATTAACTCTGATTAGTAATGATACCACGCTATAGTTTTAGTATTTATTAGTTATTTGTATTAGTAGTGCAGTTATTCTAATTATTGGTATCCATGGGGGAATTTATGATCCACATCTTTCTCCAGCTTCCTTAGACACATCTTTAGTTCCATCCAGTCCTGCAAAGTCAGTTTATTCAATGATGAAATTCAGTATGAAAAATATTATTCAAGCTTCCTCTCGAGCCTTAGTCTTCTGGGCAAAGTCCAGTGCCTCCACAGGGTTGGTGAAAAAGTGTTCATTCTGACTCTTAGGGTAGCTGGATACATCAGACCATATTTCAAGTTCTTCACTTCCCTCAAGATTCTTTTGGTCTCATTAAACGCTTTTCGTTTCCTGGACCTCGGCTGGGTAGTCTCGATAGATACTGATCCCGTCTCCTTCAAATGTAAGATTTCTGTTTCTTGCAATTTTTTGCATCATCTCCTCCAGGACATAGTCGTACTGAACTTTTATTATCATTTGTCTTGGGGGAGCACCATGTCTTGTCTGACGTCTCATCACTCTGTGTGCTCGAGCAAGTAAAGGCTTTTGATCCAGAGATAAAACTTTTTGCAGTAGATTTGCAGTGAATTCTCGGGGATCTTGAACCGCCTCTTTCCCTTCTGGAATACCCGCAATTCTTAGGTTCTGTCTTCTCTGGCGACCTTCCAATTCAGTACATTTTTCAGTTATTTTGCCCAGTAGTTCAGTTAGACATTGGTTTTCACTGATAAGTTTTTCTGTAGTCTGAGCACTTGTTTTGACTAGTTCTTCAAGGTCCTTTATGAGTGGCACAACTCTACCGCTGCGCGACTATGCCGCCTCCAAAACAGTCGCAGTCAGTCAGGAAGTGGACATATATATATTTTTGCTGTTCCATTATTCTATGTTCGCTCTTCTGGGTGAGATGCTAATTGCATTTCGTTGTCTCTGTACTGTACACTGCACAATGACAATAAAGATTGAATCTGAATCTGAATCTGAAGTTTAAAGGTGGCAATTGTGACGTGAAGGAATACTGAAACACTCTGGTCCAGAATCAACTGCTAATCAAATCTACTTTAAGTGGAATGGTCAAAGGACAATTAATTATTTTTTTTGCATACAGTTCGCCTTACCTGAACACAATCTCCGATTAGCACAAACATGCATGTGTGGCACGGTGGCGCAGCGGAAGAGTTGCTGCCTTACGGTGCCAGGGACCCGGGTTCGATCCCGACTACGGGTGCTGTCTGTACAGAGTTTGTACGTTCCCCCCGTGACCGCATGCATTCTCTCCGGTTTCCTCCCACACTCCAACCACATACAGGTTTGATTGGCTTAGGTACAGATTGTAAATTGTCCCTAGTGTGTGGGATAGTGCTAGTGTGCTGGGCTGTGCGGACTCGGTGGGTTGAAGGGCCTGTTTCCGTGCTGTATCTCTAAACTAAACTAAACTAAACTAAACACACATTTCTTTTAAACTTGGTCCCTCTCACCTTAAAGCCTTTAGTCTTTGACTTTTCCGCCCTGGGAAAAAGGTTCTGAATGTCTATCCTATCTCTGCCTCTCATAATTTTATATACTGCTCTTTGCTCAGTTTAGAGATACAGCGCAGAAACTGGCCCTTTTGCCCACAGCGCCGACCAGCGGTCCTCTGCACATTAACACTATCCTTCACACGCTAGGGCCAATTTTACCCAAAGCAATTAACCTACAAATCCGTACGTGTTTGGAGTGTGGGAGCTCCTGGGGAAAACCCATGCAGGTCACGGGGAGAACAGACAAACTCCATACAGACAAGCACCCATTGTCAGGATCGAACCCGGGTCTCTGGCGCCGTAAGGCAGCAAGACTACCGTGCCGGCCTCAACCTGTGACGTTCCAGAGAAAACCATCCTTGATTGTCCAACCTCTCCCTGCGGCCAATATGGGGCGGCACGGTGGTGCAGCGGTAGAGCTGCTGCCTTACAGCGCTTGCAGGGCTGGAGACCCGGGTTCGATCCCGACCACGGGTGCTTGTCTATACAGAGTTTGTACGTTCTCCCCGTGACCTGCGTGGGTTTTCTCCGAGACCTTCGGTTTCCTCCCACACTCCAAAGACGTACAGGTTTGTAGGTTAGTTGGTTTGGTACAAGTGTAAAAAATTGTCCCTGGTGTGTGAAGGTTAGTGTGAGTGTGCAAGGATTGCCGGTCGACGCGGACTTGGTGGGCTGTTTCTGTATCTCTAAACTAAGCTAAACTAAACTAAACTAATGTCCTCTAACCCAGACCTCTTCTGCACCCTCTCCAAAGCTTCCACATCCTTCAGGTAAAGTCAAAGGCGGTCAGAAGCATTCAAGCAATGGTTTATATAACTACTTGGCATGTGGCTGATGAAATCTGGGAGCTGTTAGATATCTATACAATTTTGTGAGCCAAATCTAAAAGATTGGCTTCTTCACTTAAGCATAGACTGCCAAAAATGTACAGTAGAATCTGACTCCTCTGTAATCAATGTTAGATGGCCATTTCGTTGACTTTAGCTGAGTTGAGAGATACAGCAGTGAAACATTCTTCACCGAGTCCATGCCGACCCGGACACACTTGTTCCATGTTATCCCACTCTCGCATCCACTCGGTGCGCATTGGAGGCAATTTTTAAAGGCCAATTAACCGACTAACCCACACATCTTTACCATGCGGGGTGAAACCGGAGCACCAGGAGGAAACCCACGTGGTCACTGGGATAATGTGCGTGCAAACTCCACACGGACAGCACCGGAGGTCAGGATCGATCCCGGGTCTCTAGCGCTGTGAGGCAGCAGCCCTTCCGCTGAGCCGGTAGTTGAGACAGGTATTATAACAACATTTAAAAGACATTTGGACAGGTACATTGATAGGAAAAGTTTAGACAGATATGGGCCAAAATGCAGGCAGGTGGGACTAATGTAGATTGTTACATGTTGTTTAAGAAGGAACTGCAGATGCTGGAAAATCGAAGGTACACAAAAATGCTGGAGAAACTCAGCGGGTGGAGCAGCATCTATGGAGCGAAGGAAATAGGCAACGTTTCGGCCTGAAGAAGGGGTTCGGCCCGAAACGTTGCCTATTTCCTTCGCTCCATAGATGCTGCCGCACCCGCTGAGTTTCTCCAGCATTTTTGTGTATCGTAGATTGTTACATCTTGGTGGGCATGGGCAAGTTGGGCCGAATGGCCTGTTTCCGTGCTGTATGATTCTAATAAACGGAGAAAGTGAGCGACCACAGACCTTTCCTCCAAAGTTCGTAGTGCGCAGAGAACACAAATGTCTTGTAAAATGAAATCTTGTAATAGAGCCATTAAGCCATAGGTTTAAGGTGCGGGCGGAAAGATTTAATAGGAACCTGAAGGGTAACTTTTTACACAAAGGGTGGTAGGTATATGAATGGAGCTGCCGGAGGAGTTAGTTGAGGCAGGTACATGTGGAAACAAGGTACTGCTGATGCTGGTTTATACCAAATATAGACACAAAGTGCTGGAGTAAGTCAGCAGGTCGGGCAGCATCTCTGGAGAAAATGGATGGGTGACGATTTGCGTTGCGACGTCTCGTTTCAGTCTGAAGAAGGGTCCCGACCCGAAACATCACCCAAGCCTTTTCTCCAGAGATGCTGCCTGACCCTCTGATTTACTCAGGCACTTTGTGTCTCTATATAGGCTGGTACGTGGATGGGACGGGTTTAGAGGAATATGGGCACGTATGCAGGCAGGTGGGACTAGTGTGGATGGGGCGCGTTGGTCAGCGTGGACAGGGTGGGCCGGTTTACACACTGTATGCCTCTGCGACTGTGCAACACAGTGTAGCACAGGCCCTTCGGTCCATAATGTCCGTGCCGAACATGACGCCAGGGTGAACTCATCTCCTCTGCCTGCTCGCGATCCACATCCCGCCATTCCCTGCACATTGACGTCGGATTGTGGTGTCACAGATGTGCCGAGCAGCGCGGTGAACTTTACCATGCCTCCCCTGCCAAGCTACCTTTAAATGTCGGTTTTATACGACTTGGCAGAGTGACGTCGGAAGTCAGACGTTGTTTCACAGTTTGGCTTGAGTATTACGGCTTTCAATTAAATAATAAAACAGATGTTTGCGCGGAGGAGCACACAACCACGCAGTGCAAGACAACATGAGGTGGGCACAAAAAAAAGCTGGAGTAACTCAGCGGGACAAGGCAGCGTCTCCGGGGAGAAGGAATAGGTGATGTTTCGGGCCGCGACCCTTCAGCAGACGAGTCTGAAGAAGGGTTCTCGACCCGACAGACTAGACCCGAGAGACTAGTCTGAAGAAGGGTCTCGACCCGAAACGTCGCCCATTCCTTCCATCCAGAGATGCTGCCTGTCCCGCTGAGTGGCTCCAGCTTTTTGTGTCTATCTTCGGTTTAAACCAGCATCTGCAGTTCCTTCCTACAAAAGACCGCATATGTGCGGTGCGCGCTTTTGCAATTTTACATTTTTGGAAAACGGAAAGCATATTCTCACATCTGAATGGCACTTCTCGTGACAGAACGCTACTGTCAATGAACGAGTCTAATTTCATTCACGTTTGTACAGCGGGGAGAGCAGCGGCCAATTTACACACAGCTAGGACCCATAAATAATAATGAGCGCATGACCTAATAATGTACATTTCTTATTTGGTTGAAGAATAAATATTAGCCAGGCCACCGGGAGAGAACTCAGGGGGGTGGCACAGAGAGCAGTGGTTCGACTGCCTCACTGCTCCAGCAATCCCGGTTCAATCCTGACCCTGTGGAATTTGAAGGTGATTTAGAGATACAGCCTGAAAAGGGGGGGGGGGCCTTCGGCCCACTGGGTCCGTGCCGCCTTACAGCGCTTGCAGCGCCGGAGACCTGGGTTCGATCCCGACTACGGCTGCTGTCTGTACGGAGTTTGCACGTTCTCCCCGTGGCCTGCGTGCGTTTTCTCCGAGATCTTCGGTTTCCCCCCACACTCCAAAGACGTACAGGCATGTCAGTAAATTGGCTTGGTAAATGTGAAAATTGTCCCTCGTATGTGTAGGATAGGTGTTGATGTGCGGGGATCGCTGGTCGGTGCGGACCCGGTGGGCCAAAGGGTCTGTTTCTGCGCTGTATCTCTAAACTAAACTAAAAAACGAAACTAAACTCAGTACACATGACCATAAACTAAACTGAACAAAACTAAATTCATAAGTTATAGGAGTAGAATTAGGCCATTCGGTCCATCAAGTCTACATCGCCATTCAATCATGACTGATCTATCTTTCCCTCTCAACCCTATTCTCCTGCCTTCTCCCCATAACCTCTGACACCTGTACTAATCAAAAATCCATCTATCTCTGCCTTCAAAATTTCCACTGACTTGGTCTCCACCACCTTCTGTGGCAAAAAATTCCACAGATTCACCACCCTCTGACTAAAGACATTTCTCCTCATCTCCTTCCTAAAAGAACGTCCTTTAATTCTGAGGCTATGACCGCTAGTCGTAGACTCACCCACCAGTGGAAACATCCTCTCCACATCCACTCTATCCAGGCCTTTCACTATTCTGTATGGTTCAATGCGGTCCCCCCTCATTCTCCTAAACTCCAGCGAGTACAGGCCCTGTGCCGACAAACGCTCATCGTAGGTTAACCTACTCATTCCTGGTCACCCATTCCTTTTCTCCAGAGGTGCTGCCTGGCCCGCTGAGTTGCTCCAGCACTTTGTGTCTCTCTTCGGTTCAAGATATACTGTCCATCCCATTCCCTGACAAGACTCCACATCCATTGGACTTCCTGCTTGGCAGCAAGTCTCTCTCCCAACCTGTCCCTTCTCTGGGGCAAGTAATGGAGAAATGGAGCGTTTAACTCCCCTCCCCCCCTCCTCACCTCGCCCCCTCCTCCCCTCCCCCACTTCCTGTTTCCTTGCCGCCTCCAATAAATATTGAATCCAACCTGTTCTGAGTTGGCCTCACAACAAACAAGATGAAATTTAGATTGAATTTCCTGTGACTGCGTTTCTTATGTATACGATCTCCGTCGGGCCTTCCAGAGTAAACAGCTTTACGACTCGAAAAACAGAAAGACGCAGTGGGCTCCAAAATAAGCCGAAAAATTGCATTTTGTTCAACGGGAGAGAAAAAGAAAATCTAAATATAATGTCGTGTGGGAGGGCAAACTGCGCTCAAGAATTTATTTCCTATCCTGAGCTCCCTGGCAGGCCTAAAGTCAACAACGCTGCCAAACGGACAAGTTGCGTCTAGTTTTCCTATCACCTGTGATGCAGAAATCATCGGGAGCTGCCTCTTGCCGCCGCTGAGGTTGAGGAAGATGTCATGTCACCACCGCAACCGTTAGTGTAACTCCTTGCCTTACAAGGTCGACAAGCCGGGGCCGGTCATTGGCCAGCCTGTGCTTGTTTTAACTGCTTGCCAGAAATAAATAAAACAGAGTAAATTGATGTCTTACCAAAGGAAACAAAACCAGAAAGCTCCCTTTATCTCAGGCCAGCCGCTGAATCCGGAATGATTTTTAATACACACAGGTCCTTATTCAGGTTTTATTAACATGGGTGCTACCACCTTGGCAATAGGCAATGGACAATAGACAATAGGTGCAGGAGTAGGCCATTCGGCCCTTCGAGCCAGCACCGCCATTCAATGTGATCATGGCTGATCATCCCCAATCAGTACCCCAATCAAACTGGCGGTTCTCTGTTCAGTTTGGTTTGGAGGTACAGCGCGTGGAAACAGGCCCTTCGGCCCACTGGGTTCGTGTCGACCAGCGGTCCCCACACATCAACACTAACCCCACGCGCACGAGGGACGATTTTTACGTTTGCACCAAGGCAATTAACCGCAAACCTGTACGTCTTCGGAGTGCGGGAGGAAACCGGAGATCCCGGAGAAAACCCCCGCACAGGCCACGGGGAGAATGTACAAATTGTACAGACAGCGCCCATAGTCAAGATCAAACCCGGGGTCTCTGGCGCTGTGAGGTGCTGCCGCCCAGTGTTCTTGTCCATCTCTCTCGATTTTAATTTCCACTAGACCCAGGTGCAGACCCGTTGGGCCCCGTCCACCAAGGCAATATTACACCACTCACCCATAGCCCCCATCTGCGCAGGCGCGGCTGAGGGGTTCCCGTTGTGACGCCAGAGATCTCCGTTGCGATGCGAGCCACGGCAACCGTCCCCCAACTGCGCCTCGCCATCCCCTCTTCCTACTCCTATCCTCCTCCATTCCCCCTCATCCCCCTGCACTCCCTCCCCCTCCTCTTCACACTCCCTTTTCTTTCCCCTCTCCTCCTCCCCTTCCCCCACTCCCTCCCTCTCCTTTCCCCTACCCTCGGTCACTCCCTCTCTCCATAACCCCTCTACCCTCTCTACCCGCCTCCTCTCCCTCTATCCCCCTGCTCCCCCACTCCTCACCTCCCTGCTATCCCACTCCCCCACTCTCCCTTCTCACCTCCCCCACTGCCTTCCTCTCTCTCTATCACTACCCTACCCCCCCGCCCCCCCACTCCCCCCTCCCCCCCTCCCCTACCTCTACATCAACATTTATCTTGTCATGTTAATGGACCTCGATAATCCAGAAAAGGCACCGACAAACTAGTAGTAAAGAATAAACAAGATACACACAAAAAGCTGGAGCAGCTCTTGAATGAACTTGTACCGTGGGACAGGGCTTTGACTCAGCAGGACAGGCAGCATCTCTGGAGAGAAGGGTCTCGACCTGAAATGTCGCCCATTCCTTCTCTCCAGAGGTGCTGTCTGTCCCGCTGAGTTACTCCAGCTTTTTGTGTGTATCTTGTTTAATCTTTACTACAAGCTTGTCAGTGCCTTTTCTGGATTATCGAGGTTCATTAACGTGACAAAATAAATGTCGAAGTACAAAAGATTTTGAGCAAAATCTTTAGTGAGGAGGTATTAGGAGAATAATCCCGGGGGATGATTGGGTTAACATATGATGAGCATTGGCCTGTGCTGGGCCTGTACTCGCTGGAGTTTAGAAGGATAAGGTTGGGGGGGGGGGGGGAGGGGGAGAGTCTAGGCGCAGCCTCAGAATAAAAGGACGTACGTTCAGAAAAGAGATGAGGAGGAATGTCTTGAGTCAGAGGGTGGTGAATCTGTGGAATTCATTGTTACAGAAGGCTGCGGACGCCGTCAATCCACATTTTTACGGTGGAGATTGATAGGTTATTGATTTGTAAGGTTATCAAAGGTTATGGGGAGAAGGCAGGGGAATGGGGTTGAGAGGGGACGACAGGTCAGCCACGATTGAATGGTGGGGTAGACTTCATAAGCTGCTCCTACAACTTATGAACTTCATTTGCTTTAGCAAAATTGTAAATTCTCTCTAGTGTGTAGGATAGTGCTAGTGCACTAGTGTACTAGCTGGTTGGCGCGGACAGGGTGGGCCTAAGGGCCTGTATCTCTCAAGCCTAAAGTCTAAAATTCTAAAAGCTCTGAAACTTGGTTCCGTTATGGTTAACGTTCTTTTTGTTCCTAATGAACAACCATTACTAACAATGTCACACCACACATATTTCGTCTGGCTTCCTAAAGTGCACAGCAGACATCAAAACATGAGAAAACCTCCAATGTGGTAAGGATTAAAGATCAGAAAAGGCTGCAGCTATTACTGTATGATATTCTTTCAACCACAGTGCTGAGGTGTTAACCTATTTAAAGCAACTGGGCTGCCATCTGTACCAGGCAAGTTAACAAAGGCAAATATGCAAGAGTTTGGCCTGCTCTGAGGTCCCAACTTCAAAAATAGATTCTTAAGGTCATAAGGTTATAAGTAATCGGAGCAGAATTAGTCCATTCGGCCCATCAAGTCTACTCTGCCATTCAATCATGGCTGATCTATGACTCCCTCCTAACTCCATTCTCCTGCCTTCTCCCCGTAACCCCTGACACCCGCACTAATCGAGAATCTATCTATCTCAGCCTTAAAAATATCCATTGACTATGCCTCCACAGCCTTCGGGGGAAAAGAATTTCACAGATTCACCACCCTCTGACAAAATAAATTCCTCCTCATCTCCTTCCTAAATGAACATCCTTTAATTCTGCGGCTCTAATCTCTAGTCCTAGACTCTCCATATCCACTCTATCCAGGCCTTTCACTATTGTGTACGTTTCAATGAGGTCCCCCCTTCATTCTTCTAAAGTCCAGTGAGTACAGGCCTAGTGCTGTCAAACACTCTTCCAGACAGCCATCAGGCTCCTGAACACCACACTACACCAACTGATGAATTATAGCCTGTCTTGGGTTACACTAAGGGCTTGGGCGGGGGGTGGGGGTGGGGGGAGGGGTGCATTAATATTGGGGCTATTAATTTACTGAGTTATTTTGGTTTATTATATATTATCTATATGCATTGTGTTTAGGGGCCTGTTGTAGACACAAAATGCTGGAGGAACTCAGCGGGACAGGCAGCATCTCTGGTGAGAAGGAATGGGTGACGTTTCGGGTCGAGACCCTTCTTCAGACTAGAGTCAGGGGAGAGGGAAACGGGAGATATAGAGTGTAGAGAGATATAGAACAAATGAATGAAAGGAATGTAAAAAGGTAACGATGATGAGGGGAACAGGTCATTGTTAGCAGTTTGGTTAGGTGAGAACGAGAAGCTAGTGTGACTTGGGTGGGGCTGGGATGGCGAGAGAAGGAATGCAGGTGTTTCTTGGAGTTATGCCCCTGTCCCACTTAGGAAACCTGAATGGAAACCTCTGGAGACTTTGCGTTCCACCGAAGGTTTCCGTGCGGTTCCTGGAGGTTTTTGTTCTCCGGCAACCACCAACTAGCATCGCAACCGGCTTCGACAAAAAAATTAACGATTTTTAAAACGGAAACCACTTTCGACCATTAGGGAGATTGACAAAAACCTCCGGGAACCGCACGGAAACCTTGGGTGGGGCGCAAAGTCTCCAGACGTTTCCTAAGTGGGACAGGGGCATTAGAGAAACCTATAGTCATACCACTGGGCTGTAAGCTGCCCAAGCGAAATATGAGATGCTTTTCCTGTCATGCTACTGCAAGTAAGAATTTCATTGTTCCATTGTCCTTACTATTGACAATTAAACACTCTTGAATATAGATAGACACAGAAAGCTGGTGCAACTCAGTGGGTTGGACAGCATCTCTGGAGAAAAGGAATGGGTGACATTCAGTCTGAAGAAGGGTCTCGACCCGAAATGTCACCTGTTCCTTTTCTCCAGGGATGTTGTCTGACCTACTGAGTCACCCCAGCAATTTGTGTCTGTCTTCGGTTTAAACCAGCACCCGCAGTTCCTTCCTACACTCTTGTCTACTGACTCCTTTGACTGTCTATTTACAGCCCAGGGAATATATGGCTTTCGAAAAAAGCCTTAAAGGAGGCCACATTTGGAATATTACCTTCAATTTTGATCACCCTGTTATCTGAAAGGTGTTAAGCTGGATAGGCTGCAGTTAAGATTTACGAGGATGTCGCCAGGACTCGAGGGCCTGAGCTATAGGGAGAGGTTGAGTAGGCCGGGACTCTATTCCTTGGAGTACAGGGATGATCTTACAGAGGTGTACAAAATCATGAGGAGAATGGAAAGGATAAATGCACAAAGTATTTTATGCAGAGTAGGGGAATAAAGAACCAGAGGACATAGGTTTAAGGTGAAAAGGGAAAGATTTAATAGAAACCTGAGGGGCAGCAAGCTACAGTTTTCCTACGATAGCCTGTCAGAGCCCATCAAACAAAGGTATGAGTTACAGAGTCATTGTCATACAGTGTAGAAACAGGCCGATACCAGCCAACATGTCCCATTTACACTAGTCCCACCTGCCTGCGTTTGGTCCATATCCCTCTAAACCTGTCCTATCCATGTACCTGCCTGAATGTTTCTTAAACGTTGCGATAGTACCTGCCTCAACTACCTCCTCCGGCAGCTCGTACCATCCTCTGTGTGAAAAAGTTACACCGTAGGTTCCTACTAAATCTTTCCTCCCCTCACCTATGTCCTCTGGTCCTCGATTCACCTACTCTGGGCAAGAGACTCTATCTACCCGATCTATTTCTCTCAAGATTTTGTACACCTCTATAAGATGAGATCCAGAACAGTCTTTTGTGGGAAGGAACTGCAGATGCTGGATTAAACTGAATATAGACACAAAAGCAAGGGAGAGCAAGGAGGGAAGACACAAAGACCTTAAGACTTTTGCCTTCCACCACAGTGAGGGGGTGCTTGGTGAACTCACTGTGGTAGATGTTAATTTGTGTTTATTGTGTTTTGTTAATTTTTTTAATGTATGACTGCCAGGAACGAAATTTCGTTCAGACCGAAAGGTCTGAATGACAATAAAGGATACTTTACTTTAAAAGCTGGAGTAACTCAGCGGGACGGGCAGCATCTCTGGAGAACAGACCTCATGTGTGCTGCTCAGAACCACACCAATAAAGTGTTCACTTGAAGAAACAGAGAGCAAAGCCTCTGTATTTTCAAAACCTGCCGAAATCCAACGAAGACAGAAAAATGTGAGGTGTTACATTTTGGGAAGTCTAACTTGGGCGGGACCTACATGGTAGGGCTGTGGGGAGTGTTGTAGAGCAGAGGGATCTAGGAATGCAGGTGCATGGTTCCTTGAAGGTCTAATCGCAGGTAGATAAGATGGTCAAAAAGGCGTTTGGTACATTGGCTTTCATCAGTCAGAGTATTGAGTATAGAAGTTGGGAGGTCATGTTGCAGTTGTATAGGGCGTTGGTGAGACCGCATGTAGAAGATTGTGTTCAGTTCTGAGCACCATTTTACAGGAAATATGTTGTCAAGATGGAAAGGGTACAGGGAAGATTTACGAGGATGTTGCCAGGACTCGAGGGTCTGAGCTGTAGGGAGAGGTTAAGTAGGCTAGGTCTCTATTCCCTGGAGCGCAGGAGAATAAGGGGTGATCTTATAGAGGTGCATAAAATCATGAGAGGAATAGATTGGGTAGGTGCACAGAGTCTCCTGCCCAGAAAATGGGAATCGAGAACCAGAGGACATAGGTTTAAGGTGAAGGGAAAAAGATTTAATAGGAAGATCTGAGGGAAAAAAATGTCACGCAAATGGTGGAGGGTTTATGGAACGAGCTGCCAGAGGGGGTAGTTGAGGCAAGTAACTATCCCAACGTTTAAGAAACAGTTAGACAGGTGCATGGATGGGACAGATTTGGAGGGATATGGACCAAATGCAGGCAGGTGGGATAGTGCAGCTGGGGCACGTGGGCCATTGTGGGCAAGTTGGGCCCAAGGGCCTGTTTCCACACTGTATCATTCTGTGACTATGGCTAGAAGATGTCATGGTCATAGAGTCACACAGCACAGGAACAGGCCCAATGTCGCAACTGATCCATGCCGGGCACGATGCTCCATCTAAACTGATCCCATTAGCCTGTGTTTGGCTCATATCCCTCTCATTCTTTCCTGTCCATATTCCATTCCGGCACGGTGGCGCAGCGGTCGAGTTGCTGCCTCTCAGCGCCGGAGACCCGGAGTCGATCCCGGCTACGGGTGCTGTCTGTACGGTGTTCGTACGTTCTCCCCGTGACCCGCGTGGGTATTCCACGGGTGCTCCGGTTTCCCCCACACTCCAAAGACGTGCTGGTTTGTAGGTTTGTAGGTCAAGCAAGAACGTCATTGTCCGATCTAGGACACATGGCAATAAACTCTCTTGATTTGACTTGACTTGAGGTCTTCGTTAAATATTGTAAATTGTCCCGAGTGTGTAGGATGGTGCTTGCGTACGGGGATCGCCGGTCGGCGCGGACATGGGTGGGCCAAAGGGCCTGTTTTCGAGCTGTATCTCTGAGCTAAACTAACCCTGCCTCAATTACCGTCTCTGGCAGCTCGTTCCATTTACCCACCACCCTCTGAGTGAAGACCCATGTCCTCTGTTCCTTAAATCCCCTCCCCCTCATGAAGAGATTCTGTTACATTCACTCTATTTATTCCCACCATGATTAACACTGATGTCATGAATTCTCCTTTGGTTGCTAGTTATATCCAGGAAGCTATTGGAATTACATCAATATTAATTGTAGGTTTCTTGTAATTTGTGAAAATAGAAGAATATAGTTTCGCATCTGTACCCCAGATAAGCCCATAAACTGTACGCAATTAAGTTTAAATTAAATATAGACAGCAACATCTTTAGTCTCCTTTTGACCCCTTTTATCTTATGACACTTAACCCACACGCAAAAGATCAGCATTATATTTAAACGCCTGCCGCCCACATAAAGACTTTTATAGGGCACTGCGACAAAAGATAAGGTTAACATTTTCCTGTCCAGTTAGACTCCACTGCTGCTACAGACATGAACTCTTACTCTATATTCAGACGGTTTCTTAGGACCAGATGGGTTTACAAAAATCTGCATTTTAGTTTAGAGATAGTCTAGAGATACAGCGCAGAAACAGGCCCTTCAGCCCACTGTGTCCATGCCGATCACCATCCCCCCCCACCCCCCCCCCCCCCCCCACACACGAACACTATCCCACACACACTAGGGACAATTTACAATCTTTGCCGATGCCAATTAATCTACAAACCTGTACGTTTTTGCAGTGTGGGAGGATAACCGGAGCACCCGGAGAAAACCCACGCAGGTCACGGGGAGAACGTACAAACTCCGAACAGGCAAGCACCCGTAGTCAGGATCGAACCCGGGTCTCCAGCGCTGTAAGGCAGCAGCGCTACCGCTTTGACGCCCTTGTTGTTACAGCTTTTTAAAAAATATTGAAGTGTACATTTATACACGTCATTTGTTACGTGGAAGAAATCCAGAAGTATGAGAAATTTGCAGAATGTCGGCAAGAAACTCCACTACACTCACAAGATGACAGGGCAACATCAAAATGATGAACATTTTTTGAAAAGTGTCTCTGAATACGCTTTTCCCAATAAGCTTTCTGAATAATAACACAGAAACATAGAAAATAGGTGCAGGAGGAGGCCATTCGGCCCTTCGAGCTAGCACCGCCACTCATTGTGATCATGGCTGATCGCCCCAAATCAATAACCTGTGCCTGCCTTGTCCCCATATCCCTTGACTCCACTAGCCCCTAGAGTTCTATCTAACTCTCTCTTAAATCCATCCAATGTATTGGCCTCCACTGCCCTCTGTGGCAGGGAATTCCACAAATTCACAACTCTCTGGGTGAAAAAGTTTTTTCTCACCTCAGTCTTTAATGGCCTCCCCTTTATTCTAAGACTGTGGCCCCTGGTTCTGGACTCGGCCAACATTGGGAACATTTTTCCTGCATCTAGCCTGTCCAGTCCTTTTATAATTTTATATGTTTCTATAAGATAACCCCTCATCCTTGTAAACTCCAGTGAATACAAGCCTAGTCTTTTCAATCTTTCCTCATATGACAGTCCCGCCATCCCAGGGATCAATCTGGTGAACCTACGCTGCACTGCCTCAATCACAAGGATGTCCTTCCTCAAATTAGGAGACCAAAACTGTACACAATACTCCAGATGTGGTTTCACCAGAGTCCTATACAACTGCAGAAGAACCTCTTTACTTTTATACTGAAATCCTCTTGTTATGAAGATATCTCCATGGACCCTCAAGAAAGAAAAGCTATTGTCCTTTTTTTCTGGCTCATATGTGACTTGATATTCTCTGCAATCTGAAATCAGACAGACAGGGTAGACGTTCAGAGCCTTTTTTCCCAAGCTTGAAAATGTCAAAGACTATTGTGTATAAAATCATAAGAGGAATAGAACGGGTAGATGCACAGGGTCTCTTGCCCAGAGTAGAGGAATCAAGGACCAGAGGACATAGGTTCAAAGAGAAAGGGAAAAAATTTAATCGGAATCTGAGGGGGTAACCTTTTCACACAAAGGATGGTGGGTGCATGGAACAAGCTGCCAGAGGAGGTAGTTGAGGCTGGAAACAGTTAGACTGGTACATGGACAGGACAGGTTTGGAGGGATATGGACCAAACGTGGGCAGGTGGGACTAGTGTAGCTGGGACATTGTTGGCTGGTGTGGGCAAGTTGGACCGAAGGGCCTTTTTCCACACTGTATCACTCTATGATCTATGACTAGTTTAGTTTAGTTTAATCTAGTTTAGTTCAGTTCATTTGAGTTCAGTTTAAGCAGTTCAGTTTATTGTCAGTTGCATCGAGGCGCAGTGCAAAGCTTTTTGTTGCGTGCAGTCATGCACTGACTGGATAGTACTCAACAAGAACTTTTCAATGTACCCCGGTACACGTGACAATAAACTCAACTCAACTCAAGATAGACACAAAATGCTGGAGTAACTCAGCGGGTCAGGCAGCATCTCTGGAGAAAGGGAATTGGTGACGCTTCAGGTCGAGACCCTTCTTCAGGTTGAGTGTTAGGGGAGAGGGAAGCGAGAGATATAGAAGGCACATGGAGCAAACGAATGGAATATTTGCATAAAGCACCGGTGGTCAAGGAAAGGTGGAGTCCACAATGGTCCATTGTTAGCTGTGGGGAAGGTGATAATGAACGATACAAACAGTGAAACCCAACTCACACTCAGTGACTCCAGCACTTTTTGTGTCTTTTCAAGTCAATTCAAGTTTAGTCTGTCATCATATGTACAACTAAACACCGACAACATCGCCAGGCCAGGCTGGACCCCCGAAACCCGAACCCAGTGCCTCCCGCCACCAGGACAATGAGCCAAGTTATGGCCAAGTTAAGACTCTTAACACTTTTTATAACATTGGACTTATCCTGACCCAAAACATCACCTGTCCATGTCCATGACGCTGCCCGTCCCGCTGAGTTACTCCAGCACTTTGGGTCTTTTTTCTGTGTGTAAATCAGCATCTGCAGTTCCTTGTTTCGACACTAAACAGCCACTGCCAAACATATCTATCACTGAACCAGAGTTGTGACAGCTCCAAGTTCCCTTCAAATTACTCACCTTCCTGACTTGGAAACACATTCTCATTCGCTCGCTGTTCTTGTTTCAAGTTGCTGGAACTCCCTATTTAACCACACTAAAGTTGGAATTTAGACCGCATTTAGATTATTGTGTTTGGTTCTGGGCAACATGTTCTAGGAAAGATGTCGTCAAGCTGGAAAGGGTACAGAGAAGATTTACGAGGATGTTGCCAGTTCTCAAGGGCCGGAGCTACAGGGAGAGGTTGAGCAGGCTGGGACTCTAATCCTTGGCATGCAAGAGGACGAGGGGTGATCTTACAGAAGTGTATAAAATCATGAGAGGAATAGATCGGGTAGATGCACAGAGCCTCTTGCCCAGAGTAGGGGAATCGAGGACCAGAGGACAAAGGTTTAAGGTGCAGGGGGAAAGATTTAATAGGAATCTGAGGGGTAACTTATTCACACAAAGGGTGGTGGGTGTATGGAACGAGCTGCCAGAGGAGGTAGGTGAGGCAGGGACTGTCACAAAATGTAAGAAACAATTAGACAGATACATGGATAGGACAGGTTTGGAGGGATATGGGCCAAATGCATAGTGTAGATGGGACATATTGGCCGGTGTGGGCGAGTTGGGCTGAGGGGCATGTTTCCACACCGTGTGACTCTATGACGCACAAGGGCAAGTTTCCCAGCCTAGACTGTGGAGGTTCCAGAGGGAGGTGGGGGACTATAGCAAGCTGGAATGTGGACAATAATATAAGACCTGACCCTAAAGCTACACCCTAAAGCTACACCTTAGTATTGCGTACAGTTTTGGTCTCCTAATCTGAGGAAAGACATTCTTGCCATAGAGGGAGTACAGAGAAGGTTCACCAGACTGATTCCTGGGATGGCACGACTTCCATATGAAGAAAGACTGGATAGACTTGGCTTGTACTCGCTGGAATTTAGAAGATTGAGGGGTGATCTCATAAAGACTTACAAAATTCTTAAGGGGTTTGGACAGGCTAGATGCAGGAAGATTGTTCCCGATGTTGGGGAAGTCCAGGACAAGGGGTCACAGTTTAAGGATAAGGGGGAAGTCTTTTAGGACCGAGATGAGAAAATCGTTTTTCACACAGAGAGTGGTGAATCTGTGGAATTCTCTGCCACAGAAGGTAGTTGAGGCCAGTTCGTTGGCCATATTTAAGAGGGAGTTGGATGTGGCCCTTGTGGCTGAAGGGATCAGGGGGTATGGAGAGAAGGCAGGTACAGGATACTGAGTTGGATGATCAGCCATGATCATATTGAATGGCGGTGCAGGCTCGAAGGGCCGAATGGCCTGCTCCTGCACCTAATTTCTATGTTTCTATGTTACCCTATGAATAAACACCAGAAATCGGCACATTGGTTTTACAAAACAACATCAAAACAAAAACAAAAAACCAACAAAAAGGGCGGCACGGTGGTTCAGCGGTAGAGTTGCTGCCTCACAGCACTAGAGACCTGGCTACGGGTGCTGTCTGGGAGTAGTTTGTACGTTCTCCCTGTGACCGCGTGGGTTTCCTCCGGGTGCTCTGGTTTCCTCCCACTTTGCAGAGATGTCAGGGGTTTGTAGGTTAATTGGCTTCTGTTAATTGGCCCCCGTGTGTAGGATGTGACACTGGGATAACATAGAACTCGTGTTCAGGTGATCGCTGGATGGCGCGGACTTGGTAGGCCGGAAGGGCCTGTTTCTACGCTGTATCTTTAGAAGTATGAGGGGGGACCTCATTGAAACATATGGAATAATGAAAGGCTTGGATAGAGCGGATGTGGAGAGGATGTTTCCACTAGTGGGAGAGTCCAGGACTAGAGGTCATAGCCTCAGAAAAAAAGGACGTTCCTTTAGAAAGGAGATGTGGAGGAATTTCTTTAGTCAGCGGGTGGTGAATCTGTGGAATTCTTTTCCAAGGAAGGCCGTGGAGGCCAAGTCAGTGGATATTTTTGAGGCAACGATAGATAGATTCTTGATTAGTATGGGTGTCAGAGGTTATGGGGAGAAGGCAGGAGAATGGGGTTAGGGGGGAGAGATAGATCAGCCATGATTGAATGGCAGAGTACATGATGGGCCGAATGGCTTAATTCTGCTCCTAAAAGTTATGAACGTGTGAACTTGTCTCTAAACTAAACTAAATAAAGCGCTTTCATATATATTTTTTCCACTCACCTGCTAAATATGACTCCTGGCACTACAAGTTTAGCTGTGGTTTCAAGTGAGCCCAAAATATATTAATTTGCTGAGAATAATATTATTGTATAAATTTTCTAATAATGTGCCGTGAACTATAGACATCCTTTCATGGGTTGCAGTATCAAAGCGGGTAACAGTATGTTGTTGTGGTATCAGTCAGCATTGGTGTAAACCCACTATCCAGTTGAGAACCCACTTGGGCAGCTTACAACCCTGCGCGATGAATATTGATTTCTCTAACTTCAAGTAACACTTGCGTTTCCCCTCTCTCTCTCTCTCTCTCTCTCTGTGTCCCTCCTCCACCCTGGTCATTGTACTAGTTTCAAAGTCGTTCTGTTGTCTCATTGCAACTCGTTTTGACCTAGCCTACACCGTCTTCTTCTTGCATATGACGTGCACAGCCTAAAGTTGTAGGACAATAGACAACAGACAATAGGTGCAGGAGGAGGCCATTCGGCCCTTCGAGCCAGCATCGCCATTCAATGTGATCACGGCTGATCATCCCAAAAGCAGTCCCCCGTTCCTGCCTTCTCCCCATATCTCCCCTGACTCCGCTATCTTTAAGAGCCCTATCTTGCTCTCTCTTGAAATCATCCAGACAACTGGCTTCGACTGCCCTCTGTGGCAGAGAATTCCACAGACTCACAACTCTCTGTGAGAAAAAGTGGTTCCTCATCTCCTTCCTAAATGGCTTACTCCTTATTCTTAAACTGTGTGGCCCCTGGTTACAACTTGTTCTGTTTGATCTAATTTGATTGTGCACACCAGGTTGATTGCATTCGCCGAAACAGGGCGGACCACGTGAAGGTTGCAATCTCCCACCCCGGCCCACAGCTAACAATGGCCTGTTTCCTTTATCGTCGTTACTTTTTTGCATATCTTTCATTCATTTGTTCTATATCTCTCTATATCACCGTCTATATCTCTCGTTTCCCTTTCCCCTGCCCCCCCAGTCTGAAGAAGGGTCTCGACCTGTGTTTTTGTGTTTAGCTTTGATCGGACTTGACGGGCTCTACCTTGCACTAAACGGTATTCCCTCACTGTGTATCTGCACACTGCGGTCGGCTCGATTGTAATCATGTCCTGTCTTTCCGCTGGCTGGCTAGCCCGCAACAAAAGCTTTTCACTGTACCTCGGTACACGTGGCAATAAACTCAACTGAACTAAACTGAAGTGGATGGAAGGATGAGCAAAGGCAACTGTGGAGTTAGACACAACACACTGGAGCAACTCGGTGGAACAGGCAGCATCTCTGGAGAGAAGGAATGGGTGAATGTCATTCACCGGCGGCACGGTGGCGCAGCGTAAAGTTGCTGCCTCACAGCACCAGAGACCTGGGTTCGATCCTGACTACAGGTGCTGCCTGCACGGAGTCTGTACGCTCACCCGTGACCCGCGTGCGTTTTCTCCTAGATCTTCGGTTTCCTCCCGCGCTCCAAAGACGTACAGGTTTATAGGTTAATTGGCTTTGTGTAAATGTAACAATTATCCCTAGTGTGTGTACGATAGTGTTGGTGCGCGGGGACCAACTGGTCGGTGCGGACACGGTGGGCAGAAGGGCTCTGTATCGCTAAACTAAATAAAGACAAAACTATTCCTCCTCTCCAGAGACGCTGCCTGTCCCGCCGAGTTACTCCAACACGTTGTGTCTGTCTTCGGTGTAAACCAGCATCTGCAGTTAATTCCTGCACGTTTCATAGGCGACTGCGCGGCTCGCTACGACTGGAGAGGCTGCTGATACTCGCGGTCTCGGTTTACACTCGAGCAAGGCAAACACCCGCGGAATTGTACCCACGCATGCCTCAGCACCTTTGGAAGAGGAGGTGAGAGACAATTGCCAAAAATGAATAGGTACAAACGAGGAACTCCAGTTTGACGGCACTGGGCCTGTGCTCGGCTGTTTGCCTGTACTAGCAATTTTGGGCCTCGTATCCGAGGAAATATGTGCTGGCTCTGAACAGGGCAAAGAGGAAGTTTACAAGAATGATCCCAGGAATGAGTAGGTTAACCTACGATGACCGCTTGTCAGAACTGGGCCTGTTCTCGCTGGCGTGTAGAAGAATGAGGGGGGACCTCATTGAAACGTACAGAATAGTGGTAGGCTTGGATAGAGTGGATGTGGAGACGACGTTTCCACTAGTGGGAGAGTCTAGGACTAGAGGTCATAGCCTCAGAATTAAAGGACTTTTTTTTAGGATAGAGATGAGGAGAAATTTCTTTAGTCAGAGGGTGGTGAATCTGCGGAATTCTTCACCATAGAGGCCAAGTCAGTGAATATTTTTTAAGGCAGAGGTAGATCGATTTTTGATTAGTGCGGGTGTCAGAGTTTTGGGGAGAAGGCAGGAGAATGGGGTTAGGAGGGAGGGATTGATCAGCCATGATTGAATGGCGGAGTGGACCTGATGGGCCGTTTGGCCTAATTCTATTCCTATTACTTGTGACCTGTGGAATGCCTGCAGGAGGGCGATGATGGCTGCATCTCTGTATCATTGGTTTATATTTAGATCCTTTCCTTTTAGGTCCCTCCGTTACTCCCTTGGCTGTGCCTCTACTTCATCTTGGAGGAATGGATGGTCTCAGCCACGGAATTCCCCCGGACACTGTTACTGTTACTATGTGATCAGAGTGCAGACAGATGCACTCTGCAGAACACCTGATAGGGGAATCATGAGAGGAATAGATCGGTAGATGCACAGAATCTCTTTCCCAGTGTAGGGGAACCGAGGACCAAGGGACATAGGTTCAAGGTGAAGGAGAAATGATTTAATAGGAATCTAAGGGGTAACTTTTTCACACAGAGGGTGGTGGGTGCATGGAACAAGCTGCCAGAGGAGGTAGTTGAGAAAGGGACTATCCCAACATTTAATAAACAGTTAGACAGGTACATGGATAGTAGACATTTTGTTGGATAAAGTGCAGTCAGGGTCCTGTTCTTAACTTCTCTAACTTCTCTACATCGGTGAGACCAAGTGCAGGCTCGGCGATCGTTTCGCTGAACACCTCCGCTCAGTCCGTCTTAACCTACCTGATCTCCCGGTGGCTCAACACTTCAACTCCCCCTCCCTTTCCCAATCTGACCTTTCTGCCCTGGACCTCCTCCACTGTCAGAGTGAGGCCCCGTGCAAATTGGAGGAACAGCACCTCATATTTCACCTGGGTAGTTTACACCCTAGCGGTGTGAACATTGACTACTCTAACTTCAGGTAGTCCTTGCTTTCTCTCTCCACCCGCTTCCCCTTCCCAGTTCTCCCACTAGTCTTACTGTCTCCGACTTCATTCTATCGTTGCCCCGCCCCCTCCCCTGACATCAGTCTGAAGAAGGGTCTCAACCCGAAACGTCGCCCATTCCTTCTCTCCAGAGATGCTGCCTCACCCGCTGAGTTGCTCCAGCATAGGTACATGCATAGGACAAGTTTGGAGGGATATGGACCAGGAGCAGGCAGGTGGGACTAGTGTAGCTGGGACATGTTGGGCCAGCGTGGGCAAGTTGGGCTGAAGGGCCTGTTTCCACACTGTATCACTCTATGACTCGATGACTTTAAGTATACAATCATTTTCAGTCAAACAAATATTGTGTCACAAGGGAATTGCTAGAATGTTCTGTGGCCCCTTTAAAAGTTTATTTTTTCCAAGTGTTGCTTCAGGAAACCGAAGAATATGTCTGGCATCCAGTCAGGATGATATGAAAATGCATCTTGTGGTTTCTAATGCCTTTGGCGAGGACTCACCAAAATCATTTGATGGTTTTTATTCAGAGTTAAGTGTATCGCCCTTGCTAATGGGAAAGCGGTAATTTGCTTTGCAGACACAAGGAACTGCAGATGTTGGAATCTTGCGTAGAAGACTAGAGCCTGAAGAAGGGTCCCGACCTGAAACATTGTCTGCCCATGCCCTCAAGAGAATTTGCCTGACCCGTTAAGATACTCCGGCACTTTCTGTTCTATGCAAGTAATTTGCTTTATTTGACTTTAGTTTGTGTAGGAACTGCAGATGCTGGTTTACACTGAAGATAGATACAAAATGCTGGAGTAACTCAGCGGGACAGGCGGCATCTCTGGAGAGAAGGAATGGGTGCCCTTTCGGGTCGAGACCCTTCTTCAGTTTAGTTTCGAGTTTAGCTTAGTTTACTTTAGAGGTACAGCATGGAAACAGGCCCTTCGGCCCACCGGGTCCACGCCGAACATCGATCAACCGTTCACACCTGTTCCATGTTATCCCACTTTTGCATCCACTTCCTGCATAGTCTGGGCAATTGTACAGAGGCCATTTAACCAACAAACTCCCCTGCTACAGGAGGAAACCAGGACACCCGGAGGAAACCCACTCTGGGAAACGCAGGGAGAACGTGCAAATGGTTTACGAGAACGATCCCAGGAATGAGTGGGTTAACATATGATGAGCGTTTGACAGCACTGGGCCTGTACGCGCTGGAGTTTAGAAGGATGAGGAGTGACCTCTGAAACTTAGCGAATAGTGAAAGGCCTGGATGGAGTGGATGAGGAGGGGATGTTTCCACTAGCGGGAGAGTCTCGGACCAGAGGCCTCAGCCTCAGACTTAAAGGACGTCCCTTTACGAAGGAGATGAGGGGGAATTTCTTTAGTCACAGGGTGGTGAATTTGTGGAATTATTTGCCACAGAAGGCTGTGAAGGCCAAGTCGGTGGATATTTTTAAGGCAGAGATAGAGCGATTCTTGATTAGTGCGGGTGTCAGGGATTATGAGGAGAAGGCAGGAGAATAGGGTTAGGAGGGAGAGATAGATCAGCCATGATTGAGTGGTGGAGTAGACTCGATGGGCCGAATGGCCTAATTCTGCACCTATCCCTTATGAACTTATAACTTACATAAATAGTAATTTACCATTTTGACTGTAAATATGTAAATAATATTTCCTGTTAAATCATCTGATGGGCCTGTTCCACTCTCCCCCTTCCCCCCTTCCCCCCTCTCCCCCACCCCCCTCCCTCCTTCACTGTGACCCCTTGCTCCATTCAATCTGTATGTTTAGATACTTTAATAGCAATGTATCTCTGGGGAACTAGCTTGGTCATTCTCCTTTTCCGAGCGCTTCTCCTCTGATCTCACTCTCACCCTTTCTCGTTGACCTTCCAATCTGTCCCTCTGAGTTTATAAACATTCCCGAAGTTCCCCCTTCCCAATCCCTTCTATTTAAAATTTAAAAAAAAAACACAATTAAAGTTAGCTGGAACTGCAAAGTTCCCTCAGACAAACACAAACGCAGTAACAATTTTTTTAAAAAAGGTTTGCGCGGGACTTTTGCGATGTCAAGCCTGTTGCACATCGACTGCGGCTCTCTAACTGAGAACAGATGTTGCCTCGAAGGGACACAGAGGGCTGGAGCGACTCAGCGGGTCAGACGGCATCTCTGGAGAACGTGGATAGGCGACGTTTCGGGTCGGGACATTTCTTCAGAAGAAGCCTCCGAAGAAGGGTCACGGCCCGAAACGTCACCCATCCATGTTCTCCAGAAATGCAGCCTGACCCGCTGAGTTAATCCAACACTATATATATATATATATATATATATATATTTTACAAATGTATTTTCTGGAGAGAAGGAATGGGCCATAGATGTCCCGCCCCCTCCCCTGACATCAGTCTGAAGAAGGGTCTCGACCCGAAACGTCGGCCATTCCTTCTCTCCAGAGATGCTGCCTCACCCGCTGAGTTACTCCAGCATTTTGTGTCTACCTTCGATTTAAGCCAGCATCTGCAGTTCTTTCTTACACATTATACATTAATTTTATTGCTTAAGTTTATTGTCACGTGTACCGTGGTAGAGTGAAAAGCTTTTGTTGTGTGCTAACCCAGTCAGCGGGAAGACAATACATGATTACATTCGAGCCTTTTACAGTGTATAGATACAGTGTATTGATATATATATATATATATATATATATACACAAACACACATACATAGACATATCAGTTATACATTTTATGTTCAAGAAGGAACTGCAGATTGCTGGAAAATCGAAGGTAGACAAAAGTGCTGGAGAAACTCAGCGGGTGCGGCAGCATCTGTGGAGCGAAGGAAATAGGCAACGTTTCGAGCCGAAACCCTTCAGACTTTCTCCCGCACTTTTGTCTACCATACATTTTATGTTATCAGGCACAATTGTCAGGTAACAGTTATCGGGTTACATGGATAGGACAAGTTTGGAGGGATATGGACCAGGCGCAGGCAGGTGGGACTAGTGTAGCTGGGACATGTTGGCCGGTGTGGGCAAGTTGGGCCGAAGGGCCTGTTTCCACACTGTATCGCTCTATGACTCTAACTGAACCAACCTTTCAACAACTAGAGAGCGGTCCTGAACTACTATCTACCTCATTGGAGTCCCTCGGAGTATTTTTGATTGGGCTTTACTGGCCTTACCTCGCAATAAAGGTTATTCGCATGATTCCCTTTATCACGTACCTCGGTACGCGTGACAATAAACTAAACTCAAACAATAATAGTGCAAAAGCAAAAAATACAATGCCCCCAGGTCTATGCAGCTCAGAGCTTATTTGGAGGTTGGAGTGTTTAATAGCCCGATGGCTGTGGGGAAGAAGCTGCTCCTGAACCTAGACGTTACAGTTTTCCGGCTCTTATGCCTTATTCCCGACGGCAGGAGTGAAATGAGTGCGTGGCCAGGGTGGTGCGGGTCTCTGATGATGCCGGCTGCCTTTTTGAGGCAGCGATTCCTGTAGACCCCATCGATCCTCCTGTGTATTAACCAGCATCTGCCGTCCTTTGTTTCGGCAGATGTGGTCTCAACGGGTTAACAAGGGTCATTTCTTTGACTTTGTATGTGTGGGCCGTGGCGAAAGGGGGGAATGGTCAGGTGTTTAAAGCAGCAGCGGCTCTCGGAACAATAGATGACTCCCCTCCACAAGGTGTTATGTTGTTCCTGTGATTGACGTTAGAGTGGACCAGCACTGGAAAATGCCATTATTAAATTTTCAGCTCAACGACTTTATTCTTTGGTACCATTTTTCCGAGAATTGCCTGCGTCATATACATCAATTGGCAAGGGCAATATGCATGCTCTCTCTCTCTTTCTCAGCAGTCTTTACTGATGAAGTCACTTCCACCCACAAATTAATGGCTCTCAGCCTTCCCACACGGGGCTTGTAATCCATGTCACTCCAGAAGGAGTCATTTAATTCCATGAAGTCCCGACTTTATTTTTGTCTTTTGCCGTTACTGCTTCAGAACCTTCCAGAAAGGGGGGCTGGCTGCCAGCTGCCCCAGAGGTCGCATCTGTGCAAAATCAGCACTGCTGTGATCCACGGTTTCTGCTGTGGGATCCCTGGTGCAGATATCTCAACCTTCATCGTTTTCGAATGTGGCTGTAAATATGTTGCCGGGAATCAAATGTCCCTTTTGAACGTGCCAGAGCGGGCACACTGTAGATAGACACAAAATGCTGGAGTAACTCAGCGGGACAGGCAGCATCTCTGGAGAGAAGGAATGGGTGACGTTTCGGGTCGAGACCCTTCTTCAGTGTGTTAGATTGCACGAGATTCTTCTTCTTCTGTCGTGTGGCGTGCACAGCCTAAAGTTGTTGGACAACTTGTTCTATTTGATCTTCTGTTTGTGCACTTTGAGTTGATTGCATTAGTCGAAACAGGGCGGACCACGAGAAGGTTGCAATCTTCCACCCCGCACTTGAGATGTCTGATTTGCTGATCTTGGAACAGACTTTGCAGTTTCAGATGACTTTTTGTGTTTAGTTTTAGTGTTATCGTGGATAGGTGGATGAGTGAAACTAGTGAAACGTCGCCTATCCATGTCCTCCAGAGATGCCGCCCGACCCGCTGAGTTACTCCAGCACTTTGCGTCTTTCTTTGGTGCAAAAGCCAGCGTCTGCAGTTCCTCGTTATTACCATCCACAGAACAAAACCCAACAAAAGCTTTTCACTGTACCTCGGCACACGTGACAATAAAATAAACTATATTGAAACAAACTAAATCGCACGGTCCTGTGCCTGGGTTCGGTTGGCAAAACGGAGCAGGAGACGAACCCAAGGGCCATTGTTTTATTTTTTTAGTTTTAGAGATACAGCGCGGAAACAGGCCCTTCGGCCCACCGGGTCCGCACCGACCAGCGATCCCTGCACATTAACACTACCCTACACTACACACACCCAGTCTGAAGAAGGGTTTCGGCCCGAAACGATTGTCCATTTCCTTGGCTCCATAGATGCTGCTGCACCCGCTGTGTTTCTCCAGCAATTTTGTCTACCTTCGATTTTCCAGCATCTGCAGTTCCTTCTTGAACACACCAGGGACTTTTTTTAAAAACATTTATACCAAGCCAGTTAGCCTACAAACCCGTACGTCTTTGGAGCGTGGGAGGAAACCGAAGATCTTGGAGAAATCCCACACAAGTCACGGGGAGAACGTACAAACTCCGTACAGACAGCACCCGTAGTTGGGATCGAACCCGGGTCTCTGGCGCTGTAAGCGGTGTGAGGCAGCAACCCTACTGCTGCACCACCGTGGCCGACCTTAATTGTGTTTTTTTTAAAACACCGAAATAAGCACAGTGATTGGGAATCACATATAGTCATGTAATCATATATAGTCCTTCCGAGGACTGGATAGCACGCAACACCAAAAACCTTCACTGTACCTCGGTCCATGTGACAATAAACAAAACTAAACTAAATTGTAAATCAAAAGGTCGAAAAAGCAAATGTCATGCTCATTTTTATGTTACGCTCTTTAGCCACTTTTTAGCCGCTTAAGGGCAGCACGGTGGCGCAGCGGTAGAGTTGCTGCCTTAAAGCGCCAGAGACCCGGGTTCAATCCTGACTACGGGTGCTGTCTGTATGGAGTTTGTACATTCTCCCCATGACTGCGTGGGTTTTCTCTGAGTGCTCCGGTTTCCTACCACACTCCAAAGACGTACAGGTTTGTAGGTTAATTGACTTCAGTAAAGATTGCAAATTGTCCCTAGTGTGTAGGATAGTGCTAGTTGGCGCGGGCTCTGTAGGCCTTTTTACGCACCGTATCTCTGAACTAAGCTAAATTAAACTTCTCAATAAGTTCACAATTTAATTAGAAGATTATTTTCTAATTATGCAATGACTACAAAATATTGTGTCTATGCAATAAGAAGGAACTGCAGATGCGGTTTATTCCAAAGATAGACACAAAGTGCTGGAGTAACTCAGCAGGTCAGGCAGCATCTTTGGAGAAAATGGATCGGTGACGTTTCGGGTCGGGGCCCTTCTTCAGACTGAACTGCATAAGCCCTTCTTCCCGACCCAAAACATCACTTAGTCTGAAGAAGGGTCCTGACCTGAAACATCACCTATCCTTGTTAGTCTGAAGCAGGGCCCCTACCCGAAACGTTGCCTATCCATGTTCGCCAGAGATGCTGCCTGACTCGCTGAGTTACTCCAGCACATTGTGTTCTCTTTTGTAAACCAGCATCTGCAGTTCCTTGTTTCTAATAACATCGCAAGCTCTGTTCATTGTGAAGAACTTCGAAAACTTCTGAATTCACGAAATGTCTTCTTAATTCTGTGTTCTTTCTTTCGCTGCTCTCCAAATTCCGTTTGCATACTCTTGCTACTAAAAACATTATGCTTACGCAAACATAAATGCTGGATTCATTATGGGTCTCCACAGTTCACTGCCGCATATTGACGCAATAGGTTTTCAATTAGCAAATAGTTATGGCATTTTACACACCATTAAGTAGCTGAATATAAAAGTATGGATCTCTGAAGAAAGGTCCCAATGCAAACCCTCGCCTGTCGGTTGGAGGCGGCACGGTGGCGCAGCGGTAGAGTTGCCGCCTTACAGCGCCAGAGCCCCGGGTTCAATCAGATCTACGGGAACGGTCTGTAGGAATAGAGCCCCGCCCTACTCAACCTATTGTCCCTATAGCTCAGACCCTCTAGTCCTGGCAACGTCCTCGTAAATCTTCTCTGTTCCTTATCCAGCTTGACAACATCTCTCCTGTAACATGGTGCCCAGAACTGGACACAACTTCTATCTTTTCATCTAGGGTTATTGTCCAACCATCTTTAAAGGGGAAATTGTAGAGTACCTTTATAAAAATAAACCATGGTTTTCTCACTTGTTTCGAAAAAAGAGAGATATCTACCAATAATTATAGAAGAAAACCAAGAAAGAAATTAGGAAAGGCTAAAAGAAGATATAGGTTGCTTTGGCAAGAGATAAACCCAAGTCTACAGCTATCAAAAGAATAACGAGGGATAAAATACCATTAGGAAACAGGGGTTTCCCTCTTTCCAGGTCCTGACAGGATAGGATTGAGGGAAGTTATGTAGAAATAGCTATGACTATTTCAAATGTAATTGCGGGAATCCGGAGGATTGGCGTCGATGAGCATGTTGTTCCATTGTTTTAAAAAAGGGTTCAAAGAATAAACAGCAGCTATTAGTATGACTTGCAAATCCCCTGGATAAACAGGGTCAGGAACAGTCTATTCGTCAATGACAAGGAAGCAGGGATTGATGAGGGTAAAGCAGTGGATGTTGTCTATATGGATTTCCTTTGTCCGCAATCTTTGGGTGTTAATGGCGGAGTAGCAAGATCCAACAGTGGCTGAATGGGAGATTCCCCCCTCAGCCCACTGTCATGTACATCACCTGGATGATGGGCATATAATAGTGGTGTTGTGGATAATGAAGTAGATTTTCAAAGTCTCCAACATTGGAGTTTAATGCTGTTACTACACCTCAGGACAACAAAATAGGAAGTACATGATGTAGGGAATTGAGGAATGCTGTGGAACCACCCTGAAGGTGGAATCTGGATAGGTGGTAAAGAAAGCCTTTGGTGTGCCTGGCCTTTATAAATCATCTTCCTTCTCTGGAGTATGGTGTACGCCCCTTGGAAGGATGTCAACAAAATGCAGAGGAGATTTCCCAGGGTTCCAGCAGTTACAGAGAAAGGTTGAACAAGTTAGGTCTTTATTCTTTGGAGCGCAGAAGGTAAGGGGGACTTGATTCTTTAAACAGATGAAAGGGATAGACGTGGATACGTCATTTTTTCAAACAAGAGGGCATGACATTAGAATTAAGGGACAGAAGTTTCTGGTCAACTCGTCCTTCCCGCCCAAAAACACCCCCCCCTCTTTCCCCTGCCTCCGTAGAGATGCTCTCAAACATTCCCCCTTGTCCCACCTTTTCCACCCCCCCTCACCCCCCCCCCCCCCTCGACCATCTCAAAGACTCCAACAGTCTTTCCAGGTGAGACAGAGGTTCACTTGCACCTCCTCCAACCTCACCTACTGTATCCGCTGTTCCAGGTGTCAACTCCTGTACGTCGGCGAGACCTAGCGCAGGCTCGACGATCGTTTCGCTGAACACCTCCGCTCAGTCTGCCTTAAACCTAACTGATCTCCCGGTTGCTCAGCACTTTAACTCCCCCTCCCATTCCCAATCTGAACTTTCTGTCCTGGGCCTCCTCCATTGTCAGAGTGAGGCCCAGTGCAAATTGGAGGAATAGCAGCTCATATTTCGCTTGGGTAGCTTACACCCCAGTGGTATGAACATTGACTGCTCTAACTTCAAATAGCCCTTGCTTTCCCTCTCTCTCTTTCCCCCCCCGTACCCCTTCCCAGTTCTCTCACCAGTCTTACCGTCTCCGACTACATTCTATCTCTGTCCCGCCCACTCCCGACATCAGTCTGAAGAAGAGTCTTAACCCGAAACATCACCCACTCCTTTTCTCCAGAGATGCTGCCTGTCCCGCTGAGTTACTCCAGCATTTTGTGATAATCTTCGATTTAAAACCAGCATCTGCAGTTCTTTCCTACAACCCCCCCCCCCCCCCCCCCCCGGCTGTGTTCACCTATTGTCTTCCATGCTCTATCCTGCCCCTTCCCCTTTCCAGCTTTCACCACCCCCCCTCCCCCCACCCACAAGAATGGGAGATGAATGGTTGTCATGACTGTGGACCGAAGGGCCTGTTTCCATGCTGTATCTCTAAACTAAACTAAACTAACCTTCTATTATCTACCAGTTTGAAGAAAGGTCCCGATCCGAAACTTCACCTATCCATGTTCGCCAGAGATGCTGCCTGACCTGCTGAGTTACTCCAGCACTTTGTGTCTGAAGAAGGGTCCCGACCCGAATCGTCGCCTATCCACGTTCTCCAGAGATGCCGCCCGACCCGCTGAGTTACTCCAGCACTTTGTGCCTTTCTTTGGTGCAAACCAGCATCTGCAGTTCCTCGTTATTACCATACGCAGCACAAAATGCGAAAAAGCTTTTCACTGTACCTCGGTACACGTGACAATAAACAAAACTATGGTGAATAAAATTAGAGCACAGGGTGTCCTTGTACACCAGTCACTGAAAGTTGGCGTGCAGGTACAGCAGGCAGTGAAGAAAGCTAATGGAATGTTGGCCTTCATAACAAGAGGATTTCAGTACAGGAGTAAAGAGGTTCTTCTGCAGTTGTATAGGGCTCTGGTGAGACCACATCTGGAGTATTGTGTACAGTTTTGGTCTCCTAATTTGAGGAAGGACATCCTTGTGATTGAGGCAGTGCAGCGTAGGTTCACGTGATTGATCCCTGGGATGGCGGGACTGTCATATGAGGAAAGATTGAAAAGACTAGGCTTGTATTCACTGGAATTTACAAGGATGTGGGGGGATCTTATAGAAACATATAAAATTATAAAAGGACTGGACAAGCTAGATGCAGTAAAAATGTTCCCAATGTTGGGTGAGTCCAGAACCAGGGGCCACAGTCTTAGAATAAAGGGGAGGTCATTTAAGACTGAGCTGAGAAAAAAACTTTTTCACCCAGAGAGTTGTGAATTTATGGAATTCCCTGCCACAGAGGGCAGTGGAGGCCAAATCACTGGATGGATTTAAGAGAGTTGGATAGAGCTCTAGGGGCTAGTGGAGTCAAGGGATATGGGGAGAAGGCAGGCACGGGTTATTGATAGCGGACGATCAGCCATGATCATATTGAATGGTGGTGCTGGCTCGAAGGGCTGAATGGCCTCCTCCTGCACCTATTTTCTATGTCTATGTCTATGAAACAAACTAAATCGCACAGTCCTATGCCTGGGTTCGGTTGCCAAAACGGAGCAGGAGACGAACCCAAGGTTTTAGTTTTTTAGTTTTAGAGATACAGCGCGGAAACAGGCCCTACGGACCACCGAGTCTGCACCGACCAGTGATCCCCTCACATTAACACTACCCTACACGCACTAGGAACAGTTTACATTTACACCAAGCCAATTTATCTACTTACCTGTAAATCTTTGGAGTGTGGAAGGAAACCAAAGACGTCGGAGAAAACCCACGTAGGTCACAGGGAGAGCGTAAAAACTCCGTACAGACAAGCGCCCGTAATCTCGGGTCTCCAGGGTTGCAAGTCGCTGTAAGGCAGCAACTCTACCGCTGCACCACCGTGCCGCCCCATATTGGCCGCAGGGAGAGGTTGGACAATCATGGATGGTTTTCTCTGGAATGTCACAGGGTTGAGGCCGGCACGGTAGACATGCTGCCTTATGGCGCCAGAGACCCGGGTTCGATCCTGACAATGGGTGCTTGTCTGTATGGAGTTTGTCTGTTCTCCCCGTGACCTGTATGGGTTTTCCCCAGGAGCTCCCACACTCCAAATACGTACGGGTATGTAGGTTAATTGCTTTGGGTAAAATTGGCCCTAGCGTGTGTTGGATAGTGCAGAGGACCGAAGGGCCAGTTTCTGCGCTGTATCTCTAAACTGAGCAAAGAGCATTTATATAAAATTATGAGAGGCAGAGATAAGATAGACATTCAGAACCTTTTTCCCAGGGCGGAAATGTCAAAGACTAAAGGCTTTAAGGTGAGAGGGACTGTTTAGTTTAGTTTAGTTTAGAGATACAGCACGGAAACAGGCCCTTCGGCCCACCGAGTCCGCACAGCCCAGCACACTAGCACTATCCCACACGCTAGGGACAACTTACAATCTGTACCAAAGCCAATCAACCTACAAACCTGTATGCGGTTGGAGTGTGGACGGAAACCGGAGAGAATGCACGCGGTCACTGGGGGGAACGTACAAACTCCGTACAGACAGTACCCGTAGTCGGGATTGAACCCGGGTCTCTGGCGCCGCAAGCGCTGTAATGCAGCAACTCTACCGCTGCGCCACCGTGACCGCCCTTTCTTCAGACTGTGCAGCCGTGAGGTGCATAACCAAACGTTGTCATAAGAACTTGGTTTGATTTCATAATTGCACATTGGATACCTACATTTAATCTTTGTCCCTCCCCCCCCCCCCCCCCCCCCCCCCCCCCCCCCCCCCCCCCCCCCCCCCCCCCCCCCCCCCCCCCCCCTCCACCTTCTAACATATTTGTTATAATATTGAACATTATTTCCATTTAAAATTGTTTCGGGCTTTTTATAGAAAGGCAACAAATAAAGAAATGAATTTGTATTCTATTTATTTCCAATCCCACCTTTGGAGTCGTTGATTGTGGAAGTCCTCTCATCCCCTCAGTGCTTGGAGAATGTAGCGAGTTATAGAAACACCGGTGTCAGGGGTTATGGGGAGAAGGCAGGAGAATGGCGTTAGGAGGGAGAGATAGATCAGCCATGATTGAATGGCGGAGTGGATTCACCACCCTCTGGCTAAAGACGGTGGAGAGTATTTAACCACAGGCTGGCACGAAGCGTTGGCAGAGATGAAAGGGCGATTATTTTTAATGCGAAAGAGGTGAGGTGCATAACCACATGTTTATCACCGGACGTGAAGTCCACAGGTCAGCTCCAGATACCACAGAGCAATGATAGCAACTTGCGGCCAGCTGCAGACAGCTTGCAATGAAACAGTCACTCTGCACACTCCCTTTCTTATCTGCTCAACACCATGAGGTCCAACCAACCATGTCACACAGACCCACTCCCCCTCCCATTCCCCCACTGACCTTTCTGTCCTAGGCCTCCTCCACTGTCAGAGTGAGGCCCCACGCACATTGGAGGAACAGCACCTCTTATTTCGCTTGGGCAGCTTACACCCCAGCGGTATGAACAATGACTTCTCCAACTTCAAGTGACCCTTGCTTTCCCTCCCTCTCCATCCCTCCTCCGTCCCAGTTCTCCGACTAGTCTTACTGCCTCTTACTGACTACATTTTATCTCTGTTTGCTTTGTTGCTACTTTCTCCCTACTAACAATAACCTATTTTACATTTTCCTTGATCACCATTCCTTTTGCCCTGTTTTCACACCTTCACCTTCCTTATCTATCTCCCTCCCCCCTGACGACCCGAAACGTCACCCATTCCTTCTCTCCAGAGATGATGCCTGTCCCACTGAGTTACTCCAGCATTTTGTGTCTTTCTTTGGTTCAAACCAGCATCTGCAGTTCCTTCATACACATGGCACATAGATGCTGCCTGACCCGCTGAGTTACTCCAGCACTTTGCATCTTATTTTCTGCAACCATTTAAGAAGCGTTCAGGCAGGTACATGAATACCTGTAATGCGATTTAAAGGGGAGGGAGGTGTCGGAGATGGTCCAAGTGAATTTGAGTGTAGGGTGGAAATTGGTGGTGAGGTTAATGAAGTCCATGAGTTCTGCAAGGGTGCTGGAGGTCTTCATGTGCTCCCACTGCTCCCAAGTGTGTGGCTCCCACATCGGACCCGAGAGCCACACTCGATCCCACTCGGCACGAGACCGCACAACCATGCTATCATTGTCCACGACGGGCCACCACCAATCCTGTTGGCCGGTGTGGGTAGCGAAGGAATTGTCGCAGTCCGCAGCGGGACATGTGTTGGGCATATATCGGAAAGATGGACACAAAATGCTGGAGTCACGGAGTGGGTCGGGCAGCATCTCTGGAGGAAATGGATAGTTGACGTTTCATGTTGGGACCCATCTCCGGACCTAACGACTTACAATCTGGAGAATGCTCCGACCTAAATCATCACCTATCCATTTTTTCTGGAGAAATTCTCCTTCCCATTCCCACGCTGACCTTTCTGTCCAAGGCCTCCTCCATTGTCAGAGTGAGGCTAAATGCAAATTGGAGGAACAGCATCTCATATTTCACTTGGGCAGCGCACAGCCCTGTGAATATTGATTTCTCTAACTTCAAGTAACCCCGGCATTCCCTCTCTCTCTATCCCGCCCCCACCCAAGTCGCACCAACTTCTTGTTTTCACCCAACAAACAGCTAACAATAGCCTGTTTCCTTTATCATAGTGTACTTTTTTGCACATCTTTCATTCGTTGTTCTTTATCTCTCTACATCATCGTCTATATCTCGTTTCCCTTTCCCAGGAATAGTCCGAAGAAGGGTCTCGACCGGAAACATCACCCATTCCTTCTCTCCAGAGACGCTGCCTGTTCCGCTGAGGCACTCCAGCACTTTGTGTGTAACAAAGATGAAGGAGTGCTTCCTCAAGACTGCTCGGCTCAGACTGCTGTGCGGCAAATTGGCTGCCGCCACGTTCGGTTGCGGGTGGCCTCGTCGGGAGCGGCGCAGAAACCATTACGAGATGCTTCTTGGTGCAGATCACCCCGAAATTCTAACAAGTGTCTATGGAAATTATTTTTTTCCAGGGCACCTAACGATCAGTTTAATGTTCAGTTTAGTTTATTATCACATGTACCGAAGTACAGTGAAAAGCTTTTTGTCGTGTGCTCTCCAGTCTGCAGAGAGACAATTTGTGTGGCACGGTGGCGCAGGGGTAGAGTTGCTGCCTTAGAGCTCCAGGATTGATCCTGACCTTGGGTGCTGTTTGCACGGAGTTTGTACATTCTCCTCATGACATGCGTGCGTTTTCACTGGGATAGGCAATAGCCAAAGACACTAGGTGCAGGAGTAGGCCATTCGGCCCTTCGAGTCAGCACCGCCATTCAATATGATCATGGCTGATAATCCACAATCAGTACCCCGTTCCTCCTTTCTCCCCATATCCCTTGACTCCTTTAAGAGCTCTATCTAACTCTCTCTTGAAAGCATCCAGAGAACCAGCCTCCACTGCCCTCTGAGGCAGAGAATTCCACAGACTCACAACTGTCTGTGTGGAAAAAGTATTTCCTCATCTCCGTTCTAAATGGCTGACCCCTTATTCTTAATCTGTGCCCCCTGCTTCTGGACTCCCCCAACATCGCGAACATGTTTCCTGCCTCTAGCGCATCCAAACCCTAAATAATCTTATATGTTTGGTTTTCTCCTGTAAATCCTGGCCAAAACAGAGCTAAAATAAAACATGGATTTATGCATCTACAAGGCTTGTTAGCCTTTTTCTGTAAGAGGCTGCAAGCTGGTGCCAGGAAGTCTAGGTCCCACATCAATACATCAGATAATGTGAGGTCCAGATATCCTCCCAATTGATAAAATGTATGAGGACTCTGCAGAGAAACTCTAAGGTGTTGTAGGTGCATTGGTTTGATTGGATTGCTGCAAAGGGATTGTAAATAATGTTAATAATGTTGCAGGACAGTTATCCTGCTGTTTGATGATTGGCTGAAGTGTGAAGCCCTGCCAGGGTAAATGTTGCATTATTCAATTAGCTGACTTCCTTCCAGAAGCTTCTGGAGAAACATTGTATTGGGACTCTTTGTAATTGGGTTGGGGGACTGTCAATAATACTTTAATGTAATCGATATGTGTGATTGGCTTGTAAGGGGAGCCACCTCTATATAGTTCGGCCCTTCATGGTTTGCTGATCTATAAAAGGTAGCCCCCACTTGGATCATAGTCGATCTTCTGGAAGGGCGCTTGGGACTTCTTGACCTTTTGGTAGTGTTTGCTTGCACGGGGCTGAAGGGCTTGACCAGGCTGAGACAAGGATCGGACCTGCGGTGGTTTAGGTATTGTATAGGGGATTTGTTGTTCGTTCAAAAATGAAGTTTAGTTGGTCCAGTGTTTTACTGGACTCAGTGTTTTACTGAACTAGACTAAGGGGGGTAAGCTTTAGGGGCATTTTTACACTCCCGCGATCGCTGGTCGCCACGGACCCAGTGGGCCGAAGGGCCTGTTTCCGCATTGCATCTCCAAACTAAACTAACCAAAACGTTATTGAAGAAGGAAGAAGGTACCAGAGTCTGAAAACCATGACCACCAGGTTGAAGAATAACATCTTCCCAGCAACTATCAGACTGTTGAACACGACACAACGCTAACCTCAGAAACATGAAACATCGTTCGACTGTCTTTGGTTGAACTAAATATTTCGATTTGTTTTGCTCCATTTTGTTTTCAAGAGTCAATAGTCAAGAGCGTTTATTGTGATATGTCCCGTAACGGGACATTGAAGTCCTTACTTGCAGCAGCGCAGCAGAATATGTAAACATTGTAAAACCCATAATAAAGAACCAAAAAAAATCAGTGTATATATATATATATGTATATATATATATATAAAATATAGAAATAAATCAATATAGTTTCATTTTGTTTAATTTATAGATACAGCGCAGAAACAGGCCCTTCGGCCCACCGAGCCGGTGCCGACCAGCGATCCCCGCACACTGCCGCTACCCTACACCCACAAGCGACAATTTACAATTTTACCAAACCAATTAACCTACAAACCTGTACGTCTTTGTGGTGTGGGAGAAAACCGGAGCATAGTTGATGCATGCAGGAAGGAAGTGCAGATGCTGGTTATCTGGATGGTTTACTGGATGCTGAAAAGGATTCTCGACCCGAAACGTCGCCCATTCCTTCTATCCAGAGATGCTGCCTGTCCCGCTGAGTTACTCCAGCAATTTGTGACTATTTCAGTTTTGCTTATTGTCACGTGTACCGAGGTACAGTGAAAAGCTTTTGTTGCGTGCTAACCAGTCAGCGGAAAGACAATACGTGATTACAATCGGTCCATGTGCAGTGTACAGATACATGATAAGGGAATAACGTTTAGTGCAAGGTAAAGCCAGCAAAGTCCGATCAAGGATAGTCGGAGGGTCGTCAAAGAGGTAGAGAGTAGTTCTATCGCGTGTGTGTGTGTGTGTGTCTATCTTAGTTGATGTATGGCTGATATGTAACTGACCCGCTGAGATACTACAGCACTCTGTGTTTTAATTTAACCTCTCCAATTAATTCCTTTGTAGTCGTTGGAATGAATTACTGGAATAAATATTGGAGGTGCAGCATAATGGGGCATTGAGAGCTACCGACCACAGCTGAACTTCGGGGACACCTCCAACAGAACGGTCCTCAGTGCTTGACTGAAGTGACAGCTGAGAGGAGAGCTATTCACGATGGAATATGGAGCATAGGCTGCACATGAATTACTAACATGCCTGGGAATAGAAAAGACACCCACACAAAATCTGCTGGAATGAGAGGAGACTCTCAAAGTTCGCTGAGAGTCGCGTCATGGAAATGAAGAATATTTGAATAAATTTGCGACGCAGAACAGAATATGGATTATGGTTCACTTGACATTAACTCAACAATGTGTACAAAGTCGCGAGGGGAACAGAGCGGGGAAAATGCACAGAGTCTCTTGCCCAGAGTCGGGGAATCGGGAATCAGAGGACATAGGTTTAAGGTGAGGGGAGGGGGTAAGATTTAATAGGAACCTGAGGGGTGACTTCTTCTTGCAGGGGGTGGTGGGTATGAGGAACGAGCTGCTGGAGGAAGTAGTTGAGGCAGGTACTAGAACAGCATTTAAAAGGCACTTGGGGGCTACTTCTGTGCTGCACCAATTTTGCATCTTGTAGAGTTGTACAAAACCATGGAGGAATACACTGGGTCTTTTGCCCGGAGTACGTTCGGGCAGGTACAGGGATAGGACAGGTTTAGAGGGATATGGGACAAATGCAGGCAGGTGGGTCTAGTGCAGATAGGACATGTTAGTTGGTGTGGGCAAGTTGGGCCGAAGGGCCCGTTTCCACGCTGTAAGAATCTACGAAAAAGGCATGGTATTTTAAATCCAGGGTTACACAAAAAGCTGGAGAAACTCAGCGGGTGCAGCAGCATCCGCTGAGTTTCTCCAGCTTTTTGTGTAACCCTCGATTCTCCAGCATCTGCAGTTCCTTCTTTAACAAGTATTTTAAATCCATGTTCGTTTAAAGATGGGACAATTAAATTGCTAAACAGGAACACGTGCAATCAGCCTTGAGCCACATTGTCAACATTCAAGAGCGTTTTATTGTCGTATGTCCTGAAAGGGAACACTGAAATTCTTACTTGCAGCTGTTTAGCTTTCAGTTTAATTTAGTTTAGCTTAGTTTAGTTTGGTTTAGAGGCGAGTCCGCCCCTCACCTGGTCACACTAGTTCTATCCGACACACCGGGGACAATTTACAGAAGCCAATTAACCTGCAAACCTGCACGCCTTGAGGATGTGGGAGGAAACCGGAGCACCCGGAGAAAACTCACCCAGCCACTGAGAATGTACAAACTCCGTACAGAAATCACCCATTGTCAGGATTGAACCCGTGTCTCCATAAAGCCGCAACTCTACAGTTGTGTCACCATGCCGCACTATATTAAAGCGTTTTAAAGAGAAACAGGAGGAAATGCAGATGCTGGATTCTAAAAAGACACAAAGTGCTGGAGTACCTCAGCAGGTCATGAAGCATGTCCAGAGAACATGGATAGGTGGAGTTTCCAGTCTGATTGTGGTGGGCGGGGGTTGTAGGGGAGGGGGGCGGGGGGGAATGGAGAGGAGTGGGGTGGAGAGGTGGTGGGGGAGGGAGAAATCTGAAAGAAAGCAGGAGAAAGCCAGGGAAGTGATTAGGTGGATCTAGATATGTGAGGTCCAACCAGGCTAACAGTTGGACAGAGGCCAGAGATGCAAGAACAAAAGATGTGAGATAAGGATAGAGGAGGTGCCAATTTATTTTGCATTAGTTTAGTTGAGATTAGATACAGCGTAGAAACGGGCACTTCGGCCCAGCGAGTCCCTGCCTACCAGCAATCACCCGTATACTAGTTCTGTCCTACACACCAGGCACAATTTATAGCCAATTAATCCACAAATCTACATGTCTTTGGGATGAGGGAGGAAACCGGAGCACCCGGAGACAATAGGCAATAGACAAGAGGCAATAGACTGCAGGAGGAGGCCATTCGGCCCTTCGAGCTAGCACCGCCATTCACTGTGATTATGGCAGATCATCCACATTCAGTACCCCGTTCCTCACCATAGCCCTGACTCCGCTATCTTTAAGAGCCCTATCTAACTCTCTCTTGAATGCATCCAGTGAATTGGCCTCCACTGCCAATTCCACAGATTCACAACTCTCTCGATGAAAAAGTGTTTCCTCATCTCCGTTCTAAATGGCTTAACCCTTGTTCTTAAACTGTGGCCCCTGGTTCTGGATTCCCCCAACATCGGGAACATGTTTCCTGCCTCTAGCGTGTTCAATCACTCAATAATCTTATATGTTTCAATAAGATCCCCTCTCATCCTACCAAATTCCAGTGTATACAAGCCCAGCCGCTCCATTCTATCAACATATGACAGTCCCACTAAGTCACAAGGGGGGAACGTACAAACTCCGTACAGACAGCACCCGTAGTCAGGATGGAACCCGGGTCTCTGGCGCTGTGAGGCAGCAGCTCAACCGCTGTGCCACCCGAACTAGTGTGAATGAGTGATCGATTGTCAACATGGGACTCGGTGGGCCGAAGGGCCTGTTTCCATGCTGAACCTCTAGTCTAAATTAAACTAAACTAAGATGATGTCACCATGTACCGAATGCCCTCAATATCCCTCCACATCCCAAAGACGGGCGGGTTTGAAGGCTAATTGCTCCTCTACCGCAGCAACTCTACCGCCGATCGCCACCGTACCTCCCTATTATGTCTGTGGGAGTGGCAGCAGCGGCTCGCCTGCAGTCCGTCTGTTTTTCTTTTTATTTGTTGTTTTCTTGTCTTGTTTTTAGCATTAGTTTGAGTTATTATGTAGTGTATGTGTGTGGGAGGGGTGGGAGAAACGTTCTTAGTCTCTTCCTTTTGGGGGGACGCGACTTTTCTTGTCGTATCCCCCGTCTCCGTCTCCGTCTGCGCTGAGGCCTATCGCGGAGCTGGCGGCCTCCAACTTTAACTGCGACCGACCCGAGGCTCCGGAGGCAGAGCCAGCCAGGAGTTACCAGCGCGGGGCTGGCCGACTTCGGGGCTGCGGCGGGTTCAGGCGTTCCGGCGGCCCGACTCGGAGCTGTGGCAGCTTTCTGGTGGTGGCGGCGGCGGCAGCGACGTCGCAGGCCCGGCCGCGGGCCCAGTGGACGACATCGTCGGGAGCTCGCAGGTCACAGGTTGGTGACCTGTTTTTCCGGAGCTCCCGCGGCAACAGCTGCGTCCGCTGGACTGGAGGGCGGCAGCTTCGGCAACTTCGACCGCCCCGGGCCGCGGAGTTGAACCGGCCCGCTCGCGGAGCGCGGTTCACCCGCGGGACTTATTCACATCACCCGGTGCGGTCACAACATCGGAGGCCCGGGTCGCCTCAGCGCAGAGGAAGAGGAAGAGGAAGAAGGGAAGAGACAAAGACAAGATTTTTGCCTTCCACCACAGTGAGGAGGTGTCTGGTGAACTCACTGTGGTGGATGTTAAATATGTGTTTATTGTGTGTTTTTGTTATTTACTATATGTATGACTGCAGGCAACAAAATTTCGTTCAGACCGCAAGGTCTGAATGACAATAAAGTTTTCCAAGTTTCCAAGTTTCAAAAAGCGGTTCTGTGTGTCGCTGTTGGCCTTGGTCGGTGATGAAAAGGCTCTTAATCCGCTGCACGAGGTCTGTGGAAAACCCCCCTGCTCACTCCAGAAGATAGAAACAATCGGCAAGGGCCATCCTGTCAAAAAGGCCTTTCATGAGATTCCAGTTAATGGTCTTTAATGAGGCGCTGCGTGTTTCTGGAGCCAATAGACAGGCCCACAAACAGAGGGACGGCTGTTCATTCTCCTGTCGACGTCGAGGCAGTGTGGAAGGTCACGTTTGTCGAGATCTGTTGTAATCTCTGCGGATTCAGTACATGGGATCTTTAGGTCATTGATGGGTTTTTTTGCTCCTCTCCTCTCTCCCCCACCCCCCCACCCCTCCCCACCGCCTCTTGCGAGACAGAGACGGGAGAAGAGGAAGAAATGGAGAGGTGAGACGCACACAAAAACACTTGGAACAGTTGTGTGTCGTCGGAGGGACGGCTCCGGGCGCTGAGCCCAAAAAAGATCATTCAAACTCTCTTGTTCTCTCATTAGGAGAAACCTTCCCCAATTTCTTGGCAGAGGCACCGGCTCTCCTTAACAATGCAGCCAATTGATGCTTTGGATTGGTTCTTTACAGTCAGTCTAATGGGGGTTTGACCACTGCAAATGTATTTACGAGTTGTCACTGTGTCAATGTGTCCTTTCATTCTAGAAATCAATCACTCTCGTGCACCAGGAGTAACAAGGAGTGCGGGGAATGACGGAGGAAACAAGTGACAAAACCCCTGTCCCACGGTACAAGTTCATTCCAAGAGCTCTCCCGAGTTTGCCCTGATTCGAACTCGGAGATTTATGGCCGCTCGTCGGTACTCGGGGCTCTCGTGGACATTGTTTCAACCTGTTGAAAAATCTTCACGAGTCTTCCCGTGCTTACCTGCCGTTAGCGAGTCTTCCCGAGTACCTGCCGTTAGCGCTAAGAGACGTCCCCGAGCTCCGACGTACCCGCTAGGTTCATTCTCCGTGCTTTTTTTTAAAACTTGGGAGAGATCTTGGAGTTAGTGTGTGCGAAGGTACCACAGATGCTGGTTCTCACCGAAGATAGACACTAAATGCTGGAGTAACTCAGCGGGACAGGCAGCATCTCTGGAGAGAAGGAATGGGTGACGTTTCGGGTCGAGACCCTTCTTCAGACCCACCCTCAGTCTGAAGGAGGGTCTCGACCCGAAACATCACCCATTCCTTCCCGCCAGACATGCTGCCTGTCCCGGCAAGAGCTATCTTACAAGACGCTCCAAAGGGCAACAGAGTTTATCAGGGGTGTGGCCATGTTAAAGCCACTGCCATCACATGTATAATCCCAACGGCACTCACCCAATCCAGCTGTTATCAGGCAACTGAACCATCCCTCCAACAACCAGAGAGCAGTCTAGTACGGCACGGTGGCGCAGTGGTAGAGCTATTGCCTTACCGCACCAGAGACCCGGGCTTGATCCTGACTATGGGTGCTTGTCTGTACGGAGTGTGTACATTCTCCCCGTGACCGCGTGCATTTTCTCCGGGAGCTCCGGTTTCCACCCGCATTCCAAAGACGTGCAGCGTAGGTTTACAAGATTAATTCCCGGGATGGCGGGACTGTCATTTGCTGAGAGAATGGAGCGGCTGGGCTTGTATACTCTGGAGCTTAGAAGGATGAGAGGGGTTCTTATTGAAACATATAAGATTATTAAGGGTTTGGACACGCTAGAGGCAGGAAACATGTTCCCGATGTTGGGGGAGTCCAGAACCAGGGGCCACAGTTTAAGAATAAGGGATAAGTCATTTAGAACAGAGACGAGAAAACACTTTTTCACTCAGAGAGTTGTGAGTCTGTGGAATTTTCTGCCACAGAGCGCGTGGAGGCCGGTTCTCTGGATACTTTCAAGAGAGAGATAGATAGGGCTCTTATAGATAGCGGAGTCAGGGGCTATGGGGAGAAGGCAGGAACGGGGTACTGATTGTGGATGATCAGCCATGATCACACTGAATAGCGGCTCAAAGGGCCGAATGGCCTACTCCTGCATCTATTGTCTATTGTCGATTGTACATGTTTGCAGGTTAATTGGCTTTGGCAAAAATTATAAATTGTCCCTACTGTGTAAGGTAGTGCTAGAGTACGGGGATCGCTGGTCGGCGTGAACTCGGTGGGCCGAAGGGCCTGTTTCCGTGCTGTATCTCCAAACTAAAACTAAGCAGTCCTGAGCTACTACCTAACTCATTGGAGACCCTTGGACCATCTTTGATCAGACTTTACTGGACTTTATCTTCCACTAAATGTTAATCGCATTATTTCCCTTCATCATGTATCTGTACACTGTAGCTGGCTCGATTGTAATCATGTATTGTCTTTCCGCTGACTGGTTAGCACGCAGTATAAGTTTTTCACTGTACCATGGTACAGGTGACAATAAACTAAACTCTAAACTCGAACGCTAAATTAAGCCACAGTACAATAAACCCCCACTATTATGGACATCTATAACGGACTTTGTTTATAGCAGACTGTCTCTTTAAGAACACAGGCCGCTAGTTCCGCGGTGGAGGTAATTGAAATTGACAAGGCGTTGAAATTGACAAGGCATTGAAATAGACAAGGCATGGAAATTGACAAGGCATGGAAATTGACAAGGCATGGAAATTGACAAGGCATTGCTTTGATCGACACTTAACTCTATTAAACAATGTAACAACCAACCTTGAGTATTTTTAGCTTGCAGCAACAAAAATACATTTTCAGCTGTTAAGAACTTTGTAAACTCAGCAGGTTTGGTAGATTAGTGTCTCTGGAAGGAGAACTTTCACTTGACTTTATACATCTCTATATGATCACCCCCTCAGCCTCCTGCGCTCCACGGAATATGGTACTAGCCTGCCCAACCTGTCCCTGTAGCTCAGCCCCTCAAGTCTGCCAGCATCCTCGTAAATCTTCTCTGCGCTCTTTCTAGTTTAATGACAAACAGCAGGGTGATCATAAGTGAACTTAATACGGTAAATGCGGTATTACCATCGTCTTGTACGAACTGTTACATAACGTTCCAACTTCTATGTTCAATACCATGAATGATAAAGGCCAATGTGCCAAAAGCCTTCTAGACCACCCTATCCACCTGTGACACCACTTTCAGGGAAGTGTGTGCCTTTACTCCTAGATCCCTCTGCTAGACAACACTTATAAGAGAATAATTCCAGGAATGAGTGGGTTAGCATACGATGAGCTTTTAACAGCACTGGGCCTCCACTCGCTGGAGTTTAGAAGGTTGAGGGGGGACCTCATTGAAACTTACAGAATAATGAAAGGCACAGATAGAGTGGATGTGGAAAGGATGTTTCTACTGGTGGGAGAGTCGATTTGCTCGTCGATTGGCACTGGGTACCGGAGACATGCAGAGACTTGTTTGGGATCAGTGTGTCACGTAATCCAGCAGTGCCTCTGTACCGAGAGAACAGCTATGAGCCACATGCAAGCCTTGTTGCTACAATGTCGGAGGCAGCAATGCTTTGCATTTTAAAAAGTGATAATGATCCGGGCAGTGAATAATTTCCTATTTTAAGGACAACTTGCAGGCGTTTCAGGATTCTGATTCCAGGAATGAGTGGGTTAGCATATGATGAGCACTTGACAGCACCGGGCCTCCACTTGCTGGAGTTTAGAAGGTTGAGGGGGGGACCTCATTAAAACTTACGGATTAATGAAAGGCTTAGATAGAGTGGATGTGGAGAGGATGTTTCCACTGGGTGGAAGAGTCTAGGACCGGACGTCATGGCCTCAGAATTAAAGGACGCTCTTTTAGAAAGGAGGTGAGGAGGAACTTCTTTAGTCAGAGGGTAGTTAATCTGTGGAACTCATCGCCACAGAGGGCTGTGGAGGCCAGGTCAGTGGATATTTTTAAGGCAGAGATGGACAGATTCTTGATTAGAACGGGTGTCAAGCGTTGCGAGGAGAAGGCAGGAAAATGGGATTGGGAGGCAGGGGTCAGCCATGATTGAATGGCAGAGTAGACTCGATGGGCCGAATGGCCTAATTCTACCCCTAAAACCTGAACTTGTGAACATACAGAAATTCTTACGCACATTTTGAAATCTTTAATCGCCTTGGCATCACAATTATTTGGGAAGAGATTTAGAAACATAGAAACATAGAAATTAGGTGCAGGAGTAGGCCATTCAGCCCTTCGAGCCTGCACCGCCATTCAATATGATCATGGCTGATCATCCAACTCAGTATCCCGTACCTGCCTTCTCTCCATACCCTCTGATCCCCTTAGCCACAAGGGCCACATCTAACTCCCTCTTAAATATAGCCAATTGGCCTCAACTACCTTCTGTGGCAGAGAGTTCCAGAGACTCACCACTCTCTGTGTGAAAAAAGTCTTTCTCATCTCGGTCTTAAAGGATTTTCCCCTTATCCTTAAGCTGTGGACCCCTTGTCTCGGGAACAATCTTCCTGCATCTAGCCTGAATTTTGTAAGTTTCTATAAGATCCCTCTTAGAGAGTATAAAACCGCGTCTATCTGATCCTCATCTGGTGAACCTTCTCTGCAATGGCAATAATGTCCTTCCTCAGATTTGGAGACCAGCACGCAATACTCCAGGTGTGGTCTCACCAAGACCCTGTACAACTGAAGTTACGCTATGAAAGCTAACATACCATTCGCTGCCTGCTGCACCTGCATGCCTACTTTCATGACTGGTGTACCATGACACCAGGTCTTGCTGCATCTCCCCTTTTCCTAATCGGGTCTGCTTTCCTGTTTTTGCCACCAAAGTGGATAACCTCAATTGGTTTGCCACTCACGGAAGTGTCATAGATATTGCGATCATTAATATATATTGGTAAATAGCTGGGGTCCCAGCAGTTACTGCCTGCCATTGTTTTACTCCTACTCTTTGCTTCCTGTTTGCCAGCCAAAGTTTGTATACTAATTTCTCTTATGTGGGACCTTGTCGAAAGCCTTCTGGAAGTCCAGATATACCACATCCACTGGTTCTCCCTTATCCACGCTACTAGTTACATCCTCGTTCCACAAGATTCGTCAGACATGATTTACCTTTTGTAAATCCATGCTGACTTTGTCCAATGATAAATGTGCTGCTATCATCTTTAATAACTGACTCTAGTTTCCACTACGATGTTAGACTAACTGGTCTGTAATTCCCCGTTTTCTCTCTCCCTCCCTTCTTAGAGGGTTACATTTGCTACCCGCCAATCCTCAGGCACTATGGAGCTACTTCCTTAAGTACTCTGGGATTATCTGTGGGGATTTATCCCTTTAATCTATTCAATTTACCCAACACCACTTCCGACTGTTTCTCTCAATTCCTCCTTTGACCCACAGTATTTCAGGCAGATTATTTTATGTCTTCCTTAGTGATAGTTATTCAATTGGTCCGCCGTTCCCCATGGTGACTGCAAGGGACCTACATTTGTTTTAACTAGCCTCTTTCTCTTCACATTCTATAAAAACTTTTGCAGTCAGTTTTTTATGTTCCTGTCAGTGCCCTTTGTCCTCCTCTGCTGGTCTCTGAATTTCTCCCTAGTCCTCTGTATGCTGCTTTTTTGGTACGGTACCTTCCTCCGATTTATTCTTTTGCCAAACTGGGATGAACAATCATCCATGCAGTCTTTAAATGTCTTCCATTGGAATTAATTGCCAGTCAATCTTGTTTCCACCTTTCTTTTAAGTTCAGAACCATTGTTTCTGAATTAACAATGTCACTCTCCATCCTAATGAAGAACTCAACCATATTATGGTACTCTTGCCCAAGGGGCACGTACAACAAGACGGCTAATTACAGTGCTCTCTCGTTGGTTCTCTACAATTTAGATAACTATCCCGCATACATTCCAAAAATCCTCTTCCTCAGCACCCCTGGTTTTGCCTTTGTCGCACGCATTTCTAATTTCCTGTTTGATACCATGCCCCTTAGTGTTTTGCCAAAATATTTCTGAAAAGCTTGGTTGCTCGAAATTAACTCACTATCAGTCCTATTGAGGTCCTGATTACAGGCGCGGTCTGTACAGAGTTTGTACGTTCTCCCTGTTTTGTAGGTTGATTGGCTAATGACCAAACTAGTGTCTGGGTGATCATGGTCGGTGTGGATGTTGTATCTCTAAACTAAACTAATCAGTCAACTGTGACGATAAATCAAAAATAACGTTAAACTGTACATTCAAAAGCTGGTAGAGTTGCTGCCTCATGGCACCGGAGACCCGAGTTCTATCCTATCCTTAGGTGCTGTCTATATGGAGCTTTAGTTTAGTTTATTGTCACGTGTACTGGGGTACAGTGAAAAGCTTTTGTTGCGTGGCAACCAGTCAGCTGAAAGACAATACATGATTCTGCTCGATCCATTTACAGTGTATAGACACATGATAGACAATAGAAAATAGACAATAGGTGCAGGAGTAGGTCATTTGGTCCTTCGAGCCAGCACCGCCATTCAATGTGATCATGGCTGATCATCCCCAATCAGTACCCCGTTCCTGCCTCCTCCCCATATCCCCTGACTTCATTATCTTTAAGAGCCCTTTCTAGCTCTCCCTTGAAAGTATCCAGAGAACCTGCCTCCACCGCCCTCTGAGGCAGAGAATTCCACAGACTCACAACTCGCTGTGTGAAAATGTGTTTCCTCATCTCTGTTCTAAATGGCTTACCCTCTTATTCTCAAACAGTGATAAGGGAATAGGAAATGTTGCTGTCTGAGTAGAGATTTCAGAGTGTGGAGCGATTGTAATATGGGTTTGTAGATCTCCTTGTGTGGCTAGCACGCAAACAGTCCCCTGGGTTGGGAGCCATCTTGGGAGTTTGCAGGTTTTCCCTGCAATACCACGGCTTTCCACTGGGTGCTCCGGTTTCTTCCCACATCCCGAAGACGCGGAAAGATGTGAAGGTTTGTTGAGTAAATTGGCCTCTGGAAATTGCCCCCGATGTGCAGGGAGTGGTTGAGAAAGTGGGATAACATAGAAACGAGTGTCCAGGTGATCAATGGCCGGCGTGGACCCAGTGGGCCGAAGGATGTGCTTCCATGTTCTGACTCTGAATCAAACTAAACTAAGATTACGTCCCCATGCTTCATATATCCTCACTTCCAATCTAATCAAACTCCTTTTAATGCTTTAAATGCCTCAAAAACACTCTGTATTCACTTATTCTTAAGAGAAGCAGGTTGGATTCAACCAACTATTGATTAATGAGAAACTCCCCAATTTTAGCTCTAATGGTCTCTTGGATTATGGATCACCCCAATTAAAAAATGTTTTCCATAACTGTTTAATTAATCTAAGAGCTGTGATGATTAATTAGTTTGAATTAATGCAGCATAAACCCAGAAAATCAAAATCGACTTTGCAAAATGATCCACTCTTTCTTGGACAAAACACAAAGTGCTGGAAGTACTCAGCGGGTCAGGCAGCATCTGTGGAGGGGAAAGACGTTTGGGTCAGGACGCTGCTTCCGACGGGTTGCAGTAGGAGGAGGAAAGGTGGGAAAGGGATGTGGAGGTGGGACCGGCCTGATCTCCCGGTTGCTAAACACTTTAATTCCCCTTCCCATTCCCACACTGACCTTTCTGTCCTAGGCCTCCTCCATTGTCAGAGAGAGGCCAAACGGAAATTTGAGGAACAGCATGTCATATTTCACTTGGGCAGCTTACAACCCAGGAGTATCAATATTGATTTCTCTAACCTCAAGTAACCCCTGTATGTCCCTCTATCTCCATCCCCTCCCCATCCAAATCACACCAGCTTTTCATTCTCACTTAGCTTCAGCTAACAATGACCTGTTCCCTTTATCATTTTTGCATATCTTTCATTAATTTGTTCTATATCTCTCTACATCATCGTCTATATCTCTCGTTTCTCTTTCTCGTGACTTTCAGTCTGAAGAAGGGTCTTGACCCAAAACGACACCCATTCCTTCTCTCCAGAGTTGCTGCCTGTCCCTCAGAGTTACTCCAGCGTTTTGTGACTATCTGGGGATGGGACAAAGCCTGGTAGGTGATCGGTGGATACAGGTGAGGGGGATAGACACAAAATGCTGGAGTAACTCAGCCGGTCAGGCAGAATGTCCAGAGAAACGGAATAGATAATGTTTCGGGGTGAAACCTTCTTCTGAAAAGGAATAGGTGGCATTTCTTCAGAAGAAGGTCTCGACCAGAAACGTCACCTACTCCTTGTCTCCAGAGATGTTGCCTGACCCACTGAGTTACTCCAGCATTTTGTGTCTATCTTTGGTGCAATCCAGCATCTAGTAACTAGTAGACTAGTAGAGTGGATAAGGGAGAACCAGTGGATGTGTTATATCTGGACTTTCAGAAGGCTTTCGACAAGGTCCCACATAAGAGATTAGTATACAAACTTAAAACACACGGTATTGGGGGTTCAGTATTGATGTGGATGGAGAACTGTCTGGCAGACAGGAAGTAAAGAATAGGAGTAAACGGGTCATTTTCAGAATGGCAGGCAGTGACTAGTGGGGTACCGCAAGGCTCAGTGCTGGGACCCCAGCTATTTACAATATATATTAATGATTTTGACGAGGGATTTAAATGCAACATCTCCAAGTTTGCGGATGACATGAAGCTGGGGGGCAGTGTTAGGTGTGAGGAGGATGCTAGGAGGCTGTAAGGTGACTTGAATAGGCTGGGTGAGTGGGCAAATGCATGGCAGATGCAGTAAAATGTGGATAAATGTGAGGTTATCCATTTTGGTGGCAAAAGCAGGAAAGTAGACTATTATCTTAATGGTGGTCAATTAGGAAAAGGGGAGATGAACCGAGACCTGGGAGGAACTGAGTGAAATCCAGGTTAGCCGGGAAGTGGTGTTGGGTAAATTGAACGGATTAAAGGCCGATAAATCCCCAGGGCCAGATAGTCTGCATCCCAGAGTACTCAAGGAAGTAGCCACAGAAATAGTGGATGCATTAGTGATAATTTTTCAAAACTCCTTAGATTCTGGAGTAGTTCCTGAGGATTGGAGGGTAGCTAATGTAACCCCACTTTTAAAAAAAGGATGGAGAGAGAAAACGGGGAATTACAGACCAGTTAGTCTAACATCGGTAGTGGTGAAACTGCTAGAGTCAGTTATTAAAGATGGGATAGCAGCACATTTGGAAAGTGGTGAAATCATTGGACAAAGTCAGCATTGATTTACGAAAGATAAATCATGTCTGACGAATCTTATAGAATTTTTCGAGGATGTAACTAGTAGAGTGGATAAGGGAGAACCAGTGGATGTGTTATATCTAGACTTTCAGAAGGCTTTCGACAAGGTCCCACATAAGAGATTAGTATACAAACTAAAAGCACACTGTATTGGGGGTTCAGTATTGATGTGGATAGAGAACTGGCTGGCAGACAGGAAGCAAAGGGTAGGAGTAAACGAGTCCTTTTCAGAATGGCAGGCAGTGACTAGTGGGGTACCACAAGGCTCAGTGTTGGGATCCCAGCTAGTTACAATATATATTAATGATTTGGACGAGGGAATTGAATGCAACATCTCCAAGTTTGCAGATGACACTAAGCTGGGGGGTAGTGTTAGGTGTGAGGAGGATGCTAGGAGGGTGCAAGGTGACTTGGATAGGCTGGGTGAGTGGGCAAATGCATGGCAGATGCAGTATAATGTGGATAAATGTGAGGTTATCCACTTTGGTGGCAAAAACAGATGGGTAGACTATTATCTGAATGGTGGCAGATTAGGAAAAGGGGAGATGCAACGTGACCTGGGTGTCATGGTACACCAGTCATTGAAAGTAGGCATGCAGGTGCAGCAGGCAGTGAAGAAAGCAAATGGTATGTTAGCATTCATAGCAAAAGGATTCGAGTATAGGAGCAGGGAGGTTCTACTGCAATTGTACAGGATCTTGGTGAGGCCACACCTGGAGTATTGCATACAGTTTTGGTCTCCAAATCTGAGGAAAGACAGTCTTGCCATAGAGGGAGTACAGAGAAGGTTCACCAGACTGATTCCTGGGATGTCAGGACTTTCATATGAAGAAAGACTGGATAGACTCAGCTTGTACTAGCTAGAATTTAGAAGATTGAGGGGGGATCTTATAGAAACTTACAAAATTCTTAAGGGGTTGGACAGGCTAGATGCAGGAAGATTGTTCCCGATGTTGGGGAAGTCCAGAACAAGGGGTCACAGTTTAAGGATAAGGGGGAAATCTTTTAGGACCGAGATGAGAAAAACATTTTTCACACAGAGAGTGGTGAGTCTCTGGAATTCTCTGCCACAGAAGATAGTTGAGGTCAGTTCATTGTTATATTTAAGAGGGAGTTAGATGTGGCCCTTGTGGCTAAAGGGATCAGGGGGTATGGAGAGAAGGCAGGTACAGGATACTGAGTTGGATGATCAGCCATGATCATATTGAATGGCGGTGCAGGCTCGAAGAGACTAATGGCCTACTCCTGCACCTATTTTCTATGTTTCTATGTTTCTATCTGCAGTTCATTCCTACACACAGGTGAGAGCAGTTTAATTGGCAGATTGGGTGGATTAAGTGACAAAGGCTAGAAATGACAAGGAGACAAATATGGTGTCAGATAAGGAGAGAAGAACTCAAGTTCCAGCATCCACCGTTCCTTGTGTCTCCACTCTATCTCGGAAATTCCAAAGAGCATATTCTGAAGGAGCCCACCAAGTTTCCAAGATAGATTAGTATAGTTTAGTTTATTGTCACGTGTACGGTGTAAAGCTTTTAAGGCCATAAGGAATAGGGGTAGAATTAGACCATTTGGCCCATCAAGTCTAATCCGCCATTCAATCATGGCTGATCTATCTCTCCCTCCTAACCCATCCTCCTGCCTTCTCCCAATAATCACTGACACCCGTACAAAACAAGAATCTATCTATCTCTGCCTTAAAAATATCCACCACAACTTTCTGTGGTAAAGAATTCCACAGATTCACCACCCTCTGACTAAAATAATTCCTCCTCGTCTCCTTCCTAAAATAACATCTTTTAATTCTGAGGCTATGACCTCTAGTTCTAGACTCTCCCACTAATGGAAACATCCTCTCCACATCCACTCTATCCAAGCCTTTCACTATTCTGTACGTTTCAATGAGGCCCCCCCTCATTCTTCTAAACCCCAGTGCCGAAAAACGCTTTTCATAGGTTAACCTACTCATTCCTGGGAATGTGGTATCCAGTCAGCAGTGCCTGTACACTAGCACTATCCTACACACACTAGGGACAATTAAATGTTTTACCAAAGCCAATTAACCTGAAACAAACCTGAAGGTAGACAAAAATACTGGAGAAACTCAGCGGGTGAGGCAGCGTCTATGGAGCGATAAAAATAGGCCATGTTTCGGGCCGAAACCCTTCTTCAGACTGATGGACTGACGTACAAACCTGTACATCTTTGGAGTGTGGGAGGAAACCAGAGCACCAGGAGAAAACCCACGGGGAGAATGTGCAAGCTCCGTACAGACAGCACAGAAAGTCAGGATGGAACCCGGGTCTCTGGCGTGCGAGGCGGCAACTCTACCGCTGCGTCACCATGCCGAGTGATAGGGGATCAGGAACACTTCCTGCTTTGTGGGAATTCCAGGCAACGAGCATCCTTTGTAAAAAACACTGTCAAATATGTTTGTGTGTTCTTCAAAGAACGTCAGCTGGCTACATCTTGCATGGCTCTGTGCCAGCCCGGCGGTTTCACACACACACACACACACACACACACACACACACACACACACACACACACACACACACACACACACACAGTGGGTGTTGGAATGATTATGAGTTGGCAACTCGCTGATTTACTGCAGGATCCCTGCAAGCTTCAACTGTTTAATCCTTTTCAGTTACGAGTGCGATAAATAAAACTATTCCCCTTGTAGTTTAGTTTAGTTTAGGGCTGCAGCTCAGACACAGGCCCTTCGGCCCACTGAGTCCGCGTCAACGTGCGATCCCCGTACACTTGCACTATTCTACACACGCCAGGGACAATTTACAATCTTTACCGATGCCAATTAACCTGGAAGCCTGTGGGTCTTTGGAGTGTGGGAGAAAACCGGAGCACCCGTGGGCAGCACGGCAACGCAGTGTTGGTGCCTTACAGCACTAGAGACACGAGTTCGATCCTGACCATCGGAGCTGTCTGTACGGAGTTTGCACGTTCTCCCCGTGACCTGCACGGGTTTTTCTCCGGAAGCTCCGGATTCAGAATAGTGAAAGGCTTGGATTCAGTGGATGCGGAGAGGATGTTTCCACTAGTGGGAGGTCGTAGCCTCAGAATTAAAGGACGTTCATTTAGGAAGGAGATGAGGAGAAATTTCTTTAGTCAGAGGGTGGTGAACCTGTGGAGTTCTTTGTCACAGAAGGCTGTGGAGGCCAAGTCAGTGGATATTTTTAAGGCAGAGATAGATAGATTCTTAATTAGTGCGGGTGTCAGAGGTTGTGGGGAGAAGGCAGGAGAATGGGGTTAGGAGGGAGAGATAGGTCAGCCATGATTGAATGGCAGAGTAGACTTGATGGGCCGAATGGCCTAATTGCACTATTCCTTATGACCTTAGTGTGTAGAAGAGTGTTAATGTGCAGGGATCGCTGGTCGGCACAGATTCAGTTGGCTGAAGGGCCTGTGTCCGCGTTGTATCTCTAAACTAGACTAAACTAAACCCAGGGATAACCCACCCAGTCACGGGGAGAACGTACAAACTCCGTACGGACAGCGCCCGTAGTCTGGATTGAATCCGGGTCTCTGGCGCTGTGAGGCAGCAACTCTAACCCTGCGCCACCGTGGCGCCCCTGTTGCCTGAAATATATCTCTCAAGCTTCTCTCCCTCTAGGTTTGTGGTTATTGTCTGTCTCCCCTCCCCCTCTGACTCTCCTCCTTCAGAAAATCAAACAAGCTTAAAAGAATTTTGTGATGCTGGAGTTTGTATGCAGTTAACCCTTTTGCACAAAAAGGGCTTTGTAAAAGATGTCACATTCACGATTATGGACTCATACATCTTGTTCAGCAGCAGGGTTTAACACAGGTGACAACCAGCTTTGATATACGTGGAGACGAGCACGTGTGCAGCGGTCGAGTTGCTGCCTTACAGCGCCAGGGACCCAGGTTCGATCTGGCTACGCTGTCAGCGCTGTCTGCACGGAGTTTGTACGTTCTCCCTGTGAACGGGTGGGGTTTTTCAGGGTGCTCCGGTTTCCTCCCATTCTGGATACTTTCAAGAGACAGCTCTTGAAGATAGCGGAGTCAGAGGTTATGGGGAGAAGGCAGGAACGGGGTACTGATTGTGGACGATCAGCCACGATCACGTTGAATGGCGGTGCTGGCTTGAAGGGCCGAATGGCCTACTCCTGCACCTATTGTCTATTGTCTACTCTAAAGAAATACATGCTTGTAGTTTAACTGGCTATGGTAAAATTATAAATTGTCCCCAGTGTGTAGGATAGTGCTAGTGTACGGGGTGATCGCTGGTTGGCATGGACTCGCTGGATCAAAAGGCCTGTTTCCGCGCTATATCTCTAAAGTCTAAAGTCAGGGAGGGAGACCTTTGGATGACAGTATGTCAGGGAGAAGTAATAAAAGCTACACAGGATTGAAGGAATTTAGTTTAGTTTAGTTTAGAGATACAGTATAGAAACAGGCACTTCAGCCCCCCCGAGTCCGCACCGACCAGCGATCACCCTATAACCTACCACTATCCTACACACTAGGAACAATTTACATTACACCAAGCCAAATCTGTACGTCTTCAGATTGCTTGTCAACCCACTGAGTCCGCGCCGACCAGGGACCCCCACACACTGACACTATCCTACAAGCACGAGGGACAATTTACTGAAGACAAATGACTGACGAGCCTGTACGTTTTTGGAGCTTGGGGGGGGACCGGAGCACCCGGAGAAAACTCACGCAGGACACACGTCAGGGGAGAACGTACAAACTCCGTACAGACAGCAGCCGGAGTCAGGATCGAACCCGGGTCTCTGGCGCTGTGGCGAAGTAGCAATACCACAGCGCCAGCGTGCCGCCCGATGTGACAACGTGACACTCGTGTCACTGCCTCCACCAAAGCAGGCCTCAAGCGGGAAAGCACATCACTCCTCCAAAGCTGCAAGCCTCCACAGATTCTCAGTCCCGGGGTCAGTGTAAGGACGAGGCGCAGGTGGAAAGTTCCGTGTATCCTAGTCTACTTTAGGGGGCAGGAAAGTGGGGAGTAATAAACTTGAAATTTCTGACGAGGGGTAGATAGATCTTGAATTATGTTTTGTAGCCGGCCAACTGATACAATGTAGCTTGCTACCCAATGGTATGAACGTTGAATTCTCCAATTGTAGATAGCTAACCGCTACTGTGCGGCAGGGTGGCACAGTGGGTTGAGTTGGTGCCTCACAGGACTAGCAGTGCCAAGGACCCGGGTTCGATTCCGACTGCGGGTGCTTCATTGTTGATCTGAATTATGTCAAACATAGGAACATTAGACTGGAAAGGAGGAGGCAAAGTCAATGGATATTTTTAAGGGACGGCACAGTGGCGCAGCGGTAGAGTCAAGACTCAAAGAGTCAAAAGAGTTTATTGTCATGTGTCCCTGACAGGACAATGAAATTCTTTCCTTGCATAGCACAACAGAACATAGTAGGCATTGACTACATTTATATACGTAAATACACACATGAATGAATAAATTGATAAAGTGCAAATAACAGATGGAGGGGTATTAATGTTCAGAGTTTTGTCCGAGCCAAGTTTAATAGCCTGATGGCTGTGGGGAAGTAGCTATTCCTGAACCGGGTCGTTGCAGTTCTCAGGCTCCCGTACCTTCTACCCGAAGGCAGCGGGGAGATGAGTGTGTGGCCAGGGTGGTGTGGGTCCTTGATGATGCTGCCAGCCTTTTTGAGGCAGCGACTGCGATGGAAGGAAGGTCAGAGCCGATGATGGACTGGGCAGTGTTTACTACTTTTTGTAGTCTTTTCCTCTCCAGGGCGCTCAAGTTGCCGAATCAAGCCACGATGCAACCTGTCAGCAAGCTCTCTACTGTGCACCTGTAGAAATTAGAGAGAGCCCTCCTTGGCAGACCGAGGACTCTCCGTAATCTTCTCAGGAAGTAGAGGCGCGGATGAGCTTTCTTAATAATTGCATCTGTGTTCTCGGACCAGGAAAGATCTTCACAGATGTGCACGCCCAGGAATTTGAAGCTCTTGACACTTTCAACCATCGACTCGTTGATATAAACAGGACTGTGGAACCCCATCCTACTCCTTCCAAAGTCCACAATCAGTTCCTTGGTTTTGCTGGTGTTGAGGGCCAGGTTATTGTGCTGGCACCATATGGACAGTCGCTCGATCTCTCTTCTATACTCTGACTTATTCCCATCAGTGATATGTCCCACAACAGTGGTGTCGTCAGCGAACTTTATGATGGAGTTCGCACTATGACCGGCTACGCAGTCATGAGTATAGAGTGAGTACAGCAGGGGGCTGAGCACGCAGCCTTGAGGTGCTCCCGTGCTGATTGTTATCGAGTCTGACACATTTCCACCAATACGAACAGACTGTGGTCTGTGAATGAGGAAGTCGAGGATCCAATTGCAGAGGGATGCGCAGAGACCCAGTTCTGCGAGTTTGGTAACCAGCTTGGAGGGGATGATTGTGTTAAATGCCGAGCTGTAGTCAATGAATAACAGCCTGACATATGAGTTTTTGTTGTCCAAGTGGTCCAGAGCGGAGTGGAGGGCCAGCGAGATTGCGTCCACCGTTGATCTGTTGTGGCGGTAAGCGAACTGCAGTGGGTCCAGGTTTTTGAGGTAGGGAGTTGATTTTTGCGCATGATCAACCTCTCAAAGCACTTCATCACCACAGGCGTTAGTGCCACAGGTCGATAGTCATTGAGGCACGTCACCTTGCTCTTCTTGGGCACTGGTATAATTGATGCCCTTTTAAAGCAGGTGGGAACCTCAGACCTCAGAAATGAGGGTTGAAAATGTCCGTTAAAAACTCCAGCCAGTTGGTCCGCACAGGTTTTTAGAACACGACCAGGTATACCATCAGGTCCAGACGCTTTTCGAGGGTTCACCCCTCTGAAGGATTTCCTGACATCGGCCTCTGTGACTGAGACTTAAAATACCATAACAGCGAATGGGGGCTCGGGAAGGCACATCGGTGTTCTCCCTATCAAAGCTTGCGTAAAACGCATTGAGCTCGTCAGGGAGTGATGTATCGCCGACATCCGAGCTGCCTCCTGATTTCGCCTTGTAGGAGGTGATTGCATTCAGTCCCTGCCACAGCTGTTGAACATCTGTCTCATCCTCCAGCTTGGAGCAGAACTCCCTTTTGGCCTTTTTGATGGCCTTACCAAGGTCGTATCTGGACTTCGTGTAGACCACTGTATCATCAGACATGAATGCCCGGTGTCTGTCTTCAGAAGAGTGCGGATCTCACAGTTCATCCAAGGTTTCTGATTGGGAAACACTCGGAAGGTTTTTGTAGGGATGCAGTCCTCCACACATTTCTTAATGAAGTCTGTAACGACTGTGGCGTATTCATTCAAGTCCGTTGCCGAGTCCTTGAACATTGCCCAGTCTACAGACTCCAAACAGTCCTGTAGTTGTTCCTCTGCCCCCCCCCCCCCCCCCCCGACCATTTAATTGCTGCCTGTAGGCAGGGAGAAGCAGCACCGCGGTATGGTAGAGTTGCTGCCTTACAGCGCTTGCAGCGCCTGAGACCCGGGTTCGATCCGACTACGGGTGCTGTCCGTAAGCAGTTTGTACGTTCTCCCCGTGACCTGCGTGGCTTTTTACGAAGATCCTTGGTTTCCTCCCACACTCCAAAGACGTGCAGGTTTGTAGGTTAAAATGGCTTTGGAATAAATGTAAATTGTCCCCAGTGAGTGTAGGATGGTGTTAGTGTGCGAGGATCACTGGTCGGCGCGGGGCAAAGGGCCTGTTTTCCTGCTGTATCTCTAAACTAACCAATAAACACCACCCCACCCCCCCCCCCCCCCCCCCCCCCTTCTACGTGTTAAAGGGAGAAATTAGAAAGACCAAGAACAGATAACATCAAGAAAGGCCGGAGTTTGTAAAAGTTGCATTGCTTTGCAGTTGTTGTTTTCTGGAGTCAATTAATTCCTTCGAAGAGCTCTAAGTATTACAAGATGAGAAATGCTTTGACTTTGGCTGAAAGGCTCATTTGTATTAGTTGTGCCAGTGAACATTAGTTCAATGGTTCAATGGTGTTTGTTTGTCACATATGCAACTGCACAGTGAAATTCTCTATGCCTATATTACATGTGCGGGCTCCTCCAGTAGTCATTGAGGACGTTGGAGGCATTACCCCGACTCACCCACCCACCCCCCCCAAACCGGCCTTTGATCTTTGCACCCGACGTCTCCAGCTCCCTCCAGGTTACGCCGACCGACGAGCCTTCGGGTGGGTCCATGGTCCAAATAGCCCTCAGTTGGACCTCCGCTGCCTGACTATCCTTCAGGCAGGCACAATGGCCTCTTTTGGGCGGGCACCATTGAAGGGTGATGTCAATTGTGAAGGAGGGTCTCGGCCCGAAACGTCACCCATTCCTTCTCCTCCGGAGATGCTGCCTGTCCCGCTGAGTTACTCCAGTTTTTTGTGTCTACCTACAATTCCAATATGAGTTGTGATGTCAACCGACGACAGTTCCTGTATCTCCTTGCAAAAACCATCTTGCAGGAATATGATGCCAAGTTAAACAAATCTCACCCGCCTGCAAGTTTTAGCCTCGGTATTAGAGTTCATCGGCGATCACTCTATAGGAATATGACTGTCCTCTCATGGATAACAGCCACCACATGGTCCTGGGCAGATCTGGGTCAGGATCCAGTGACATGGAGTCCAAGACGACCATAGACCCTTTTCTGCTGCAGCCTTCATCCGCCTTCCCAGCCGTTGTGACGCTCCACTAAGGTCAGCCATCATCCCCGCCTGTTCCACCGTTGAGGTCTTGGTTGGATTGCTCTTTGTCAGAGACCTCCCCTTCGACCTTACCGCCATGGGTGGCCCTACCAGGAGCTTAGCTCCAGACTGCATCGCTCTCAGGATCTCGGGACCACACAAGCTTCTCCACCACGACAAGGTGACAATCCACGGAGAAGTATTGGAGTTACAGCACGGGAACAGGCCCTTCGGCCCACCGAGTCCGCACCGACCAGAGATCACCCATACACTAGTTCTTTCCTACACACCAGGGGCAACTTGATATAGATGCCAATTAACGTACGAACTTGCACGTCTTTGGGGTGTGGGAGGAAACCCGAGCACCCGGAGGAAACCCACATGGTCACGGGGAGAACGTGCAAACTCCATAAGGACAGCAGCTGTAGTCAGAATCGAACATGAGTTTCTGGAGCTGTGAGGCAGCAGCTCTACCGCTGTGCCTCCGTGCCGCCCACGTGATCCTACTCCCACTATTTCCTGCATATCGATGTGCCAAGACAAAAGTCTCTTAAATCCCTCTATCGTATCTACCTCCTACCCTTGGCAACACCTTCCAGGCCACCACTACCCGGTGTGTAAAAATACTTGCCCCACACATCTCCTTTAAACTTTTCCCCTCTCACCTTAACGCTACGCCTTCTAGCCTTTCGCTTAGTTTAGTTTAGAGATACAGCGCGGAAACAGGCCCTTTGGCCCACCGAGTCTGCGCCGACCAGCGATCCCCGCACATTAACACTACCCTACACACACTAGGGACAATTTACACGTACACCAAACCAATTGGCCTACATACCTGTACGTCTTTGGAGTGTGGGAGAAAACCGAAGATCTCGGAGAAAACCCACGCGGTCACTGGGAGAACGTACAAACTCCGTACAGGCAGCAACTGTAGTCAGGATCGATCGCGGGTCTCCAGCACTGCAAGCGCTGTAAGGCAGCAACTCTACCGCTGCGCCACCGTGCCGCCCTTTGACATGTCCATCCTGGGAAAATGGCTCTGACTATCTACTCTATCATAATTTCATATACTTCTATCAGGTCTTCCCTCAGCCTCCAATAATCCCCCTGATAAAGAGCCTCCAATACTCCCTCTAATAAGGCAATAATAGACAGTTTGTTGATTGGTACAGATGTCAGGGGTTATGGGAAAAAGGCAGGAGAAAGGGGTTAGGAGGGAGAGATAGATCAGCCATGATTGAATGGCAGAGTAGACAATGGGCCGAATGGCCTAATTCTGCTCCTATCATTTATGACTTTATGACTAATGAGAAAACAATCCAAATTTCTCCAACCTCTCCTTGTAGCTAATGTCCTCTAATCCAGGCAGCACTCTGGTAAATGTTTTCTGCATTCTTCCTGTAATGTGGCGACGCAATGCTCAAAATGTGGCCTAACCAAAGTCCTACAGAGCAGCAACATTACTTCTTGACTCTTATACTCAATACCCTGGCTGATGAGGCCAAGCCTACCACATATAAGACACAAAATGCTGGAGTAACTCAGCGGGTCAGGCAGCATCTCTGGAGAGATAGGATGGGTGACGTGCAACTTTCAGACTGCAAGTAATGAGGGGCGGAAACGGGAGGGAGGAAAAGGCCAGAACCAATCAAGGCCAGCAACAGATGTCCAAGGCAGGGTGGCTGGGGAAGAAGTGATAATGGTACAAGGATGCGAGATGTGGGACTGATAGGGCGACCAGGATGGGGAAGTGCAGAGAGGGAATGCAGAGGCTACTTGAAATTCAGAGAATTCAACATTTGTACTCTGCCCAAGCAAAATATGAGGTGCAGAACAATATGGTCAGTGTGGGGATGGGAAGGGGAGTTAAAGTGTTTGGCAACCAGGAGATTGCCCAGGCCATGGCGGACTGAGCTGAGATGATCAGTGAAACAATCACCCAGTCTACGCTTGGTCTTGCCGATGTATAGAAGCCCAAACTGAGAACCATGGATACAGTAGGTGAGGTTGGTGAAGATACCTACAATACTCAGTGTAGAATAAAGCTCAAAGTCTTTAGTGCACCAAAGATTATCCATTAATTGGTGTTGTGTAGCCCACATAAGCCTGATTGGTGTTAGGAACAGTTGCTCTTATAAGGTCTTAGGCCATTCGGCCCATCAAGTCTACTCCACCATTCAATCATGGTTGTCTATCTCTCCTATCCCCATTCTCCTGGCTTCTCCCCACAGCCCCTGACTCCCCCACTAATCAAGAATCTATCTATCTCTGCCTTAAAAATATCCACTGACTTGGCCTCCACAGCCTTGAACCTGGAGGTCAGGTTTTTCAGACCACCTGTAGCTTCTAACTGATGGTAGGAGAGAAATGCGAGCATGGCCAGGGTAATGTGGGTCCTTGACTGCCTTTTTGAGGTAATGCCTTCTATAGATCCCTTCGATGGTAGGGAGGTCAGCACCCATGTTGGACTGGGCAATTTCCACCACTCAATAGACAATAGGTGCAAGAGTAGGCCATTCGGCCCTTCGAGTCTGCACTGCCATTCACTGTGATCATGGCTAATCATCCACAATCTGTACCTCGTGCCTGCCTTCTCCCCAAATTCCTTGACTCTGCTATCTTCAAGAGCTCTAGCTCTCTCTTGAAAGCATCCAGAGAATTGGCCTCCACTGCCTTCTGAGGGAGAGAATTACAGACTCACAACTCTCTGTGGATGAAAACGTGTTTCCTCGTCTCCGTTCTCAATGGCCTACCCCTTATTCTTAAACTGGGGCCCCTGGCTCTTGACTCCCCCAACATCAAGAACACGTTTCATGCCTCTAGCGTGTCCAATCCCTTAATAATCTTATATGTTTCAGTAAGATCCCCTCCCATCCTTCTAAATTCCAGTGTATACAAGCCCAGTCTCTCAACATGTGACAGTCCCGCCATCCCGGGAATTTACCTCATGAACCTACGTTGCACTCCCTCAATAGCAAGAATGTCCTTCCTCAAATTTGGAGACCAAAACTGCACACAATACTCAGGGTGCGGTCTCACAAATAGATCTGCTTCATTCCTGGGCGTTGGAGTTGCCAAACCAGACCATGATGCAACCAGTCAGTATTTTCTTTACCGTTTACCAGTAAACTGGTCTCATCTGCGTAAACGTGATCCATATCCGTCATATTCCGGCATTTCCATGTGCCTGATCAGGTTGGGGGGGAAGTTCCACCCGCCACGGGTACCATGTAATCCCGTGCCACCTGCTCCATGGTTGGATAGTCAGCGACTAGACCGTCTCCCCTACCTGGTTTGGCAGGTGAGGAGGGGGCTGTGGACCCCCAGCAGTACCAAAGACAAGACCTACCAAAGGGCGGATGAGCTCCTAGCGAGCCAACGGCCATCCACACATCAGTAGAAGTTGCGATCACTGTCGTACGTAGCATTGTAAGGAACGGCCCATCGGAAACCAGCACCACTGCGTCACTAATGTTTTCAGCGATTTAATAATAATAATAATAATGTCTAAAATTAATGTTTTATTATTATTAATGTTTAGTGTTTTCTGAGTCATTCGTAACTGTCACTCTATCTCAAGTTGTTACTTGTGGGCGGAGCACCAAGGCAAATTCCTTGTATGTGAATACTTGGCCAATAAACCTACTTACTAAAGGGCCTGTCCTACCAGCATCCGACTCCATGCGGTGAGCGCGATCAAACTGGCAGCGGGGGCCGCGCGGAGGTCGGGTGATCCCTGTACAGGGCCGTTCCAACAGCATGCGCCTGCATGCGAAGAGCACGACCAAACCGGCAGCGGGGGCCGCGCGGAGGTGGGGTGAGTGGCGCAACGTGGCGGGCAGTTGAGGTGAATTTGGAGCGAAAGTCTTAAAGGTAAGTTCGCCAGGACAGAGAGGGACACACAGAGAGGGGCACAGAGGCACACACAGAGAGGGTCACGGAGGCACCTACAGAGAGGGTCACGGAGGCACGACGTCGAGGCGGTGTGTAATGCGTCGAGGCGACTGCGAGCCGACAAGCCGTTGCTGCGCGGAATTTTTGAACATGTTCAGTTTTTCGGAGCCCCGCGCGATGTCGGGACGAGCTCCGCACGGCTCCGGCGATCGAAGTGGGACCGGCCCCGCGACGCCGGACGGCTCAAGCGACCACGTTAGGTCGTGCTCATCGCATGGAGTTGCATGCTCCTGGGACAGGCCCTTTACTCACTTAAAAGACTCTGATTGTGTAGGAAGGAACTGCAGATGCTGGTTTACACCAAAGATAGACACAAA